>UESW01003958.1:135906-160352 GCA_900491605.1 Calamus simplicifolius | reverse complement strand
GTACATTCTAAATATGTGGAGGGAGTTATTTGAATGTTACCAAACCCCAAGATTTGGCCTTTGCCATTGTCGCCAAATGTAACAACTCCTCCTCTTCTTTTCTTCAAGGGTGATGAATTCTTCTTTGTCACCCGTCATATGTCTTGAGCAGCCACTATCAAGATACCACTTTCTCTTTGATCTCTTGGCCACAAGACATTCCTGCAATGAAATCAGACTTATGTTTAGGTACCCAAGCTTTCTTGGGTCCTTCATGGTTAGTAGCAACAAATATTGTTCCTTTCGGAACCCATATTTTCTTTCCTTTAATATTCAGGTTTTACTTAGGTTTTAGAATTTTACATTCATAAGATTTATGTCCTGTTTGATTACATTTAAAGCATGTAAAATTACTTTGGCCAGCACTTACAAAAATATTTTTAAGTGATTTTTGTTTTCTTAAAGTGTTATATCCTAATCCGGCTTTGTCAAAAACTGCTTTTTGACTATTTAATAACATGTCTAATTTAATTGAGCTTAATGTAAACTTATCAACTATGTTTTATGTTTTTCAACCTCATTCTTTAGTTTATCTTTTTCATTAGAGATTGATTCCTTTTCATTCATTAAAATTTCATTTTCAGATTTAAGTTTCTTAATTTCATTGTTAAGATTTTCCTTTTCTTGAATGAAAGTTAAGTTTTCATTTTTCAAAATTTTGTATTTCTTTTTCAAAACTTTGAAATCACCAACAAGTTCATTAAAAGCATCAAAAGTTCATCAAAGGCAAATTCATCGCAAGGGTTGTCGGAACTTACCTCATCGTTGTCGTCCGCCATGAAACATACGTTTGCGACTTCCTTTTGTTCTTCTTCTTCGGAAGAAGATTCCTCGCTGTCACTCCATGTCGCCATATAAGCCTTCTTTTTCTTTTTGTAGGCTTTCTTCAATTTTGGACATTCATTCCTAAAGTGCCCCGGTTTATTACATTCATAACAAGTCAAGGGGTCTTTCTCTTTTTCTTTGTCCTTGTCCTTATTTTTATCCTTTTCTCCTTCCCACTTAGCTCCAAATTTTTTCTTGTGGAAGGGTTTCTTTCTCCTCATAAATCTCTTAAATTTCTTTGCTAAGAGAGCAGTCTCTTCATCATTATCATCATCATCATCACTGCTGCTCTCTTCTTCTTTTGCAGCTTTGAGGGCAATTACTTTCTTTTTCTTTGTGTCCTCCTCTACATGCTGCCTCATAGTCAGCTCATGGGTCATAAGAGATCCTAGAAGCTCCTCTAAGGGTAAAGTGTTGAGGTCCTTAGCTTCTTGGATTGCAGTCATTTTTGCTTCCCATGATCTTGGTAATGACCTAAGAATTTTCGAACAAGTTCAGAGTTAGTATATGTCTTACCAAGACTTTTCAAACCATTTACAATATCTGTGAATCTAGTGTACATGCATGCAATGGTTTCAGATTGTTCCATGCTAAATAATTCATATTTATGAACAAGAATATTAATTTTAGATTCTTTTACTTGATTGGTACCCTCATGGGTAACCTCTAGTCTATCCCAAATCTCCTTTGCGGAATTACATGTGGAGATTCTATTAAACTCATTAGCATCTAAGGAGCAATATAAGACATTCATGGCTTTAGCGTTAAGCTGTGCCATTTTCCTATCATTATCATTCCAGTCCCTTTCGGCTTAGGAACAATAGTGCCATCTATAACATGTGTGGGTGTACTAGGTCCATTGATTATAACACCCCATAGCTCATAATCAGAAGCTTGAATGAATATCCTCATTCTAGCTTTCCAATAAGAATAATTTGAGCCATTAAACAGTGGAGGTCTATTCGTAGAATGACCTTCAGCAAATGAACCAACTTGTGTTGCCATTTGGAACTTTAGCTCTTGATCGTGTGATCAAAATCTAATGAGCACTAGCTCTGATACCAATTGTTGGCCCAGATGACAACCCAAGAGGGGGGGGGGGGGTGAATTGGGTTCTTTAAAAATTAGCCTTTTAAAAATGTTTGCTTAAGAAGAATGAAGGCAATAGCAATGCAAATACAAAGTGCAGTGAATAAAACAGAGATAGAGAAGAGTCAATGAAGCACGGCAAACACAAAGATTTTATAGTGGTTCGGTGTATCCAACACCTACGTCCACTCCCAAGATTCACTTGGGTCCACACTATAATCACCCTAGATTACAGCAGAGTTGTTTTACAAGCTCACAACTCAAACTTGTTGTTTTCCCGGGCGCAACGAACCCAGCTGGTTTTCAAGGGCTCACCAGCACAAAAACCCTAACCCAAGCTTTACCAAGCTTGTACCGAGGTAAGACTACCTCCTCTAGTTCAATCCCCCAGATTGAACTAGACACAAAAAAATAAAGTATGTTTTTCAGTTACAAAGCTCCTTAATGAGCAGATAAACAAATGTAAGAATAAAGTTTAGAAAAGCCTGATTTGCAGTTGGTTGGCTTTGAGCTTTTCTTCTTTTCCTCTTTTCCTCAACTCCTTTTGAAGTGTAGAATCGGCCTCAGCTTGGATTCTTCACGGAATGAATGTTGGAGTTGATTTGAGCTTTCCTCTTTTGAGTGTTGAAAATCACTTGAAATGCTCTTGAATAGCTCTGGATTTTCTTCTGAAGCTTCCTTGGATTGTTGAGCTTGAACACAGAAGGAGCTTCCTTTGATTTCACACTCTTTCTTTCACTCTATTTTGAATCACGGATTTTTTCAAATGAAGCTCTGTTTTTCCAATTTTTCTTTTCTTTTCTCTTGAAATGAATATCTCTCTTTTGTATCTCTTTGATTTGAAAACGGCTTCTCTATTTATAGATTCTGCAAAAATATAGCCGTTAGAAACAAAGAAAAAATAGCCGTTAATCAAAATCTTACCGTTGACGCTGAGTTGGCATTCGAAAAAATTTCGCCCAGATTTGCTGGAGTCGACTCATGCTTTTCCCGAGTCGGCTCGAGGTCGTGATACTAAAAATAGAAATGTTTAGAAAGTCAAAGGGTCGACTCACCAAAAGTAAAGTGTCGACTCCTGAAAGTCGGGGGTCGACTCATGAAAAGTTGGGGTCGACTCGCGAAGTGCTCAGAAAAACACACCTCTGGTGTCTGAGCGGAGTCGACTCGCACAGTCATGGAGTCGGCTCGACAGAATCGGGGGTCGACTCGTGAAATTACGTGGGTCGACTCGAGACAGACAGACATTTCTGTACTCTGAGGGGAGTCGACTCTGAAACTCAAGAGTCGGCTCCGGAACGTATCAAAAATCAGAAAGTTTTCTGATTGACTTTAAATTCGTTCCAGATTCATTTTAAATCATTGAATTGACTTGAATAAAAAAAATTGACATTAAGAATCAATTCAAGAAGTGTTCCAAAAACTCATTGATTAAATATGAAGTATTGAATTTCTTTTTGAAAGCTTAAACATTGAACTGAAGTTACTTTCAATTTGATTAAAGTCATACTTTAACATTCTCATTCATTGTTCTAAATAAATTCATTGCTCATGTAAATAAACTCATTACATCTTTTATCATACTCATAGCTTTTGGTAATCATCAAAATCAATAAGATGGGGCATAATTTTTAACAAACTCCCCAACACCAATCATAAGATTGGATCTTATGAAATTTAGGTTAATGAAATTAATCTAAAATTCACATATAGGATATGAAACCTAGCATATACAAATGTTGTACATGCATGATGGGATCTAGATGAGCTAAATCCCTCCACGAATATTAAGTCATTAGCCTTCCATTGTTCACATGATACAAAATCATTAGGTCATGAGATTTGTTGTGTCAAAGCCAAGGTCGAGTGTACCTATGAGGAGTTGATTGGGGAATAATGGGTTGACTTAACTAGATTAGTTGCATAATTGGCCAAAGTCAGGGTTAATCTAATCTAGAGGCAAAGTTTAGGGTGATCACATGCGGATGTGATTGACAAAGAAATGTCCCCTAAATGATTTAGGAGTCATATTTGATGTGATTGATAAAAATCTACCTAAATCGGCTTACTAAGATTTGTTGTGCCAAAGCCAAGGTCAAGGTAAGTCAATTTGAGGGTCCTAGCCCACTAAGAAATTATTGATAATTTTTTGAGATTAATAGAAGGGCTATTAAGCTCGATAAAATAGTGGGAGTAATTGATTTAATTAAAAATTTTAAAATTACCATATTAAATCAATGATTTGCATTCATAATAATTGATTCGTTCTATTTTCTATACAGTTGTAAGCACCATGAGTATGAACATTAACCTTAGTGGTAATCTAGAGTCCAACAAGCTGATCGGATCCAATTTTCCTGATTGGCTAAAGAATGTAGCCAAGAAAAAATGTCACTTTGTGGCAAGGATGGGCACTAGAAGCATAACTGCAGGGTTTATCGGCCAGCCTGAAAGATAAGAAGCATTGGGATGCTTCTACATCAAGTGCGTATATAATTGAGATATTTTCTTCTATTACTTCTTATTCCACTTGGGTATTGGATACCGGTTGTGGATCTCATATTTGTATTAATATGGAGATGATAAGAAATAGTAGAAGATTGAAAAAAGATGAAGTGATCCTACGAATGAAAAATGGAGCAAAGGTTGCTGCATTAGCCGTAGAAATTTATTCTTTATCTTTGCCCACAGGGCTTGTAATTGAACTTAGTAATTGTTACTATGTTCCGAACATAACAAAGAATATTATATCTGTTTCATGTTTAGTAATGAATGGATATTCATTTGAAATTGAAAATAAAGGTATTTCTATTTTTCAAAATAAAATGTTCTTTGGTTCTGCTGAATTGTTCAACAAAATTTATGTTCTTAATCTTCAAGCCCCTATTTTCAATATTGAATTAAAAAGATTAAAATCAAATAATTCTAGGGACTCATACCTATGGCATTGTCGTCTAGGCCATGTAAATGAAAAGCATTTAACCAAGTTACATAATGATGGATACTTGAGCTCATTCAATTGGGAATCGTTTGAAGGATGTGAATCATGCTTACTTGGCAAGATGACCAAGTCACCTTTTACCGAAAAGGCGAGCGAGCAACTGAATGTTTGGGTTTAGTACATTCGGATGTATGTGGACCCATCAACATTCAAGCCATAGGAGGTTTTTCTTATTTCATCACGTTCATAGATGACCATAGTAGATATGGTTATTATATCTGATGAAGCACAAATCTGAAGCCTTTGAAAAGTTCAAAGAATTTAGATGTGAAGTAGAAAAACAAACTAACAAGTATCAAGATACTTCGATCAGATCGAGGTGGTGAATACTTGAGCCATGAGTTCATAGATTATTTGAAGGAGAATGAGATTCTTTCTTAATGGACCCTTTCTGGTACACCACAGCATAATGGTGTGTCAAAAAAGAGAAATCGTACACTATTAGATATGGTACGTTCAATGATGAGCCTTGCAGATCTCCCAAAAATATTTTGGGGTTATGCGTTAGATACTGCTGAATATACCCTAAACCGAGTTCCATCTAAATCGGTCAACTCCACTCTATATGAGATATGGTGTGGAAAGAAACCATCCCTTAATCATTTAAGGGTTTGGGCTGTTACGCTTATGTGAAGCGTAATGAATCAGATAAGCTTGAAGCTAGATCTGATAAATGCAATTTTATGGGATATCCAAAACAAACAAAAGGATATTACTTCTACCATCCTCTCGAGCAAAAGGTGTTTGTCTTGAGAAATGCTTCATTTTTAGAAAATGAGATAATTTCAAAGGATAGTGGGAGTAAGATTGAACTTAGTGAAGCTCAAGAACCACAAATTAATATGACCCATTAGATGGAATGGAGCATATGCCGAATACAGTGGGAGTTGAGCAGGAGACTCAACCCACATTCAGGCAGACGTTGCATGAAAAGCAACATGTGGCTCCAAGTACACACCAGCTACGTAGATCTAGTAGGACAATTCACATCCCTAAGAGATATACATTTCTTATAGAGGATGATGAGCCTACCAACTACAAGGAGGCAATGTCTGACATTAACTCCAAGAGATAGCTTGAGACCATGAAATCTGAAATGGACTCCATGTATGACAACCAGGTATGGACCTTGGTTGATCCACCTGAAGGGTAAAACCCATTGGGTGCAAATGGGTTTTCAAGAAGAAGACCGACATGGATGGTAATGTGATTACCTATAAGGCAAGGCTAGTTGCAAAAGGTTACAAACAAAGACAAGGTATTGACTTTGATGAAACCTTTTCACCTGTAGCCATGCATAAGTCCATAAGGATTTTGCTTGCAATAGCAGCATATTTTGACTATGAGATCTGGCAGATGGATGTCAAGACTGCCTTCCTAAATAAAAATTTAGAGGAGGATGTGTATATGACACAACCAGAGGGTTTTGAATCCATAGATCCTAAGAAAGTGTGTAAGCTACAAAGGTCTATTTATGGACTTAAGCAAGCCTCTAGAAGTTGGAACATCCGATTTGATGTGACAATCAAAGAGTTTGATTTCATAAAAATGAGGATGATCCATGTGTGTACAAGAAGGTTAGTGGGAGTGATATTATTTTCTTGATATTATATGTGGATGACATATTATTAATAGGAAACAATGTATCCTTCCTTAAAGAATTGAAGGATTGGTTGTCAGGTAAATTCTCCATGAAGGATTTGGGAGAAGCAGCCTATATACTTGGTATAAAGATCTATAGAGATAGATCTAGAAGGTTGCTTGGATTGACCCAATCCACGTACATAGATAAGATGCTAAAGCGGTTTAGCATGAGGAATTCAAGAAGGGATTCCTGCCAATGTCGCATGGTGTACATCTCTCCAAGGACATGAGTCTAAGACCCAAGAAGAAAGAGAGTACATGGATAGAATACCATATGCATCAGCAATTGGATCCATATGTATGCGATGCTATGTACGAGGCCTGATGTTTCTTATGCCTTGAGTATCACTGGTGAGAAACATTGGATGATAGTCAAGAATATCCTTAAGTACTTGCGAAGAACTAAGGATATGTTCTTGATTTATGGAGGTCCCGACCTTATAGTTCCGAGTTACACGGATTTTAGTTTTCAGTCTGATGAAGATGATTATAAATCATAATCAGGATATGTGTTCACACTCAATAGTGGTGCAGTCAGCTGGAAGAGTTCCAAGCAGGAGATGACTGATGACTCTACAACTAAGCCGAGTATATCACAGCATCAGATGTAGCTAAATAAACAGTTGGATCAAAAGGTTCATCACTGAACTTGGAGTGGTTCCAAGCATTGTTAATCCAATATTTTTGTATTGTGATAACAATGGAGCTATTGCGTAAGCCAAGGAGCCAAGGTCTCATCAGAGGTCCAAACATGAACTCAGAAGATATCATGTAATTAGAGAAATCATTGGACAAAATGATATAAAAATAGAACGAGTCCCCACGGATGACAATATTGCCGATCCGTTCACTAAAGTCCTGCCGCAGCAGAAGCATGATAGTCATGCTTAGTCACTTGGTATTAAATACATGGTGATTGGCTCTAGTGCAAGTGGGAGATTGTTAGTGTGTGCCTAGATCCAATCAGATTAGATGCTAGTTTGTACACATTTCTTTATGAATGCAAATCAAATTTATTGGTTTCTTTATCTATCGGATGTAATTTATATATAGATATATTTAACATGTGAGATAAAGTCCAAAAGAATGCGAACTGTGCATATGAAATTTGTAATAGAGATTACAAATTGTGAGATCCAAAATTGCACATTATGGTTCGATTCTTTAAACTTCCCTAGTCGATGCGTAGACAGGATTGGACACTATCGAACGCCGATGAGACTAGCACACATTGCATATCTTCACCCTTGTGGTGAGCAGCTGATCTTGCAAGCTGAAGTATGGAGATACTTGGATAAGGTATGTGGATGTTCGTTATTGTAACGATGCATTGGATGACCGCACAGAGATCCCATATGAATATTCTATATAGTGTCGATGGTTGATCTCTGATGATGGTGGTGCGAGTGATCCTTTGACTTGAGATCTTCATTGCACCTCATGTGTGGAATATCATGCTTTGACGATATGCAAACGTCGCTCTAGCCACGGATGGCAAATATGGTGTCGATTGGGTATGATATGAAGCACATGAAGGCGGTGTTTGATCAAGACAGGATTCGTCTCCTTTGATAGAAAGGGTTATGTCCCACGGCCACTTGATGGATTAAATTGACTGTTAAATCCTTACAAGGTTGAGTTGGAATTCGAAATGGTTTCGAAGTTCTAATTCATATGAGTCAATTTTTCTGAGATCAAGTAAACAAAGATCAATTATATGGTTGACACATTCCATACCATTGATTGATCTGGGATATGTGACGAAGGGATTGAATCGTACGGTAACCGTTCATGGACAGGTGTTGATGACCACGTCAACAAACCCTTAACACTTGGGTGGTCATGATGCTTTGCTAGAGGCCGCTCATGATCTATAATCATGGATTCTTTGACTTAATCAAAGAGTTGATTTGGTTAAAGAATTGACTTGGACAAGGTGTTGATCAAGTCATCCTTAGGGTCAATATTAGGGACATGATTATTACCAACGTGTCAAGGGACCTAATGGGTCACACGCATTAAGAAGATTTTGGATGAAGTTAAAATGGAAATTAAGTTGGACTTAATTCAAATTAGATAACCAATTAATTAGGATTGGGTTTGACTCAATCTTAATGAGAGAATATGAAATTGATGAATAGGATTCATCATAGAGAAAAGAATTTTGTGTTCAAGAGAGAGACCTTTTGTACATGAGATGTGCATATGAAATCCATTAATTAGGCTTGATCCATGTGATGGATGGCTTAGATTAATTGAGATTAATAATATGGTATTTAATTGGGTCCATATGATGGCATGATTTGATTCATGGAAACCCAATTAAACCGAGGGCTGAGATCGTGCCACGTGGAGGATGGATCCATGCCCATGTGATGGACATGACCCATCTCCACGTCATGGAGGAGGGAACCCCATGATTTGGGGCATCCTTATGAAGCCGAATTCAAGGTTGCGACGTTGGTTTCATGGGATAACCAATTTCTTAATTTTTAGGGATGTGGTTTGGTGGTTGTAATCCTAACATTATCATGATAGCAAACATCCTAAATTTGTTAGATAATTGTTATAACAAATATCCTAAATTTGTTAGGATAATTTATTATCAACTTGATATGGTTCAGAGAGAGAGATACCCCCTTCGAGGTATATGCCTGACTCCTCCTTTTTTTCTCTTTTGATGCCTAACATCCACTTTCTCTCTCTAAAAATCCTTTCTCTCTCTAGGACATCCCTCTCTCTCTTAAAGGGTTGAAAGCTCTCTCTCTCTCACGTCCCTCTTTCTATGTTGTTGAAGAAAGGCTTTCTCTCTCTTCTTGGTTGATCAAGATTTGATCTTGATCAAGAAATCTTTTCTTTCTTGATTGATCAAGATTTAATCTTGATCAAGAAATTATTTTTCTTTGATAAATCAAGATTTGATCTTGATCAAGAAATATTTTTCTCTTGATTGATCAAGATTTGATCTTGATCAAAAAATTATTCTCTCTCTTGATTTGGGAAATCAATTGAAAAGAAAAAAGGCGCTAGCACCCCTCGCAAGAAGGTTATCATCCAATCCTAAGAGGACATCATCCAAAGATCTTCGCGTGAATCACCATTAGAGGCCAGACGCATGGACAGCTAGTGGTAAATCGTTTACCGGCTTCATCGGGCTTCATCCCCAATAAAGAACACAGGTATGATCTATTATTAAATCATGTGTTATTTCTTGTTAACTGAATCTGTTCCCTGAGGATCTTAGGCTTTTAGGAATTAAATTTCGTATTTATTTTTATCTTCCGCTGCATGTTATTTGAATTTGATTCATATAAAATATACGAAATTCCCTTACAAAGTTATATTCTCAAATAATCATTTACTGCCAAACTGGTGGCGGAGGGGATTGGATGTAACACTTAACCATCTAAAAAATGTCTAAATTAATTTTTCATGGATTAGATAAATATTCTTTTAATATTTTTCAAGTATCCTTGCATGATCATGATTCTTCTTTTTATTAATATTCTGTGATTCTTTATTTCATCTGCCTTTGACTCTTGATGTATTTCAAAAAATAATAAGAGTACAACATTTATGAAAGATTTTATAACTGAAATAAAAATATCTTTCTATAATATAATCTATAATTTATAAAAAAATAATACTATTATTTATAACTATAAAAATCTATTTTTATTTAAAAATTTATATATGATTAATATTTATATTGAAAGTATGTCTAAACAACAAATACTATGATCACTTTTTAATGTATAAAAGAATATGAATAGATTAGTTTTCTAATTGTTGGTTGGATAACACTTACTTGAAAAAAAGGTAAATTCTTTGATAACTTTGTTACCTCAAAAAAATAAATAAAAAAATAAATGAGGCATCATTTTCCTCACTCTCTCTTCCGATTCAGATAACTAGAGTTATAAGTGAAAAGGGTAGATATTTTTAGTGTATATTATCTGGAATGATGAAATGGACACATAGAGGATTGTTTTTGGAAAAACAATAACCCAAAGACAGATTATAGGGGGAGCTTAACTGGAGAGATGCTTGTGAGAATTACACAAAGGAAACAAAGTAAAGTTAAAAGCCTTGAAAAAAGAGATCCAGACTAAGGAAGACCTGGATGGTTTTTTGCTGGACTCTGATCTCTCTTCGTTACGGGATAAGCTTGCGCGGCATCACTCTCTCCTTTGTCAGCAAGAGGTCTATTGGTGGCAGAGGTCCAGGTTTCAGTGGATTTGTGATGGTGACCGCAATACCAGATTCTTCCATCAGACTACTTTGAAGCGACATGCAGCAAACAGGATACGAAGATTAGTTGATGATGAGGGGAATATTCAGGAGGACATCCACTCTATCAGGGATCAGCTACTTTGTTGATCCATTATTGATTTGATGATTAATAAAGGAATTAAATATATTTATTTGATTATTAATGGATTTTATAAGTGTTTCAGGCCTTAAATTTATTTGATCAATTTAAAGGAATTAAGAAATGAATTTTGAATCAAATACAAATCAGAGATTTCAAAGTTTCAGAGCTTGGAGTGACACCTAGAAAGTCTGGAGCCGACCCCATGGCCAATTCAATTTTAATCTGATTTTTGATACGTTCCGGAGCCGACACCTAGAGTTTCGAGCCGACACCTAGAGTTTCGGAGTCGACACTTACAGTGTCTGGAGCCGACTCCGATGCGGACAGAACGCTTATTTTTTGAGCATCCTGGAGCCGACACCTACAGTTTCGGGAGCCGACACCTGACGATGGCGAGCCGACACTTACTTTTTCGGAGCCGACTCCTCAACAAACTCGAAAATTTCTATTTTTGGTAAAACGATCTGGAGCCGACACCTGAAAAGTTGGAGCCGACTCCAACCTGACTGGATGAAAATTTAAAATGCCAGATCAGCTCTAACGGTAATATTTCATTTAACCTAATTTCTAACGGATATATTTTGTTTCCAGGTACACTCCAACGGCTAGTTTCATCCCAAAAATGGATTGAAGAAAATCTATAAAAAGGGAAAAATACCCGTTTGAAAAGAAGAGAAAAGAGAAAAATTAGAAAATTTTAAATCAAAATCCGAAAATCCTGAGCCTGAATCCAAGAGAAAACCTTTAAACTCAAATCCTTCCACTCCAAAAAGCTCAAAGAGGAATCCAAGGCATTCAAATAAAAAATCGGTGGATTTCCCAACTTGAAGAAAAAGCTTCGTTTCTTTTTCAATCTTTCTCAACTGCAACTGTGAAGAATCGGAGCTGAGGCTTGATTCAACCAAAGGAGAAGAGGAAAAGAAGAAAAGAAGAAAAGAAGAAAAGCTCAAAGCCAAACAACTTCAAATCAGGCTTTTCTAAACTTGTTTACTTATTTTGAATATTTGCTCATTGAGGAGCTGTGTATTTTGAAAAACTATATTCTTTTTTGTGCCTAGTTCAATCAAGGGGATTGAACTAGTGGAGGTTGTTAACCTCGGGTCAAGCTAGGTTAGCTTGAGTTTAGGGTTTGTGCTGGTGAGCCCGAAAAACCAGCTGGGTTCGTTGTGATCCCGGGAAAACAACAAGTTTGAGTTGTGAGCTTGTAAAACAACTCGGCTGTAATCGAGGAGATTATAGTGTGGACCCAAGTGATCTTGGGAGTGGACGTAGGTGTTGGATACACCGAACCACTATAAAATCTTTGTGTTTGCCGTGCTTCTATTGACTCTATCTCTATCTCTTTTATTCTGCTTTATATTCATTGCATTTGCTTTCATTCATCTTAAGCAAACTATTTTAAAAGGCTAAATTTTTTAAAGAACCCAATTCACCCCCCCCTCTTGGGTTGTCATCTGGGCCAACAATTGGTATCAGAGCAAGTGCTCATTAGATTTTGATCACACGATCAAGAGCTAAAGATCCAAATGGCAACACAAGTTGGATCATTTGCTGAAGGTCATTCTACGAATAGACCTCCACTTTTAATGGTTCAACTATTCTTATTGGAAAGCTAGAATGAGGATATTCATTCAAGCTTCTGATTATGAGCTTGGGGTGTTATAATTAATGGACCTAGTACACCCACACACGTTGTTGATGGCACTATTGTTCCTAAGCCCGAAAGGGACTGGAATGATAATGATAGGAAAATGGCACAGCTCAATGCTAAGGCCATGAATGTCTTATTGCTCTTTAGATGCTAATGAATTTAATAGAATCTCCACTTGTAATTCCAAAGGAGATTTGGGATAGATTAGAGGTTACCCATGAGGGTACCAACCAAGTAAAGAATCCAAAATAATATTCTTGTTCATAAATATGAATTATTTAGCATGGAACAATCTGAAACCATTGCATGCATGTACACTAGATTTACAGATATTGTAAATGGTTTGAAAAGTCTTGGTAAGACATATACTAACTCTGAACTTGTTCGAAAAATTCTTAGGTCATTACCAAGATCATGGGAAGCAAAAATGACAGCAATCCAAGAAGCTAAGGACCTCAACACTTTACCCTTAGAGGAGCTTCTAGGATCCTAATGACCCATGAGCTGACTATGAGCAGCATAGAGAGGATGGAAAAAAAAAAGAATAGCCCTCAAAGCTGCAAAAGTGAAGAGAGCAGCAGTGATGATGATGATGATGATGATGAGACTGCTCTTCTAGCAAGAAAATTTAAAAGATTCATGAGGAGAAAGAAACCCTTCCACAAGAAGAAATTTGGAGCTAAGTGGGAAGGAGAAAAGGATAAAAATAAGGACAAGGACAAAGAGAAAGACCCCTTGACTTGCTATGAATGTAATAAACCGGGGCACTTTAGAATGAATGTCCAAAATTGAAGAAAGCCTAAGAAAGCCTATGTGGCGACTGGAGTGACAGCGAGAATCTTCTTCGAGGAAGAACAAAAGGAAGTCGCAAACGTATGTTTATGGCGGACGACACGATGAGGTAAGTTCCGAAAACCTTGATGAATTTGCTTTTGATGAACTTTTGATGCTTTTAATGAACTTGTTGGGATTTCAAAGTTTTGAAAAAGAAATACAAGATTTTGAAAAATGAAAATTTAACTTTCATTCAAGAAAAGAAAATCTTAATAATGAAATTAAAAACTTAAATCTGAAAATGAAATTTTAAAAAGAAAAGGAATCAATCTCTAATGAAAATGATAAACTAAAGAAGGAGGTTGAAATATAAAAATAGTTGATAAGTTTACTTAAGTTCAAAAAACTTAGATTTATTTAAATAGTCAAAGCAGTTTTGACAAAGCCGGATTAGGATATAACCTAAGAAACAAAAATTTAAAAAATTTTTGTAAGTGCTGGCCAAAGTAATTTACATGCTTTAAATGTAATCAAAGGGACATAAATTTTTGAATGTAATTTTAAGAAAATATAAAACTTAAATATTAAAGGAAAGAAAATATGGGTTCCGAAAGGAACAATATTTGCTACTAACCATGAAGGACCCAAGAAAGCTTGGGTACCTAAACATAAGTGATTTTATTGCAGGAATGTCTTGTGGCCAAGAGATCAAAGAGAAAGTGGTATCTTGATAGTGGCTGCTCAAGACATATGACGGGTGACAAAGAAGAATTCATCACCCTTGAAGAAAAGAGGAGGAGTTGTTACATTTGGCGACAATGGCAAAGGCCAAATCTTGGGGTTTGGTAACATTCAAATAACTCCCTCCACATATATTGAAAATGTACTTTATGTTGATGGTTTAAAGCATAACTTAATTAGTATAAGTCAATTATGTGACAAAGGTTTTAAAGTATCTTTGAATCTTCTTTATGCACTGTAGCTAATCCCATTGATAATAGCATTGTTTTTATTGGAAATAGAAATGGCAATGTATACATGATTGATTTAGACAAATTGTCTACTAATAATCATTGCTTAGTTGCTAATAATGCTAATATGAATGAGATTGGTTGGTTGTGGCATCGAAGATTAGGTCACGCAAGCACACACCTTATTTCAAAACTAATTAGAATGGATTTAGTAAAAGGTCTTACCTAAATTAGATTTTGAAAATAACAAAATATGTGATGCATGTCAGTTTGGAAAACAAACAAGTTCTTTTAAATCTAAAAATATTGTTTCAACTTCTAGGCCATAGAGCTACTTCACATGGACCTTTTTGGACCAACTAGAACCACAAGTCTAGGAGGAAAGAAATATGGTCTTGTGATAGTAGATGATTACTCTAGATTCACTTGGGTAATGTTTTTAGCTCACAAAGATGAGACTTTCTCGATATTCATGAAATTCTTCAAGAAAGTAACAAATGAGAAAAACACTACCATAGTGTCTCTAAGAAGTGATCATGGAACTGAATTTGAAAATCACTTATTTGAAAGTTTTGCAATGAAAATGGTATTAATCATAATTTTTCTGCACCTAGGACCCCACAACAAAATGGAGTAGTTGAAAGGAAAAATAGGACTAGAAGACATGGCCCGTACCATGCTATGTGAAAGTAAACTCCCGAAATACTTTTGGGCGGAAGCTATTAACACAGCATGTTACATCCTAAATAGAGCCTTAATAAGACCTATTTTAAAGAAAACACCTTACGAATTATGGCATGATAGAAAACCCAACATTAAATATTTTCATGCATTTGGTTGTAAATGTTTTATTCATAATAATGGTAAAATAATTAGGTAAATTTGATGCAAAATCTGATGAAGGAATATTCTTAGGTTATTCAACAACTAGTAAAGCATATAGAGTGTTCAATAAAGAAACCTAATTGTTGAAGAATCTATTCATGTAATTTTTGATGAATCTTTAACATCAAGTTCCAAAAGGATTGATGATGAGGAAGATACAAACATTCTCGAAAATCTTGAAAAACTTAATATCGATGTATCTTCAGATCATGAACAAGAAGTTAAAGATAATGATTCGCCTAATGCTGATGTTGTTGATGCAAATCATAATGATATAGATCTACCTAGAGATTGGAGATATGCCTATGGTCATCCAAGAGAATTAATGGGCTGTTAAGCTTGATATAGAGAGAGAGCCTATGATAGACTGAGCTGGACCTTCTTGCACCGCTCTCTTCAGGAGTTTGGGTTTGACGGTCTGTTCATTAAGTGGATCATGGCTTGTATACAAAGGCCGTCCTTTTCTTTGATCATTATTGGAGTTCGACTGAATTTTTTCAATCTTCAGTCAGGATTCGGCAGGGATGCCCTCTATCCCCCTTGCTGTTTATTCAGGCCGTGGACGATCTTTCTCGTGCTTTCTACCAGGCTCAGATAGATCGGCGGATTGTCCCTTTTATGGCTGATTCTGAGGGCCCCCTAGTCTCCATCTTCTATTCGCGGACGATTGCATCCTCCTGGGTCAGCCTCCATTGATAATGCGCTTCATTCTACTCCATTATTCAGAGGTATTGTCGAGCTTCTGGACAGAAGGTTAATTTTCTAAAGTCTTCAATATGCTTTAGCCCGAAGATTTCTAGGGCTACCAAGGAAGCCATTATTAATTTGTCAGGTATATCTTCTCAGACTGATAGATTTATGTATTTGGGGATCCTATCACGGGGCGTCGTCCCCGTTGCTCTGACTATTCCGACCTTGAGAGGAGGATTCGTCAGCGTATGGAGGGATGGCAGGTTACATGCCTTTCTATGATGGCTAGGGTCATCATTATCCGTTTGGTTCTTTCCTCTCTTCCTCTATACCTTCTGTCAAACACTGTCATTCCGATCACTTGCCTGAAGAGGATTAAGAGATGTTTCTATGATTTTTCTATGGGCTTCCATGCAAGAAGGTCATGGTACTCACCTATTATCCTGGGATATGGTCTGCATGCCCATTCAAGTTGGCGGTCTCGGGATTCAGTCTCTGATCGTTAGAAGGGATGCCCTTTTGCTAGACATGCATCTAGATTCCTCCTGGAGCCGCATTGTCTTTGGAGTACTCTAATGCGAGCTAGGTATGGGGACTGGATGGCGGCTTCTCTCATCAGGCCGCCTCAGGGATGCTCCTTCTTTGGAGGGAAGTTTGCCGATTCGGTCAGGCTATTCTAGGTAATATATCTTAGATGATTGGAGATGGATCATTGATAGATGTCTTGGAAGATACCTGGATTTCTAAACTTCCTCTCTCCCGATGGCCCTCATATATCAGTATTGATATCCCTCCCAGTTTAAGGGTTAAGGATTTGATCACCGTGGATCCCCTGCCTAGCATACCCCCTCAGTGACCCGATTCTTCGGAATGGAGCTCTCTAGGCGTATTTTCTCGATGCCTCTTACTCCTGCCGGGTATCCGACTCCAGACTTTGGCAGAGTTCCTGTCTCTCTAGGGCTCCCACCAGGGATTTGATGGCATATTCAGGCCGGTGTCGGAGAGATCAGTGGATGCTGCGTGGATTTGGAGGCTTCCCATTCTCCCCAGGGTGCAGCTTTTTATTTGGAAGCTTCTGTGGGATTGTCTTCCAACCTGTGCCCTTCTCTCTCGGAGGGGTCTATCGATTCAGCCGTCATGTCCTTTTTGTAGGTTGGAGGAGGAGTCTTCTGAGCATGCTATCTTCATTTGCCCTAGAGCTAGACAGATATGGTGCATGGTGGGTTATCCAGTCAGATTGGATGATTTGGGCTCCCCTCGCTCCACTTTTTTTCTTGATCTGCATAGAGGATCTCTTCAGAAAAGTGGTCTTTGGGCTGTCTCGGCTTATCAGATATGGCTTTCGAGGAACCAGCTCCTCTTCACAGATGATCATATTTCTTCCCCCAGGATTGTCAGGCGGATTCGATCTTTGGTGGCGGACTGTGCCCGTGTTGGTTCTGACGTCTCTGGCCTTTGAGGCTCCCTGCTGCTTTGGCAGCGAACCGGCATACAATTTTTATCTCTTTGGAGCCCCCCTCCAGGGTTTGTAAAATCAACTTTGATGGAGTGTCTGAGGTCGAGCGGCTGGTTCCGCTTTAGTCATCCGTGGTCCTCATGGTGAGCTGCTGGGAGCTGGAGGTTTTGGTTCTCTCGACTCCTCCATCCCTAAGTTCGAGCTTCTTGCAGCTTGGGCCGGTATTTCTTATGCTGTCGGACTCTTCACGCCCAGAGGATTCTGATTGAGGGTGATTCCAGGACGGTCATCTCTTGGCTTCAGAAGGAGAGTTACCATTCCAGCCCCGCTAATCCGATTATTTCGGATATTTGGTCTATTCTGTGGGAGATTGAATGCGCCCAGATCCGTTATATTTATCGTGAAGCCAATTCTGCGGTGGACTATGTGGCTTCTTTTGTGGCCCAGCATGCTGGTTCGTGGATTTGAAAGCCGGGCGACTTCTGCCATTCTCTGTTGTAGCAAATTGTGTATTCTGATTTTTTTGGGCTGATTCGCACCAGACAAGTGTGATCGTCCGTCTGTATAAAAAAAAAAAAAAGTAAAGCCTGCAATCTATGGGTCAGATTTTTAGACTATGATGGCCGATTGAAAAGGAAAGAAAAGAGAGGTTAAATCAAGAAAAAAAACTAGCATTTATGATGAAATTCAATGGAAAATGGAAAAAGGAAAACTGCGCAGATTAAATTCAGGAAAATAAGGCGAAAGAATGGTTCGCTTTGCGCCCACCACGCTCCTTTCCTCTGCCTCATCGTCTCCTTTTTGTAATTTCTCATGATTTTAATAAAACTTATCGCGGGGAACCTTACGATTCCTTAAAAAAAAAAAAATCTGGATAATAAGAAGCATAGCAGATATGCAAACCCTAATGATTCAGGGACGAGATTTCGTGATTAAAAATTGCAACAAAATCGCAAATTTGCCACAGAATGAGCTCGAAATCAGATGGACGAAACATAAATTAAATACCTTCTTGATTATTGTCACGCCCCAGACGCAATATCGGCCTAGGGTGACAACCCGCCGCGTGCCGGGCATGCAAAGCGTCATAAATTTTTCACACATAACACTATTATATATATACCAAGCCAAAATCATCACTGAATACTAAAAGTTTGGGTTACAAACCCTTACACACCACAATAATAAAGTTTGGGCATCAAGCCCTACACATAAGTAATACTGGGGTTACAACAAATAATGGGTCTTGATTTATTTAATAGAAGATCCATCACCCAACCATCCATCTTCAATCTCGTGGCTCTGACAAAAAGATTGTAAGATTTTTATGAGCTTACACTCAATAAGTAAGCCACGTTATACAGTCAATTCATAGCATAACAATCTATAAGCACATAAATGATTTGCATGCTTAAACATTCCACAAATACTCAACATGCAATGTAAGTAAACCCACTGTTTATACCCTCAATGGTAGCTGCAAATGTGTCCCACAACCCTGCAATATCCCAATAGTGTACCAACAAGCATCCCCCTACTGAAAGGGTCCATATACCAGGGTCACGCCATATCATAAACCACCAGAACACATACTCTATATGTGTGATGCCACCTCGAACCAAGCAGAACACATCCTCTAGATGTGTGATGCCACCTTAAAGTAACTCAGAACACATCCTCTAGATGCGTGATGCCATCTCGGACTAAGCAGAACACATCCTCTAGACGTGTGAATGGCATAAATAAACAGAACACATCCTCTAGACGTGTATGTGGCATAAATCATCAGAACACATCCTCTAGATGTGTGTGTGACATAAATCATCAGAACACATCCTCTAGATGTGTGTATGACATGATAAAGGAGAACTACGGTGACACATAACAGTACCTCACATCATGCACTAACATATCAATAACATCTTTATATTGCATAAACAGTGGATTATACTTACTTAACAATTACATATAATATATCACATCAATGTCATAATAACTGCATCTCTCATGCATAGCATCCACATATGAAATCATTCTCAATCATAGCACATAAATAACAATGTATTCATAATATTCATCTACTTACAATTTAGCCAATATCCATAACAATTCTTCATATCATAATATAATTCATAATTTAAATATTCATATAATGAATAAAATAATTTATTAAATACTGATAACTGGCTTACTTACCTCAGTATGCAATCCAACAGGTATATATCAGCTAGTCAGATGTCTGAGCACCTACAGGATCATTTTACACAATTAATTTATTAGAATAAGAATATTAAAATGACCCTTAGAATTCTACCCAGACTAGTTCATGGGCCCAACTTTGGGCTCGAATATCTCCCGCTATACACACCCAATTGGGAAGGTAAAAATACCCCAAGAAACTAGAATTAACCCAGATTCTAGCCATATAATTATTTCTCATTTTTAAGCCCGATATAGGGCCTAAAATCCCTCCTCAAAAGGGCTCCAGGAACGGCCCAACAGGCCCTGAACCGGCCAGCCCAGCCGACCCATTTCATCCCAACCAACCCGATCCCCTGTTTCACCGAAATAGAGGACGGGTTCTACGCCGGCGGCCAGGGCCGCCGCCGGCCAAATTGAGGGCGGCCCGGTCGCCGGTGGCCGGGCCAGAGCCGGCCGCCGCCGCCGTGGCCGGCCACCCTTTCCTCCCCTCACTCTCAATTTCTCCCTCATCTCCCTATTTCTCTCTCACCATCCACGCGGCACATTACTGTGCCGGCGGCACGGTCGGCCACCTTGGCCGGCTGGACCTCCACCGGATGCACGCCCGGTGCCGGTGGAGGTGGCAGGCCGGAGCTCAGGCCCGGCGAGGCGGCGAGCACGCCGCCGGGCCCGAACCAGTCAGCGGAAGCCGGTTCGGCGCTTCCGCCACAGCACGAGAGAGGGGCCGATTGGCCCTCTCTCTCTCTCTCTCCACCACCACCCCACCGGACACCTCCCCCGGTGCCGGTGGGGTCGCCGGCCGAAGCTCAGGCCCGGCGAGGCGGCGAGCACGCCGCCGGGCCTGAACCAAGGATCGGCCGACATCTCTCTCTCGCTCTCTTTCTCTCTCTCTCTCTCTCTCTCTCTCTCTCTCCAGAGGCCAGGGAATACCTGAAGGAGATGGAAGCCAGGATGAGGGAGGGAGTCTCCCTCCATCACATATTTAATCCCCTGCGCAACGCTTCGGTTTAAGGGGTCCGAGAAAACAAAGTGCTTCACTAAAAATGAAGCATCGGACAGCACAGGACCAAGTCCTGAACCTGGTTCACATGAACCGGGTACTACATCCTCCCCTCCTTATAAAAATTTCGGCCTCGAAATTGATACATGACCTCATAAACGGATCAATCAAATTAATCAAAGGTCAACAATCTTAGATAGATAAATTACCTTCAAATAATTGTGGATACTTTTTTAATTTCTTCCTCCAGCTCCCAAGTAGCCTCCCTCTCAGAGTGATTATTCCACTGAACTTTGACATAAGGGATGGTACGCCCTCAGAATCTGATCCTTGCGGTCCACGATACGCACAGGATGTTCCTCATATGATAAATCCTTCCTCAACTGAATAGGCTCATAAGCTATAACATGACTGGGGTCTGAAACATACTTCCTCAACATAGATACATGGAATACATTGTGAACACCAGATAAAATCGGAGGCAGTGCTAAGCTGTATGCAACCTCCCCAACTCTGCTCAAGATCTCAAAAGGTCCAATATAGCGTGGACTAAGCTTTCCTCTAATCCCGAATCTCATCACATCCTTGGTTGGTGATACCCTTAAGAAAACATGATCCCCAACCTGAAATTCTAACTCTCTTCTTCTGACATCAGCATAACTCTTTGCCTGCTCTGAGCTGTACGAAGACGCTCCCTGATCAAATGCACCTTGTCAACTGTCTGCTGGATCAGCTCAGGGCCTAGCAATTTCCTTTCCCCTACGTCATCCCAACATAAAGGAGATCTGCACCTCCTACCGTACAAAGCCTCAAATGGGGCCATCTGGATACTGGCTTGATAACTATTGTTATAAGCAAACTCCACCAAAGATAAGTGGTTATCCCAAGCCCCACCCAAGTCCATTACACAGGCTCGCAACATATCTTCTAGAATCTGTATGGTCCTTTCTGACTGCCCGTCTGACTGGGGATGATAAGCCGTACTGAAGTTCAATTTGGTCCCCAAGGCTTTATGAAGACTCTTCCAAAACTGTGATACAAATCTGGTATCCCGGTCAGATACAATAGAGACAGGAACACCATGGAGTCTCACAATCTGCTCCAAATACAAGCTAGCCAATCTGTCACTCGAGACTCCAACTCTGAAAGGTAGGAAATGAGCTGATTTGTCAGTCTGTCCACAATGACCCAAACTGCATCATTACTCCTGGGAGTTTTGGGCAGACCAGTCACAAAATCCATAGTAATCTTTTCCCATTTCCACTGAGGAATCATCAAAGATTGAAGAGGTCCCGCAGGTTTTTGATGCTCGGCCTTTCCCGTTGACATACTAAGCACTTGGCCACAAACTGAGCAATATCCCTCTTCATCCCTTTCCACCAAAAATTCTCCTTTAAGTCTCTATACATTTTAGTACCACCAGGATGCACAGTATAGGGAGTAGTGAGCCTCCCTCAAAATCTCGGCTTTCAACTCCTCATTGCTAGGTACACAAAGTCTGCCTTCAAATCTCAGGGATCCATCATCCATTACATAAAATCCACTCTGAACTCCTGACTGAACAACAACTTTAATTCTTTGAAGATCTGGATCTTCCATCTGGGAGGACTTAATTCTGTCAACAAGAGTCGGCTGAAGAATAAGTGCAGCAACAAGTCCATCAGACTGCTGTACTCTCAGTCCAATCTCCCACCTCTCGAGGTCCTTCAGAATGTGAGGCTGGGAGGTAAGCATAGCAGCTAACTCAGAAGAGGTCTTCCTACTCAAGCATCAGCCACAACATTAGCCTTCCCAGGATGATAATGTAGATTCAGATCATAGTCCTTCAGAAGTTCCAACCACCTCCTCTGCCTCAAATTGAGCTCCTTCTGTGTGAAGATATATTTTAGACTCTTATGGTCTGTATACACATCACACGACACCCCATAGAGATAATGCCGCCAAATCTTCAAAGCAAAAACCACCGCAGCTAATTCCAGATCATGAGTAGGATAGTTCTGCTCATAAGGCTTTCAGCTGTCTGGAAGCATAGGCTATCACCTTTCCATTCTGCATTAGGACACATCCCAATCCTTTCCGAGAGGCATCAGTATAAAGTGTAAACCCTCAGATCCTGTCGGAAGAACAAGGATGGGAGCTGACACCAAACGCTGCTTTAACTCCTGAAAACTTTCCTCACACTCCTCTGACCAGTCAAACTTCACTCGTTTCTGGGTTAAACGAGTTAGGGGTAGAGCGATGCGAGAGAAGTCTTCCACAAATTTTCGATAATACCCGGCTAGCCCCAAGAAGCTTCTGACTTCAGCCACATTGGAAGGTCGGCTCCAGCTAATAATAGCTTCAATCTTCTTCGGGTCCACAGAAATGCCATCCACAGAAATTATATGACCCAAGAAAGCTACTTGGTCCAACCAAAACTCACACTTCTGCAGCTTGGCATAAAGCTTCTTCTCCCGAAGAGTCTGAAGCACAATCCTCAAGTGATCCTCATGCTCCCTGAGACTCTTAGAATAGATCAAAATATCATCAATAAATACAACCACAAACTGATCCAAGTATGGCCTAAACATTCTGTTCATCAAATCCATGAACGCTGCCGGGGCATTAGTCAAACCAAACGGCATCACCAAAAACTCATAATGGCCATATCTAGTTCTGAAAGCTGTCTTAGGCACATCCCCATCCTTGACTTTAAGCTGATGATAACCTGACCTGAGATCAATCTTAGAGAATACCCGGGCTCCTTGAAGTTGGTCAAACAAGTCATCAATCCTCGGCAAAGGGTACTTATTTCGCACTGTCACCTTGTTGATTTCCCGGTAATCAATGCATAGCCGAAGACTGCCATCCTTCTTCTTAACAAATAGAACTGGAGCACCCCAAGGAGAAGCACTAGGCCTGATAAATCCCCGATCTAGGAGTTCCTGCAATTGGTCCTTCAACTCTTTTAGCTCAGCCGGGCCATACGATAAGGGGCCTTGGATATAGGTCCAGTTCCAGGAATCAAATCAATGGAGAACTCAACCTCCCGGTCAGGGGGCAACTCCGATAATTCATCCGGAAAGACATCAGGGAATTCTCTAGCTATAGGAATATCCTCCAACTTGGCCTCTTTCTTTTGAAGATCATTAATAACAGCAAGAAATCCTTGCCCACCACTCCTCAGTTACTTTTCAGCCTGTAGTGCCGAAATAAACACTGAGGCTAGAAGTTTCTGGCCACCAGTAAATCTAAATTCGGGCTGACAAAAATTTTGAAGTTGACGATCTTCCTGAAACAGTCTACAGAAGCATGATAGGAAGCTAACCAATCCATGCCAAGGATAACATCAAGAATTTCAGTGGAAGGACAATAAGATTGGCATTCAGCTTCCTATCCTCAATGATAATCAAGCAGGATTTGCATATAGTATCAACTTTCATAGTATCACCATTTGGAAAGGCAATGTGTAATTCATGGTCTAGAGATTCAGGTGTCAATGATGCATTCTTGCCAAGGTAGGTGTCAGATATAAATGAATGCGTGGCACCCGATCAATTAGAGTCTGAGCATAATCATTGCCTATCTTAATCATTCCTGGACGTAAATGAAATTTCATTTTAACAATAAGAATATAATGTCCTAACTAATTATTAATGCATTGCACAGGATAAGAATGTAATGCTAGATGTGAAATATTGATATACCTATCACCACAGAATTAGAAGCGGCAGCATCCTGCTGAGTGAGAGCGAAGACCCTTCCCTGAGTCCTCGGTGGTTGCTGCTGCTGCTGACTCGTCCCTTGACTGGAAGATGGCTGCTGGTTCTTTCGAAGGGGACATGTGGCTATCTTATGGTCAGTCTTT
>UESW01003958.1:112557-134803 GCA_900491605.1 Calamus simplicifolius | reverse complement strand
TGGATTATACTTACTTAACAATGCATGTAATATATCACATCAATGCATAATAACTGCATCTCTCATGCATAGCATCCACATTATGAAATCATTCTCAATCATGCACATAACAAACAATGTATTCATAATATTCATCTACTTATAATTTAGCCAATATCCATAACAATTCTTCATGTCATAATATAATTCATAATTTAAATATTCATATAATGAAATAAAATAATTTATTAAATACTGATAACTGGCTTACCTACCTCAGTACGCAATCCAACAGGTATATATCAGCTAGTCAGATGTCTGAGCACCTACAG
This sequence comes from Calamus simplicifolius, assembly GCA_900491605.1. Classification (NCBI taxonomy): domain Eukaryota; kingdom Viridiplantae; phylum Streptophyta; class Magnoliopsida; order Arecales; family Arecaceae; genus Calamus; species Calamus simplicifolius. The sequence goes on along the minus strand of UESW01003958.1, from coordinate 134,492 downwards.
ATCATTTTACACAATTAATTTATTAGAATAAGAATATTAAAATGACCCTTAGAATTCTACCCAGACTAGTTCACGAGCCCAACTTTGGGCTCGAATATCTCCCGCTATACAAACCCAATTGGGAAGGTAAAATACCCAGAAACTAGAATTAACTCAGATTCTAGCCATATAATTATTTCTCATTTTTGGCCTGATATAGGGCCCAAATCCCTCCCCAAAAGGGCTCCAGGAACGGCCCAACAGGCCCTGAACCGGCCGGCCCAGCCAGCCAATTCATCCCAACCAACCCGATCCCCTGTTTCACCGAAACAGGGGACGGGTTCCACGCCGGCGGCCAGGGCCACCGCTGGCGAAATTGAGGGTGGCCCGGCCGCCGGTGGCCGGGCCAGAACCGGTCGCCGCCGTGGCCTGCCACCCTTTCCTCCCCTCACTCTCAATTTCTCCCTCATCTCTATTTCTCTCTCACCATCCGCGCGGCACATTTCTGTGCCGACGGCACGGCCGGCCACCTTGGCCGGTCGGACCTCCACCGGACGCACGCCCGGCGCCGGTGGAGGTGGCAGGCCGGAGCTCAGGCCCGGCGAGGCGGCGAGCACGCCGCCGGACCCGAACCAGTCAGCGGAAGCCGTTTCGGCGCTTCCGCCGCAGCACGATAGAGGGGCCGATTGGCCCTCTCTCTCTTCTCTCTCTCCACCACCACCCCGCCGGACACCTCCCCCAGTGCCGGCGGGGTCGCCGGCCAAAGCTCAGGCCCGGCGAGGCGGCGAGCACGCCGCCGGGCCCGGACCAGTCAGCGGAAGCCGGTTCGGCGCTTCCGCCGCAGCACGAGAGAGGGGCCGATGGCCCTCTCTCTCTCTCTCTCCACCACCACCCCGCCGGACACCTCCCCCGGTGCGGCGGGGTCGCCGGCCGAAGCTCAGGCCCGGCGAGGCGGCGAGCACGCCGCCGGGCTTGAACCAAGGATCGGCCGGCATCTCTCTCTTGCTCTCTTTCTTTTCTCTCTGTCTCTCACGCTCTCTCTCTCTCTTTCTCCCCAGAGGCTAGGGGAATACCTGAAGGAGACGGAAGCCAGGATGAGGGAGGGAGTCCCTCCATCACATATTTAATCCCCTGCGCAATGCTTCGGTTTAAGGGGTTCGGAAAAATGAAGCGCTTCGCTGAAAGCGAAGCGTCGGACAACCGTCGGACAACACAGGATCAAGTCCTGAACCTGATTCACATGAACTGGGTACTACAATTACTGAATGCACATTGTCGCTCCACGAATTGCGCTGCTCTGTTCTCGCTCGACCCAGCCCCGCACTTGTCTTCGGCTTCAAGGGAGACTCCGTGACCGCCCTCTTCCTCCCCTTTCTCGCCGCAGCTAGGACTCCCCGTTGAGAAAAACCAAGCTGGAAAAGAGGTCGAGCGAGATATGGGGAGAACCGAAGCCCCATTTGAAATCGAAACAGGAGGGAAGGCACAGGAGAGAAGGTTTTCAGCTGAAGATTTTGGTTTTGTTCGGTCAAATCGAAGCCAAGAAAAAAGAAAAATTAAACAAAGAACTCCAGAGGTTTCGTTCTAGCAGAAGCTCAGAGGAACAAGATCGGGTGCGATTGGGTTTCCAAGAACGTCAACGATTTTTTATATTATTTCATTTCTTAAGAGGAAATTATGTGGGTACAATGATTTATTTAAGATTTTAAATATATATAATTAAGTATATTAATTTACATAAGTTTTTTTAATTAATTCTATTTTTAATAGCCGCAAGTAATGACTCGACGAATCATATAATGTCCAATAATTTGAGTACATTTTTATTAAATATAGTAACTCATATAAATTTTTAAATCAATATATTAATACATAAAAATTAATTAAATGTACTTGTTTAAGTTTAGCTACCATTTTTCATAAACACATGACAAACTAATTAATTAATTTTTTATATAATATTTTATATATAATTTTTTAAAAAATATTAGTTATTTATGTATACAAAAGTCGTATGCATAAAAGGTTAAAACAAAAGTAATAACTTTTAAGTTAAACTACATAATTAATTCATGTACTTAAGGGTTTGTGTGACTTTGATTAACTTTAAAAAGTTATAAAAATAATCATAAACTTTCTGTTTTATATTACTTTGATTCTTACCGTTAAATAGGGAAGACGCTGTTTATTTTTATCATATGTGGTAGCATATGTAGCAGCATACATGGTATCCAATTGGTAAAAATAAATTTAAAATTTATAACTAATCGTTAATTTATTATTTAATAATTTAAAAAATATTTAAAAAAAATCCTGATTTGCCCTAACCCACATATCAGTTGCGCTCCCCCCTTCCTTCTCGTTGCTCCACGGTCCCCTCGATCGTCTCAAAGTTTGATGAAAATTGGAGTAAGAAAACCCTCATTTCTCCATCACAATGGGCTCATAAAAATCCAATTTGCTTTTTTTTTTTTCCTTGGTTCTAGCCTATGTAAGATGAACTCCAAGGGTGCCACCACGTTTAGCGGGCATGAAGCGAAGGATTCTTCTGCTCCGAAGAGAAATTCTAAGAAACCCAAATGTACATTTGAGTTCGCCATCTTTCCTTGCTAATTCCATTGTTCTTGATCTTTTCTTGCTATTTAATAATCTTCATGTTGAGAAAAGAAGAGGTCGCGGGAGGAGGGGGCTCACGAAGGAGGGAAGGATAGCCGCAATAGGGACTGTTGAGAGACGAAGGGGGGCAGGGGGCGGTGTGGGTGGAGGGGTGGGAAGGGAGGAGGTTGTGAGAGTGCAGAGGAGGAGAGAAGAGGCTCGAGGGCAGGGGGATAAGGAACAAGAGGCTGCAGTGTAGGAAAAGAAGCGGGCAAAGAGGAACGATGAAGAAGTTTATTTTTATTTTTTTATTAATTTTAAATATTAAATTAATGAATTAATAGGTTAGTGCAGCAATTAAATTCCAACTTGACTTGGATCTAACCCATGCTCGAAACTGACAGTTAAGAGAAGATTTATGGAACAACAATCCATAGGGTTGCCGGCAAGTCAGTTTGGATACAAGTCTCCACTAAACTAGGTTTATGATGCATATTCATTTTCATGATCCGTTTAGTTTTTCTTGTGTTGAATTAGGTGAAATCCGCAATGTTTCTGTTTTCATGTATTACTTACATTTATTATCTAAATTATATATTTATCGGTTCAAGTTAGCTATTTATTTAGAACATATTAGTATTTATTTGATGGGATCTTTGTCCATCGTATTTGTATTTATTTTTTATCTATTTATTTATTTTTATTTTTTAATTTTATCAAGTTTTTTTTTTTATGGTTAACAAGAGGTCTTTTGGCATCTGGTTTAATAGTACATGCAGCAATTAAATTTAAACTTTGCTATATACGGATATAATAAGTCTAACGCGCGCGCGCATATATATATATATATATATATATATATATATTGAAACCTTTCATTTTTTATCAACAAAGGATGAGATACAATATAATTAATTAATCATATTAAAAATTTAAATATAAATATATTTAATTATAAACAGGCAATATGGCATGACATACATAATCTATTTGTTGACGGAAATCACTGTGCATCAATAATCGTGCATTGGCTAAGACTAACCCTGATTCCTACTCGCTGTGCGGCATCCATCAGAGATAGGTCAGCCTCGATAGGTTGGGGCGCCCTAGCCCCTCACCGAGCTAAGAGTTCCCAAGGCATGGGTCACGTCTCTCGGTCCCAGCCGAGTTATATCATCTCTCGGCCCCTGCCGAGCTGTTTCGTCTCTCGGCCCCTGCCGAGCTATCATCTCTCGGCCCCTGTCGAACTATTTCGCCTCTCGGCCCCAACCGAGCCGTCTCGTCTCTTGGCCCTAGCTGAGCTTTCGTCCCTCGGCCCCAGCCGAGCTATCTCGTCACTCGGCCCCTCTAGCCAGGCCATCTCATCGTCTGGCTCACTCGCCAAGCCCGAACAATACCTATACCTCTGCGGAATTCGGCGCGGGAGACCTTGAAGTAGTAAAATTCCAAACAAGGATCATATATGAGAGTGGCCTAGGGCCCTGGAGCCTATGCCCTTGCCAAATCTCGAGGCATCAACAAGCTTTCCCAGTCGTCGATCCTCTAACTAACCAGATACGAATCCTACCGATTTCATTACAAACTGGATTCAGATCTCAATGGCTTTCAGACCCACGATGCTCCCAAACAACCAGGTGATCCTCTATAAATACTATAGCCTCAGATTCCTTCAGGTAAGGGCCATCTCTTACACACTCGATGCACACTTGCTCACTAGCACCCTCTCTCCTTCTCTGCCTTTGCTTCCGCCATTAACGCTCTACTCTGAGCTTTGGAGACTCTTCAGCGAGAGCCTTCTCCTTATTTTTGTTGATTGCTGATCTCCACTGACTTAAGCGTCGGAGGTCTTCCGCAGAGGGCCACCCCAACTCCTCTCGCATGAGGACTGTTTGTAGGTCCGCCCAGGAGGAAGCCCATCTCGAAGCCTGATCACGCCCGAGTCGGAGGACAGATTTCAGCAGCAACAAATTGGCGCTAGAGGAAGGGTCCTTAAGTCCCTAAAAACTTGTGATCCAGGAGACAAGGATCTCGATCTAAAAGAGAACTCCTCCCTGGCCAACCGAAGAAAGGCTACCTCCGAAGCCCGAGATCAGGTCGCCTCTCAAAGACCTGATCCAGTGAGTAGTGTTGCGCTGCCGCCACGCCAGTCGAGACTCGATCACCACCGGCAGCTCCGATGACTCAGGACCAGTTTGCCTTACTGGTCCAGCAAGTCTAGGCTCTGGTCCACCTGGTTTAGGGGTGCTCCGAAGCCCCCCGTTCGGCTGCTCCTACTCCTCACCCTCCTGAGGAAAATGCAGTCCCCGCTCATCCAGTGATCTCTTCTTCCAGCCTGCATGGGGTTGCGGCCCCCCCTCACCATCCCAGGGAAGCTAAGTCAGCTCCCCAGTGAGTCTGTGGCAAAGATCTCCCTAGATCTCGGTAGGCCCAATCTCTCTCTTCGGTGTTCTATTATCATGATTCAACACCATTTCAGTGTTTCTCCTCGTCCTGCACCTTCTGCTCTTCCTGATGAGGAGATCCGCCGCCAACTCCGGGAAATACGTTAAGAGCTTGATGCCGCCAAGCAAGCCCATCCACTTCAAAATAAGGCGGAGCAGGGCATCCCTTTTTCTAAGAAGATCATGGAGGAAGTGATTCCCTCCCACGTCAAGCAGTCTACCATCGAGCCTTATCATGGCTCCTCCGACCCCGATGATCATCTCAACAGCTTCCAATCGATAATGAAATTCCACGGGGCATCAGATGCGATCATCTGTCGTGCTTTCCCTTCCACCCTCAGGGGATCTGCTCGAACCTGGTTCAATGCTTTGAAACCAGGTTCCATTGATTCATTTGACGAGCTGAGCCACCTTTTCATTAGCCAGTTCGTTAGCAGCCGCTGTCACCGACGGAGATCCGACTCCCTCTCGAGGTTAAGCAGAGAGAGGGGGAGTCCCTGAAGAAGTATCTCGGCCGTTTCAATATGGCCATGATGGAGGTGGACCACCTTAATCATGAGGTGGCCATGTCCACCTTGGCGGGTGGAGTATTGAGGAGAGCGACTTCTACCTGGCGCTGGAAGTCAGCTACCCTCCAAACCTCTCCGACATGATGGCTTTGGCAGACAAGTATGCCAGAGTCAAGGAATCACGGAGAGCCGCCCGAGCCAAGTTGACAAAGAAGAAGGAGCCCAAGGGCTCCAATAAGCACCGACCTACCCACCAGCCAAGTCTGCCTCGCCGCCAGAGGATTCCCCATCCGCGGCCAAGGAATCGCACTCGGAGCCCGCCTAGGAGGTTCCATCGATTCACTCTGCTTACTGCCCCAAGAGCGGAGATCCTCATGAAAATCAAACGCTAACTCCCTCGACCTCCTCCTCTCCGAGGGAATGCGGCTCGGAGAAACCCCGCCAAGTATTGCCGCTACCACCGCAACCATGACCACGATACTGAAGAGTGCTGGCAACTAAAGAATGAGATCGAAAGGCTCATCCAGTGGGGTAGACTGGATCGGTTCATAGGAGCCCCGAGCCAAGAAATGGGGGCGATCGCCAGCTTGAGCCCCAGCAGCAACCTCCTCCTCCTCCAAATCCTCCGGTTGCTGGCCACATTAATGTGATTGAGGCGGTCGGCAGTCCTGCAGGCGGGTGGGACGATGAAGAAGGTTCGGCGCTGAAGAAAGCACGACCTGATGAGCTCTCTTTCTCCGATGACGACTTCCAGGGGATACAGTTCCTGCATGACGATGCGCTAGTTAGATGTAAGCCGAATTCTCATTGATAGTGGAAGCTCTGTTAACATTTTGTACCTTGATGTGTTTGTGAAGATGAAGCTTCTTATGGAGAATCTCCGAGCCGTGGACTCCACCCTAATGGGGTTCACCGACGATGTCATTACCCTGGAGGGGGTCGTAACCTTGATGGTCCGTGCAGGAACCTGGCCCCTCGTGGCCATTATGTATGCAGACTTCCTGGTGACCAGGCTTCGGTCGCCCTACAATGCTATCTTGGGAAGACCCGGCCTAATGTCCTTCAGAGCCGCCGTCTCCATCCCACATCTTGTTATGAAGTTCCCTACCGAGCGAGGGGTAGGTGTAGTTCGGGGAAGCCAAGCTATAGCTCAGCAGTGTTTCATCACCAGCCTGCATTCCAAACTGCCCGAGGTTGATGGACTGGACGCTCGGGAGGATTTCACCGAGCAGCGAGGAGAACCAACCGAAGAGCTGGAGGAGGTGCCATTGGACGAAGCTTGGCCTAACCAAACCATAAGGATCGGGTCGCTGCTGAAGGGGGAGACTCAGCTAGAGCTGATCAATTTCCTCTGAAGGAATGCTGATGTCTTTGCTTGGTCAGCCTCAGATATGCCTGGGATCAACCCGGATGTTATCGTCCACCGTCTTAATGTGGATGAGATGTCCCGACCCATGAAGCAGAAGAAAAGAAGCTTTGCCCCCAACCGACAGAGAGCAATTGAAGAGGAGGTGGACAAGCTCATCAAGGCAAACTTCATTCGGGAGGTGAATTATCCAAGCTGGCTATCCAATGTTGTTATGGTGAAAAGTTGAACGGCAAATGACGAATCTGCATCGACTTCACCAACCTTAATAAAGCATGTCCGAAGGACAGTTTCCCTCTCCCCCGGATCGACCAGCTCGTGGATGCCACTTCCGGCCATCATATGCTGACCTTCATGGATGCATACTTAGGCTATAACCAAATTCGGATGGCACCCGAGGATGAAGAAAGACCATATTGGCCCAGATGACAACCGAAGAGGGGGGGGGGGGGGTGAATTGGGTTCTTTAAAAATTAGCCTTTTTAAAAAGGTTTGCTTAATAAGAATGAAGGCAATAGCAATGCAAATACAAAGTGTAGTGAATAAAACAGAGATAGAGAAAGAGTCAATGGAAGCACGGCAAACACAAAGATTTTATAGTGGTTCGGTGTATCCAACACCTACGTCCACTCCCAAGATTCACTTGGTCCACACTATAATCTTCCTTGATTACAACCAAGTTATTTTACAAGCTCACAACTCTAACTTGTTGTTTTCCTTGGATCACAACGAACCCAGCTAGTTTTCAAGGGCTCACCAGCACAAAAACCCCTAACACAAGCTTAACCAAGCTTGAACCGAGGTAAGACTACCTCCTCTAGTTCAATCCCCCAGATTGAAATAGGCACAAATAATAAAAATGATGTTTTTCAATTACGAAGCTCCTTAATGAGCAGATAAACAAATATAAGAATAAAGTTTAGAAAGCCTGATTTGCAGTTGGTTGGCTTTGAGCTTTTCTTCTTTCCTCTTTTCCTCAACTCCTTTGAAGTGTAGAATCGGGCCTCAGCTCGGATTCTTCACGGAATGTATGTTGGAGTTGATTTGAGCTTTTCTCTTTTCTTTGAGTGTTGAAAATCACTTGAGATGCTCTTGAATAGCTCTTGGATTTTCTTCTGAAGCTTCCTTGGATTGTTGAGCTTGAATACAGAAGGAGCTTCCTTTGATTTCACACTCTTTTTTTCACTCTATTTTGAATCACGGATTTTTTCAAATGAAGCTCTATTTTTCCGATTTTTCTTTTCTTTTCTCTTGAAATGAATATCTCTCAGTTTGTATTTCTTTGATTTGAAAATGGCTTCTCTATTTATAGATTCTGCAAAAATATAGCCGTTAGAAACAAAGAAAAATAGCCGTTAATCAAAAATCTTACCGTTGACGCTGAGTTGGCATTCGAAAAAATTTCGCCCAGATTTGCTGGAGTCGACTCCTGCTTTCGCGAGTCGGCTCGAGGTCGTTATACCAAAAATAGAAATACTCAGAAAGTTATAGGGTCAACTCATCAAAAGTAAAGTGTCGACTCCTGACAGTCGGGGGTCGACTCATGAAAAGTTGGGGGTCGACTCGCGAAGTGCTCAGAAAAACACACCTCTGGTGTCTGAGCGGAGTCGACTCGCACAGTCATGGAGTCGGCTCGACAGAATCGGGGGTCGACTCGAGAAATTGCATGGGTCGACTCGAGACAGACAGTCATTTCTGTACTTTGAGTGGAGTCGACTCTGAAACTCAAGAGTCGGCTCCGGAACGTATCAAAAATCAGAAAGTTTTCTGATTGACTTTAAATTCGTTCCAGATTCATTTAAATCATTATTTGACTTGAATATAATAAAATTGACATTAGGAATCAATTCAAGAAATGTTCCAAAAACTCATTGATTAAAATATTAAGTATTGAATTTCTTTTTGAAAGCTTAAACATTGAACTTGAAGTTACTTTCAATTTGATTAAAGTTATACTTTAACATTCTCATTCATTGTTCTAAATAAATTCATTGCTCATGAAAATAAACTCATTACATCTTTTAATGTGCACATGGCTTTTGGTAATCATCAAAATCAATAAGATTGGGGCAATAATTTTTCAACACATCCCCAACAATCTCCCCCTTTTTGATGATGACAAAAACATTGAGTTTATGCATGATTGATTCATGAATTTATTTTGATTTCATAGTTTGGCTTAGGCTCCCCCTGAATGAGGTAGCTCCCCCTATGAAACTCAAATAAATATCCCATTCATTCAATTATTTATCTCATTGATTAATTAATTTCTCCCATATTCATATGCAGTTATAAAACTATAAAACTCTCCCCCTTTTTTGTTATCAACAAAAAGGTAGAGAAGCATTAAACATAGTCATTTATTCATTCATTCAAGATATGATTTACCAAAATCATTCATTCATTGATAATAGGAAGAAATACATGAGTATTCAAAATAGACAATTCATTACATCAAAGTGTCAAAATGTAAAACATAACATTGACTTCAATACATTGCAAGGACTGTGTATCTAATACATTAAAAGTAAGTCCTAACAATCCTAGTAAATGATCAATTTTGTTTTTCATTCCATCTGTTTGTATCTTCACATAGTCCTTTAGTCTCTCATCAACAAAGTGCAAGCAGTCAAAATTTTATCTTGGAGTTCGGCATTGCACTTTGCATATGTTTCGCCATCTCCGCAGACATCTTTAAGTTCTTCAAATATGTTCTTTAGATCTCCACTTAAAGATTTGAAGAAGTGCTGAGAGTAGATTCTATTTTGGTGATCCGGTCATCCAAAGAGTAAAGAGTTTCCTTGAGATTCATAAACTTGTTTTCAAACTCTGATTTTAACTTTTCTGACTGATCATCAAGAAGGCCTTTAAGTTGCCTTAACTGAAGTTCTGTGAAGCCAACAGATGAAGATGATGCTTGATCAAACAACGGAGCAGGGGTAGGAGCAGGAGCAGGAATAGGAGGCTCGGAGGTGCAGGCGAAGAGTGTCTAACCGATGGTCCCGGTGCCTCAGCATCCGCTGCTCTTTCTTCCATCAAACCTTTCCTTTCCCATCTTCCGTTCTTCTTAACAAATCCCATCCTATGTATAGTGGCCAAACTGTAAAAATCTGTGTTTCAAGTTCCTCATAGGCTCACTATCTGAAATGACAATCCCTTGGCTCTGGAAAATTTTAGTGAGGATCATGCCATAGGGCAAGCTTGATTTTCTCTTACCTCCACAGTCGGCAATATACCATAAAATCATACTAGGAAGGTTAATGGGTTTTCCCGTTACAATTGCATCCATTAAAAATATCCCTTTCTGACACATAATCGAATCTCCCAATTTTGGGGAAAAGGATTCTACTACAGATGTTGTGGAGCAGTCTCAGTTCTAAGGATAACTGATTGGCAAAACTTCCTCAAAACCGACAACCTCCCGGTTAAGCAGTCTAGACAGTGCTGGGCTTCTGTCATCCGAAGAAAATGTAGAAGTTCCTGACATGGGTAGATCCAACAATCTTGAAAGCAGCTCTATAGTCACTGAAATTCGGTTTCCTCTAACAATGCTTATAAGACCATTATCTCCTCTAGATAGATTCTTATAAAATTCCTTGACAAGGGCAGGATATGTAGGGCAATCTAAGGAGCAGATCTTTTCCCAACCCATCTCTATCAACTGTCTTCCCAAAAGAAATCCCTCAGCCTCAAACAATTCAAAATCTACTTTCCTCCCCGTAGTTATAATTCTATCGGCGAGTCTATCTACCTGAGAAGGAGCTGTAGATGGAGAAGCATTGGAGTTGAAGAAGATGAAGTTGAATCCGAGCTAGGTGAAGGCTCACGAACAGGACGCCTCACCGTCTTCCTCACAACCCTCTTCCTCTTCACTCCGGCCGTACCAAAGTTTGATCCTCGAGTTTTAGGGGCCATTGATCTCTTGGAAGGGTTAATCAGGATTTTTGAGAATTTGGAAGGTCATGAGATATTTTGGAGAGAGTATTTGGAGACATTAAGATGATAGAAATGAACGGCGAGTTGACTCTGCCCTAGATAAATCGACCTGGGACCACTTCGAGTCGGCTCCCGCAAAGCGAGGGGTCGACTCCGGACAGTCACAGAAAACCATCCCAAAGTGGAGTCGACTCGCGCCGAGAAGGGGTCGACTCAAGAGTTTCAGTAGAAACCTGGAGTCGACTCCGATACTCACCGAGTCGGCTCCGAGACCATTTCAGAGCAAAAATATGAAATTTCTGAAATGTGTCCGGAAATTGATCATAAAAATTGATAAAATAATCATTGGATTTGAATAGATCAATTAGATGTGAATTCTAGATAAGATTTCCTTAAAGATCAAGGATTTGAAAGAATTTTAGATAAACTTTCCTTAGGGGTTTCAAATTCATTCTAATGGATCACAAATCCCTAACTCTCCTCTAAGATAACAGAATCTTTCTTCACTTAAGGGTTTTGTAAATATATCTGCTAATTGTTCTTCAGTGTTTACATAGTCAAGACAAATTTCTCCATTAGTTACATGTTCTCTTATAAAATGATATCTAATTTCTATGTGTTTAGTTCTAGAATGTTGAATTGGATTCTTTGTTAGATTAATTGCACTTGTGTTATCACATTTTATAGGTGTCTTATCAAGTGTGATACCATAGTCTTCAAGTTGTCGCTTAATCCATAGGATTTGAGCACAGCAACTTCCAGCTGCAACATATTCAGCTTCAGTAGTTGATAATGCAACTGAATTTTGCTTTTTGCTAAACCATGAGATTAAGTTACTTCCTAAGAATTGGCATGCACCACTTGTGCTTTTTCTATCTAACTTACATCCAGCATAATCAGAATCAGTGTATGCAATCAGATTTAATGTTGAGTCTCTAGAATACCATAAACCTACATTTTTGTTCCACTTAGTATCTTAGTATTCTTTTAACAGCAATAAATGTGATTCTTTAGGTTCAGACTGAAATCTAGCACATAAGCAAACAACAAACATTATATCTGGTCTACTTGCAGTTAAGTAAAGTAGGGATCCGATTATACCTCGATAATATTTCTGATCAACCTTCTTACCTTCTTCATCTTTGTCCAGCTTGCATGAAGGACTCATTGGTGTTCCGAGGGGTTTGATTGATTCCATACCAAACTTCTTTAAAATTTCTCTTGTGTACTTTGTTTGGTTGATAAAGATTCCCTCTTTGCTTTGTTTGATTTGGAGTCCAAGGAAGAAGTTGAGTTCTCCCATCATGCTCATTTCAAATTCGCCCTGCATCAACTTAGCAAACTCTTGACATAGAATATTGTTAGTAGCACCAAAAATGATATCATCAACATATATTTGAACTACTAATAAATCCTTACCTTTTCTTTTCAAAAACAATGTTTTATCAACATTTCCTCTTATAAAATCATTTTCAATTAAAAATTTACTTAATCTATCATACCAAGCTCTAGGTGCTTGTTTCAAACCATATAATGCTTTGTGCAATTTAAAAACGTGATTTGAAAATTCGTGATCTTCAAAACCTGGTGGTTGTTCTACATATACTTCTTCATTTATAAATCCATTTAGAAAAGCACTTTTTACATCCATTTGAAATAAGTTAAAATTCATATGACATGCAAATGCAAGTAATAGTCTAATGGCTTCTAATCTAGCTACTGGTGCAAAGGTTTCATCAAAATCAATACCTTCTTCTTGATTATATCCTTTTGCAACTAATCTAGCTTTGTTTCTAATTACTATGCCATTTTCATCTAGTTTATTTCTAAATATCCATTTTGATCCTATAACAGAATGATTTTTAGGTCTTTCAACTAAGGTCCATACATTATTTCTAGTGAATTGATTTAATTCTTCTTGCATTGCTAACATCCAATTATTATCTTTTTCAGCTTCTTCAATAGTTTTAGGTTCAATTTGTGATACAAATGCAAGATGATTGCTAATGTTTCTCATAGATGATCTAGTTCTTATTCCTTGAGATGGATCACCTATAATCATTCCTTAGGGTGACTATAAGCATATCTCCAATCCCTAGGTAGATCTACATCATTGTGATTAGTGTTAGTATCATCATCCTTAGGTGAATCATTATCTTTAGCGTCTTGCTCTTGATCTAAAGATATCAATATTTAATTTTTCAAGATCTTTTTCAATTAAGTTTGTATCTTCTTCATCATCAAATTTTTCGGAACGAGTTGCTAAAGATTCATCAAAAACTACATGAATGGATTCTTCAACAACTAAAGTTTTCTTGTTAAATACTCTATATGCTTTACTAGTTGTTGAGTATCCTAAGAATATTCCTTCATCAGATTTAGCATCAAATTTGCCTAAATTATTTTTACCATTATTGTGAACAAAACATTTACAACCAAATGCATGAAAATATTTAATGTTGGGTTTTTATCATGCCATAATTCATAAGGTGTTTTCTTTAAAATAGGTCTTATTAAAGCTCTATTTAGGATGTAACATGCTGTGTTAATAGCTTCGCCCAAAAGTATTTCGGGAGTTTACTTTCACATAGCATGGTACGGGCCATGTCTTCTAGAGTCCTATTTTTCCTTTCAACTACACCATTTTGTTGTGGGGTCCTAGGTGCAGAAAAGTTATGATTAATACCATTTTCATTGCAAAAACTTTCAAATAAGTGATTTTCAAATTCAGTTCCATGATCACTTCTTAGAGACACTATGGTAGTGTTTTTCTCATTTGTTACTTTCTTGAAGAATTTCATGAATATCGAGAAAGTCTCATCTTTGTGAGCTAAAAACATTACCCAAGTGAATCTAGAGTAATCATCTACTATCACAAGACCATATTTCTTTCCTCCTAGACTTGTGGTTCTAGTTGGTCCAAAAAGGTCCATGTGAAGTAGCTCTAATGGCCTAGAAGTTGAAACAATATTTTTAGATTTAAAAGAACTTCTTGTTTGTTTTCCAAACTGACATGCATCACATATTTTGTTATTTTCAAAATCTAATTTAGGTAGACCTTTTACTAAATCCATTCTAATTAGTTTTGAAATTAGGTGTGTGCTTGCGTGACCTAATCTTCGATGCCACACCAACCAATCTCATTCATATTAGCATTATTAGCAACTAAGCAATGATTATTAGTAGATAATTTGTCTAAATCAATCATGTATACATTGCCATTTCTATTTCCAATAAAAACAATGCTATTATCAATGGGATTAGCTACAGTGCATAAAGAAGATTCAAATGAAACTTTAAAATCTTTGTCACATAATTGACTTATACTAATTAAGTTATGCTTTAAACCATCAACATAAAGTACATTCTCAATATGTGGAGGGAGTTATTTGAATGTTACCAAACCCAAGATTTGGCCTTTGCCATTGTCGCCAAATGTAACAACTCCTTCTTTCTTTTCTTCAAGGGTGATGAATTCTTCTTTGTCACCCGTCATATGTCTTGAGCAGCCACTATCAAGATACCACTTTCTCTTTGATCTCTTGGCCACAAGACATTCCTGCAATGAAATCAACTTTATGTTTAGGTACCCAAGCTTTCTTGGGTCCTTCATGGTTAGTAGCAATAATTATTGTTCCTTTCGGAACCCATATTTTTTTCCTTTAAAATTTAGGTTTTTATTAGGTTTTAGAATTTTACATTCATAAGATTTATGTCCTTTTTGATTACATTTAAAGCATGTAAAATTACTTTGGCCAGCACTCACAAAATATTTTTAAATGATTTTTGTTTTCTTAAAGTGTTATATCCTAATCCGGCTTTGTCAAAAACTGCTTTTTGACTATTTAATAACATGTCTAGTTTAGTTGAGCTTAATGTAAACTTATCAACTATGTTCTTATGTTTTTCAACCTCTTTCCTTAGTTTATCATTTTCATTAGAGATTGATTCTTTTTCTTTTATTAAAATTTTATTTTCAGATTTAAGTTTCTTAACTTCATTATTAAGATTTTTCTTTTCTTGAATGAAAGTTAAGTTTTCATTTTTCAAAATCTTGTATTTCTTTTTCAAAACCTTGAAATCCCCAACAAGTTCATTAAAAGCATCAAAAAGTTCATCAAAAGCAAACTCATCACAAGGGTTATTGGAACTTACCTCATCATTGTCGTCCGCCATGAAACATACGTTTGCGACTTTCTTTTGTTCTTCTTCTTCGGAAGAAGATTCCTCGCTGTCACTCCATGTCGCACATAAGCCTTCTTTTTCTTTTTGTAGGCTTTCTTCAATTTTGGACATTCATTCCTAAAGTGCCCCGGTTTATTACACTCATAGCAAGTCAAGGGGTCTTCTCTTTTCTTTGTCCTTGTCCTTATTTTTATCCTTTTCTCCTTCCCACTTAGCTCCAAATTTTTTCTTATGGAAGGGTTTCTTTCTCCTCATGAATCTTTTAAATTTCTTTGCTAAGAGAGCAGTCTCTTCATCATTATCATCATCATCATCACTGCTGCTCTCTTCTTCTTTTGCATCTTTGAGGGCAATTATTTTCTTTTTCTTTGTGTCCTCCTCTACATGCTGCCTCATAGTCAGCTCATGGGTCATAAGAGATCCTAGAAGCTCCTCTAAGGGTAAAGTGTTGAGGTCCTTAGCTTCTTGGATTGCTGTCATTTTTGCTTCCCATGATCTTGGTAATGACCTAAGAATTTTTCGAACAAGTTCAGAGTTAGTATATGTCTTACCAAGACTTTTCAAACCATTAACAATATCTGTAAATCTAGTGTACATGCATGCAATGGTTTCAGATTGTTCCATGCTAAATAATTCATATTTATGAACAAGAATATTAATTTTAGATTCTTTTACTTGATTGGTACCCTCATGGGTAACCTCTAATCTATCCCAAATCTCCTTTGCGGAATTACATGTGGAGATTCTATTAAACTCATTAGCATCTAAGGAGCAATATAAGACATTCATGGCTTTAGCGTTAAGCTGTGCCATTTTCCTATCATTATCATTCCAGTCCCTTTCGGGCTTAGGAACAATAGTGCCATCTATAACATGTGTGGGTGTACTAGGTCCATTGATTATAACACCCCATAGCTCATAATCAGAAGCTTGAATGAATATCCTCATTCTAGCTTTCCAATATGAATAATTTGAACCATTAAACAGTGGAGGTCTATTCGTAGAATGACCTTCAGCAAATGATCCAGCTTGTGTTGCCATTTGGAACTTTAGCTCTTGATCGTGTGATCAAAATCTAATGAGCACTAGCTCTGATACCAATTGTTGGCCCAGATGACAATCCAAGAGGGGGGTGAATTGGGTTCTTTAAAAATTAGCCTTTTTAAAAAGGTTTGCTTAATAAGAATGAAGGCAATAGCAATGCAAATACAAAGTACAGTGAATAAAACAGAGATAGAGAAAGAGTCAATGGAAGCACGACAAACACAAAGATTTTATAGTGGTTCGATGTATCCAACACCTACGTCCACTCCCAAGATTCACTTGGTCCACACTATAATCTTCCTTGATTACAGCCGAGTTATTTACAAGCTCACAACTCTAACTTGTTGTTTTTTCGGGATCACAATGAACCCAGCTGGTTTTCAAGGGCTCACCAGCACAAAAACCCCTAACACAAGCTTAACCAAGCTTGAACCGAGGTAAGACTACCTCCTCTAGTTCAATCCCCCAGATTGAACTAGGCACAAATAATAGAAATGATGTTTTTCAATTACAAAGCTCCTTAATGAGCAGATAAATAAATATAAGAATAAAGTTTAGAAAAGCCTGATTTGCAGTTGGTTGGCTTTGAGCTTTTCTTCTTTTCCTCTTTTCCTCAACTCCTTTGAAGTGTAGAATCGGGCCTCAGCTCGGATTCTTCACGGAATGTATGTTGGAGTTGATTTGAGCTTTTCCTCTTTTCTTTGAGTGTTGAAAATCACTTGAGATGCTCTTGAATAGCTCTTAGATTTTCTTCTGAAGCTTCCTTGGATTGTTGAGCTTGAACACAGAAGGAGCTTCCTTTGATTTCACACTCTTTCTTTCACTCTATTTTGAATCACGGATTTTTTTAAATGAAGCTCTGTTTTTTCGATTTTTCTTTTCTTTTCTCTTGGAATGAATATCTCTCAGTTTGTATTTCTTTGATTTGAAAACGGCTTCTCTATTTATAGATTCTGCAAAAATATAGCCGTTAGAAACAAAGAAAAATAGCCGTTAATCAAAAATCTTACCGTTGACGCTGAGTTGGCATTCGAAAAAATTTTGCCCAGATTTGCTGGAGTCGACTCCTACTTTTCACGAGTCGGCTCGAGGTCGTGATACCAAAAATAGAAATACTCAGAAAGTTATAGGGTCGACTCATCAAAAGTAAAGTATCGACTCCTGACAGTCGGGGGTCGACTCATGAAAAGTTGGGGATCGACTCGCGAAGTGCTCAGAAAAACAGACCTCTGGTGTCTGAGCGGAGTCGACTCGCACAGTCATGGAGTCAGCTCGATAGAATCGGGGGTCAACTCGAGAAATTGCATGGGTCGACTCGAGACAGACAGTCATTTCTGTACTCTGAGTGGAGTCGACTCTGAAACTCAAGAGTCGGCTCCGGAACGTATCAAAAGTCAGAAAGTTTTCTGATTGACTTTAAATTCATTCCAGATTCATTTTAAATCATTATTTTGACTTGAATATAATAAAATTGACAATAGGAATCAATTCAAGAAATGTTCCAAAAACTCATTGATTAAAATATTAAGTATTGAATTTCTTTTTGAAAGCTTAAACATTGAACTTGAAGTTACTTTCAATTTGATTAAAGTTATACTTTAACATTCTCATTCATTGTTCTAAATAAATTCATTGCTCATGAAATAAACTCATTACATCTTTTAATGTGCACATGGCTTTTGGTAATCATCAAAATCAATAAGATTGGGGCATATAATTTTTTAACACACTCCCCAATAGACCATCTTCATAACCGACCGAGGTACCTATTGTTACCGGTCATGCCTTTCGATCTGAAGAATGCAGGCACCACTTACCAAAGGCTGGTGAACAAGGTCTTCAAGGAGCAAATCGATCGGAACATGGAGGTCTACGTTGATGACATGCTGGTGAAGAGCAAGGAAGCGTCCCAACATATTGGGAATCTTTCTGAAAGCTTTGCGACACTCCGGAAGTATCAGATGAAGCTCAACCCAACAAAGTGCGCCTTCGGTGTCACCTCGAGAAGGTTTCTGGGCTTCATGGTCTCTCAGCATGGCATCGAGGCTAACCCGCAGAAGATTCAAGCCCTCCAGCAATGGCGCCCCCAGCATCTATCAAAGAAGTCCAGCGCCTGACCGGGAGGATTGCGGCTCTCAATCGCTTCGTGGCACGGTCGGCTGAGAGAGCCTTCCTTTCTTTAAAGCTTTTTGATCTGCCAAGAATTTTCAATGTACTCCTGAATGCCAAAAATCATTCGAGGACCTCAAGAAGTATCTTGGCTCACCGCCCCTCCTCAGCTGCCCCAATCCGGGAGAGATGTTGTTTCTGTACCTAGCGGTTTCAGAAGGTGCGATTAGCTCAGTTTTGGTCAGAGAAGAGAAGAAGATTCAAAAGCCGATCTACTATGTTAGCAAATTGCTCCGAGACGCCGAGACAAGATACACCCGAGTTGAGAAGCTGGTCTTGGCCGTGATAATATCGGTTCGGAGGTTGTGACCATATTTCATGTGCATTCCGTGATGGTCCTTACCGATCAGCCCATCAAGGCGGTGGTCCATCGCCCGAGACATCAGAAGAATGGCTAAGTGGGCCATTGAATTGAGCGAGCATGATATCCGATATCAACCACGCCCGGCCATCAAAGCACAGGTTCTAGCTGATTTCCTCCTTGAATGCACCATTCCAGAAGATGGCTCCGCTCCGGACTCTTCTGAGCATCCGAGATCAAGCGCACTGTGGTTGCTCCACGTCGATGGATCCTCCAACGCCACTAGCTCCGGTGCTGGTTTGATCCTCACCAGCCTCGAGGGGGCGACCTTTGAGTATGGCGTTCGTTCTCCTTCCCAGCCTCCAACAACGAAGCCGAATATGAAGCTCTGCTCGTCAGACTTCGAATCTCACGTGACCTAAAAGTGAAGAAGCTGAATGCCTTTACTGACTCTCAGTTGGTAGCTGGTCACGTGCGGGGCGAGTTTGAGGTCCGAGAGCCAAACATGATTTGGTATCTCCAAGAGGTGCAGACTTTACTCTGTCACTTCCCTGAATTCAAAGTTATCCAGATCCCCAGGTCTGAAAATGCTCGCACTGATCTACTATCCCGACTGGCAACTGCGGAATCAATGAGTTCTGAACAAAAGTTTCACCTAGAAATCCTCAAAAGCCTAGCATCGCAGAGGCGGACCGAGTGATGCAAATTGAGGCCGAACCAGGATGCCGAACCATCCTGGTTCGACCCCATATTGAGGTACCTTAAAGAAGGCTCGCTCCTAGCTAACCGCAAGGAAGCAAGAAAGCTAAAGCTACAAGCTATCCACTATGTACTGGTCGATGACAAGCTGTATAAGCGGTCCTTCTCCATGCCGCTGCTCAGATGCCTCCACCCATCTGAGGCTGATTATGCTCTTCGGGAGGTACACAAAGGAATTTGTGGCAATCATCTGGAAAGTCGATTTCTATGCCACAAGGTGCTGCGCCAGGGGTATTACTGGCCTACCATGCAAAGGGATGCCGATGATCTTGTCCGAGCATGTGACCCATGCCAGAGGCACTCCAACATTCAGAGGCTCCCCTCTATCAATCTGGTCCCTATTGCCTCCGCTTGGCCCTTCGCTAAGTCGGGGATGGATATTCTTGGCCCTTTTCCCCTCGCCACTGGATAGAGGAAGTTCATATTCGTCGCCATTGATTACTTCACCAAGTAGGTCGAGGACAAAATAGTTGCCCAGATAACCAAAGCTCGGGCCAAGGACTTCGTGTGGAGGTCCATCATTTGCCGCTTTGGCCTCCCGCATACCATCATCACCGACAATGGCAAGCAATTTGATAATCCCAAGTTCTGGGAGTTCTGCGAAGATCATGGCATCAGTCATCGCCTCACCTCAGTAGGGCATCCGTAAGCCAACGGAGAAGCCGAGGTAACAAACCGGACCCTGCTTCAAGGGATTAAGGCTCGGCTCGCCAGAGCCCGGGTAGATGGGCAAATGAGCTTCATCATGTCCTATGGGCCTACCGCACCATCCAGAGAATCCCCACCGGCAAGACCCCGTTCCGGATGGCCTTTGGCATGGAAGTCGTCATCCCTGTGGAGATAGGCCTTCCCTCTCCGCGAGTGGAAAGCTACTCAGAAGAAACTAACGGCGAGCAGCTCCGCACCAATCTCGACTTGGTGGAAGAGATTAGAGAAAAAGCTTGAATTAGAATGGCCGCGTACCAGCAAAGGGTGGCCCGCTACCATGCCTCCAGAGTCAAGGGTAAATCCTTCTCTCCCGGTGATCTTGTCCTCCGGAAAGCATCCGTCTCTAAGTGTTGGGAGAGTTAATCCCCGAGGCATGCATATTTAAAATTTGATAACAATTATCAATGCAGAAATTTAAAGATTACATATTAATCTTTCTAACATGCATCAAGATCATATCTTTGCCTTATATTATAAGATCGTTTGATCTAAGTATTTCATATAAATTAAATAATTAAGATCATATCTTAATCTTCAAGATGAGAAGTCATACTACTCATCTTGAAGCCTGCCTTAAGATCTAAGGATCAAATCACTAACCTTAAGAACAGTAGGTAAATCCTTTGTGCCCTGCAGCCGTTCAATCGTCCGGCCTCTAGTATTGTCCACGTGAAGCTCCCGAATGATCGGATTCCCGGGAGTGCTAGCTCGCGGAAAAATAATTTTGCTGATCTTGAATTCTTCCACTTGAATCTTCCTTCAAGATCCACAAGCCTTTGCTAACACTAAAATCACACCAGAATTTTCTGTTCTAACTCTTTGAACTGTAACACTTGGTTCTAACTATTTAGAATTTTTTTGATCTCTTTTGATCTTGTGTTCTGTTATCTGGTGAGGGATGTCCTCTATTTATAGTTTCACATTAGCCAGCCTATGAATTCTAACATTTAGAATTCTGCTATTTTTGTGAAAACCAAAAAGACATATTAAATTCACACACTTATCAATGCATGAAGAGTTGTGTGGAGTGCTCTTCCAAAGAGGCACATTAATTCACACGCTTGTCAATGCATGGAGAGTTGTGTGGAGTGCTCTTTCAAAGAGGCACATTAATTCACACACTTGTCAATGCACGAAGAGTTGTATGGAGTGCTCTTCCAAAGAGGCACCTTTTAGCAAAATTTATTTTTCTTGAACTTGGGAATCATTTGAAGACTAAAGTTATAAATTAAATTCTGCATGAGAATTTAATTTATCATAAGATGAGATTTTAGTTATCTCATCATGCGAGAAAACCTTTTTCATACATGGAGTTTGGATTTTTGGTTTTAAGCTAATTTGAATTTATTGGATTAAACCAATATAGACCATGGTCCTAGCCCAAATCAATTTGGCTAATCTTGAATCTATTTAAATCCAATCAAATCTAATTTCAAATCAATATTTGAAATTGATTAGTCCTTCTAGTGGACTTAAACCAAATTAAATCTTATCACTTGTACTTAATCCAATTGAGATAATTCAATCAATCAAATTGATTAATTAAATCATATACGTTCTCAATCGTTGATCAGCAAATAGATCATCCTAGGAAACTTCTATGCGTGTGACTCTCTAGGTTCGAACCTAAGCCGGTAGCATAGAAATAATTTTCTATACTAATCGATGTGCCCATCTAGCAATGGAATCCAACGTCCGGATAGGTCGAAGAGTTGCCGAGCAAACTCCAAGAACCCTAAGAAACAGTTACCATATAATTCATCCTCTTGACCACAAATGCTAAGGATGGCTTAAGAGCCTGTCAACTCTAAACAACAAATCCATAAAGTGATTTCAATTTTAGTGATCATGTGACTTTCACATGAAGTGCCTTGGCCAAGGTCTTGCTAAATTGAAACACAAGCATTTCTCCTTTTAACGGGATAGGTCAAATTCCATCTTGATCC
>UESW01003958.1:75540-109892 GCA_900491605.1 Calamus simplicifolius | reverse complement strand
TTGTTGAAGGAAGGCTTTCTCTCTCTTCCTGGTTGATCAAGATTTGATCTTGATTAAGAAATCTTTTCTTTCTTGATTAATCAAGAAATTATTTTTTCTTGATAAATCAAGATTTAATTTTGATCAAAAAATATTTTTCTTTTAATTGATCAAGATTTGATCTTGATCAAAAAATTGTTCTCTCTCGATTTAGGAAATCAATTGAAAAGAAAAGAGGCGCTAGCACCCCTCGCAAGAAGGTTATCATCCAATCCTGAGAGGACATCATACAAAGATCTTTGCGTGGATTACCATTAGAGGCCGAACGCATGGACGGCTAGTGGTAAATCATTTACCGGCTTCATTGGGCTTATCCCCAATAAAGAACACAGGTATGATCTATTATTAAATCATGTGTTATTTCTTGTTAACTGAATTTGTTCCCTGAGGATCTTGGATTTTAGGAATTAAATTTCGTATTTATTTTATCTTTCGCTGCATAATATTTGAATTTGATTCATATAAAACATACGAAATTCCCTTACAGTGGTATCAGAGCCACCTCATGCTTCAAATTCAGTTAATTTGATAGATACCTGAGTTCTAGTTTTATATACATAGATATAAATTTACATACGATGTAAAATATAAATATTATCATATGATAAAGATTAAATATTTAATAAGTTTATTATATGATAATAAACATGAATTATTTAGATTTAATCATATTAAAAATTAAAAAATTATGATTTATGTGTGACATAATCATAAAGGCTGAAATTTAACATATCATGTTTAGATTTAATTTTGACATGATAAATAGCATGATTAAAATCTGAAATAATTATATTAATGAATATTAAATATTTAATAAGTTTATTATATGATAATAAACGTGAATTATTTAGATTTAATCATGTTAAAAAATTAAAAATTATGATTTATGTGTGAATAATCATAAAGGCTGAAATTTAACATATCATATTTAGAATTTAATTTTGACATGATAAATAACATGATTAAAATAAAATAATTATATTAATGAAGATTAAATATTTAATAAGTTTATTATATGATAATAAACATGAATTATTTAGATTTAATCATGTTAAAAATTAAAAATTATGATTTATGTGTGACATAATCATAAAGGCTGAAATTTAACATATCATGTTTAAAATTAAATTTTGAC
Organism: Calamus simplicifolius; assembly: GCA_900491605.1. Lineage (NCBI taxonomy): Eukaryota > Viridiplantae > Streptophyta > Magnoliopsida > Arecales > Arecaceae > Calamus > Calamus simplicifolius. Next base: position 108,718 of record UESW01003958.1, on the reverse strand, counting down.
ATGATAAATAACGTGATTAAAATCTAAAATAATTATATGATAACATGATAATCAAGATTAAAATTAAAATTTAAATTTTGACATGTTATCATGTTAGGGATGTTATGATAGAGACCAATTAGGATTTTATGTGATGAAAATAAATTTATCATAACAGATAATGATAAGACAAATATTTAAAATAAATTGTTATAAAATATTTGGCACTTATCATAAATCCCTAAAGATCACTATCTTATCTTATCATAATGTGTAATAGATGATAAGGTTTAGAAAAAATTAGATTTAACCATATCAATGTTTGATCCTATGATCCCATAATTGATCAAATCAATTGGGCTTAACTACATTGGTGTCTAGAAAGGTGCGATCATGGTTTTTAATTGCTCCATTCACTACCTGGGAAAACCCATTCAATGGGAACGAAAGGTATGCTAAATAGGACCCCATTGATCAGCTGATCTGGCCATTGTTAAGGAAAGCTCTTAATTAATTAGATCAATTAAGGTTAATCAGGATGGTAGCAATTGATTTGGTCACATAATTAGGGTTCCTAAATTAGATAGTGATCAAGATCCTAATTTGATTAGGAGTCCCAATCATAAGATTGGATCTTATGAAATTTAGGTTAATTGAAATTAATCTAAAATTCACATATAGGATATGAAACCTAGCATATATAAATATTGTACATGCATGATGGGATCTAGATGAGCTAAATCCCTCCACGAATATTAAGTCATTAGCCTTCCATTGTTCACATGATACAAAATCATTAGGTCATGAGATTTATTGTGTCAAAGCCAAGGTCGAGTGTACCTATGAGGAGTTAATTGGGGAACAATGGGTTGACTTAACTAGATTAGTTGGTATAATTGGCCAAAGTCAGGGTCAATCTAATCTAGAGGCAAAGTTTAGGGTGATCACATGCGGATGTGATTGACAAGGAAATGTCCCCTAAATGATCTAGGAGTCATATTTGATGTGATTGATAAAATCTACCTAAATCGGCTTACTAAGATTTGTTGTGCCAAAGCCAAGGTCAAGGTAAGTCAATTTGAGGGTCCTAGCCACTAAGAAATTATTGATAATTTTTCGAGATTAATAGAGAGGGCTATTAAGCTCGATAAAACAGTGTGAGTAATTGATTTAATTAAAAATTTTAAAATTACCATATTAAATCAATGGTTTGCATTCATAATAATTGATTCGTTCTATTTTCTATACAGTTGTAAGAGCACCATGAGTATGAACATTAACCTTAGTGGTAATCTAGAGTCCAACAAGCTGATCGGATCCAATTTTCCTGATTGGCTAAAGAATGTAGCCAAGGAAAAATGTCACTTTGTGGCAAGGATGGGCACTAGAAGCATAACTGCAGGGTTTATCGGGCCAGCCTAAAGATAAGAAGCATTGGGATGCTTCTACATCAAGTGCGTATATAATTGAGATATTTTCTTCTATTACTTCTTATTCCACTTGGGTATTGGATACCGGTTGTGGATCTCATATTTGTATTAATATGGAGATGATAAGAAATAGTAGAAGATTGGAAAAAGATGAAGTGATCCTACGAATGAAAAATGGAGCAAAGGTTGCTGCATTAGCCATAGGAATTTGTTCTTTATCTTTGCCCACAGGGCTTGTAATTGAACTTAGTAATTGTTACTATGTTCCGAACATAACAAAGAATATTATATCTGTTTCATGTTTAGTAATGAATGAATTCATTTGAAATTGAAAATAAAGGTATTTCTATTTTTCAAAATAAAATGTTTTTTGGTTCTGCTGAATTGTTCAACGAAATTTATGTTCTTAATCTTCAAGCCCCTATTTTCAATATTAAATAAAAAGATTAAAATCAAATAATTCTAGGGACTCATACCTATGGCATTGTCGTCTAGGCCATGTAAATGAAAAGCATTTAACCAAGTTACATAATGATGGATACTTGAGCTCATTCAATTGGGAATCGTTTGAAGGATGTGAATCATGCTTACTTGGCAAGATGACCAAGTCACCTTTTACCGAAAAGGCGAGCGAGCAACTGAATGTTTGGGTTTAGTACATTCGGATGTATGTGGACCCATCAACATTCAAGCCATAGGAGGTTTTTCTTATTTCATCACGTTCATAGATGACCATAGTAGATATGGTTATTATCTGATGAAGCACAAATCTGAAGCCTTTGAAAAGTTCAAAGAATTTAGATGTGAAGTAGAAAAACAAACTAACAAAAGTATCAAGATACTTCGATCAGATCGAGGTGGTGAATACTTGAGCCATGAGTTCATAGATTATTTGAAGGAGAATGAGATTCTTTCTTAATGGACTCCTCTGGTACACCACAGCATAATGGTGTCAGAAAAGAGAAATCGTACACTATTAGATATGGTACGTTCAATGATGAGCCTTGCAGATCTCCAAAAATATTTTGGGGTTATGCGTTAGATATTGCTGAATATACCCTAAACCGAGTTCCATCTAAATTGGTCAACTCCACTCCATATGAGATATGGTGTGGAAAGAAACCATCCCTTAATCATTTAAGGGTTTGGGGCTTTACGCTTATGTGAAGCGTAATGAATCAGATAAGCTTGAAGCTAGATCTGATAAATGCAATTTTATGGGATATCCAAAACAAACAAAAGGATATTACTTCTACCATCCTCTCGAGCAAAAGTTTTTGTCTCGAGAAATGCTTCATTTTTAGAAAATGAGATAATTTCAAAGGATAGTGGGAGTAAGATTGAACTTAGTGAAGCTCAAGAACCACAAATTAATATCGACCTATTAGATGGAATGGAGCATATGCCGAATATAGTGGGAGTTGAGCAGGAGACTCAACCCACATTCAGGCAGACGTTGCATGAAAAAACATGTGGCTCCAAGTACACACCAGCTACGTAGATCTAGTAGGACAATTCACATCCCTAAGAGATACGCATTTCTTATAGAGGATGATGAGCCTACCAACTACAAGGAGGCAATGTCTGACATTAACTCCAAGAGATAGCTTGAGCCATGAAATCTGAAATGGACTCCATGTATGACAACCAGGTATGGACCTTGGTTGATCCACCTGAAGGGGTAAAACCCATTGGGTGCAAATGGGTTTTCAAGAAGAAGACCGACATGGATGGTAATGTGATTACCTATAAGGCAAGGCTAGTTGCAAAAGGTTACAAACAAAGATAAGGTATTGACTTTGATGAAACCTTTTCACCTGTAGCCATGCATAAGTCCATAAGGATTTTGCTTGCAATAGCAGCATATTTTGACTATGAGATCTGGCAGATGGATGTCAAGACTGCCTTCCTAAATGAAAATTTAGAGGAGGATGTGTATATGACACAACCAGAGGGTTTTGAATCCATAGATCCTAAGAAAGTGTGTAAGCTACAAAGGTCTATTTATGGACTTAAGCAAGCCTCTAGAAGTTGGAACATCCGATTTGATGTGACAATCAAAGAGTTTGATTTCATAAAAAATGAGGATGATCCATGTGTGTACAAGAAGGTTAGTGGGAGTGATATTGTTTTCTTGATATTATATGTGGATGACATATTATTAATAGGAAACAATGTATCCTTCCTTAAAGAATTGAAGGATTGGTTGTCAGGTAAATTCTCCATGAAGGATTTGGGAGAAGCAGCCTATATACTTGGTATAAGATCTATAGAGATAGATCTAGAAGGTTGCTTGGATTGACCCAATCCACGTACATAGATAAGATGCTAAAGCGGTTTAGCATGAAGGAATTCAAGAAGGGATTCCTGCCAATGTCGCATGGTGTACATCTCTCCAAGGACATGAGTCCTAAGACCCAAGAAGAAAGAGAGTACATGGATAGAATACCATATGCATCAGCAATTGGATCCATTATGTATGCGATGCTATGTACGAGGCCTGATGTTTCTTATGCCTTGAGTATCACTGGTGAGAAACATTGGATGACAGTCAAGAATATCCTTAAGTACTTGCGAAGAACTAAGGATATGTTCTTGATTTATGGAGGTCCCGACCTTATAGTTCCGGGTTACACGGATTCTAGTTTTCAGTCTGATGAAGATGATTATAAATCATAATCAGGCTGTGTTCACACTCAATGTGGTGCAGTCAGCTGGAAGAGTTCCAAGCAGGAGATGACTGCCGACTCTACAACTAAGCCGAGTATCATAGCATCAGATGTAGCTAAATAAACAGTTTGGATCAAAAGGTTCATCACTGAACTTGGAGTGGTTCCAAGCATTGTTAATCCAATATTTTTGTATTGTGATAACAATGGAGCTATTGCGTAAGCCAAGGAGCCAAGGTCTCATCAGAGGTCCAAACATGAACTCAGAAGATATCATGTAATTAGAGAAATCATTGGACAAAATGATATAAAATAGAATGAGTCCCCACGGATGACAATATTGCCGATCCGTTCACTAAAGTCCTGCCGCAGCAGAAGCATGATAGTCATGCTTAGTCACTTGGTATTAAATACATGGGTGATTGGCTCTAGTGCAAGTGGGAGATTGTTAGTGTGTGCCTAGATCCAATCAGATTAGATGCTAGTTTGTACACATTTCTTTATGAATGCAAATCAAATTTATTGGTTTCTTTATCTATCGGGTGTAATTTATATATATATTATTTAACATGTGAGATAAAGTCCAAAAGAATGCGAACTGTGCATATGGAATTTGTAATAGAGATTACAAATTGTGAGATCCAAAATTGCACATTATGGTTCGATTCTTTAAACTTCCCTAGTCGATGCGTAGACAGGATTGGACACTGTCGAACGCCGATGAGACTAGCACACATTGCATATCTTCACCCTTGTGGTGAGCAGCTGATCTTGCAAGCTGAAGTATGGAGATACTTGGATAAGGTATGTGGATGTTTGTTATTGTAACGATGCATTGGATGACCGCACAGAGATCCCATATGATATTCTATATAGTGTCGATGGTTGATCTCTGATGACGGTGGTGCGAGTGATCCTTTGACTTGAGATCTTCATTGCACCTCATGTGTGGAATATCATGCTTTGACGACATGCAAACGTCGCTCTAGCCACGGATGGCAAATATGGTGTCGATTGGGTATGATATGAAGCACATGAAGGTGGTGTTTGATCAAGACAGGATTCGTCTCCCTTGATAGAAAGGGTTATGTCCCACGGCCACTTGATGGATTAAATTGACTGTTAAATCCTTACAAGGTTGAGTTGGAATTCGAAATGGTTTCGAAGTTCTAATTCATATGAGTCAATTTTTCTGAGATCAAGTAAACAAAGATCAATTATATGGTTGACACATTCATACCATTGATTGATCTGGGATATGTGATGAAGGGATTGAATCGTACGTAACCGTTCATGGACAGGTGTTGATGACCACGTCAACAAACCCTTAACACTTGGGTGGTCATGATGCTTTGCTAGAGGCCGCTCATGATCTATAATCATGGATTCTTTGACTTAATCAAAGAGTTGATTTGGTTAAAGAATTGACTTGGACAAGGTGTTGATCAAGTCATCCTTAGGGTTAATATTAGGGACATGATTATTACCAACGTGTCAAGGGACCTAATGGGTCACATGCATTAAGAAGATTTTGGATGAAGTTAAAATAGAAATTAAGTTGGACTTAATTCAAATTAGATAACCAATTAATTAGGATTGGGTTTGACTCAATCTTAATGAGAGAATATGAAATTGATGAATAGGATTCATCATAGAGAAAAGAATTTTGTGTTCAAGAGAGAGACCTTTTGTACATGAGATGTGCATATGAAATCCATTAATTAGGCTTGATCCATGTGATGGATGGCTTAGATTAATTGAGATTAATAATATGGTATTTAATTGGATCCATATGATGGCATGATTTGATTCATGGAAACCCAATTAAACCGAGGGCTGAGATCGTGCCACGTGGAGGATGGATCCATGCCCATGTGATGGACATGACCCATCTCCACGTCATGGAGGAGGGAACACCATGATTTGGGGCATCCTTATGAAGCCGAATTCAAGGTTGCGACGTTGGTTTCATGGGATAACCAATTTTCTAATTTTTAGGGATGTGGTTTGGTGGTTGTAATCCTAACATTATCATGATAGCAAACATCCTAAATTTGTTAGATAATTTATTATAACAACTATCCTAAATTTGTTAGGATAATTGTTATCAACTTGATATGGTTCAGAGAGAGAGATACCCCCTTCGAGGTATATGCCTGACTCCTCCTTTTTTTCTCTTTTGATGCCTAACATCCACTTTCTCTCTCTAAAAAATCCTTTCTCTCTCTAGGATGTCCCTCTCTCTCTTAAAGGGTTGAAAGCTTCCTCTCTCTCACGTCCCTCTTTCTGTGTTGTTGAAGAAAGGCTTTCTCTCTCTTCTTGGTTATCAAGATTTGATCTTGATCAAGAAATCTTTTCTTTCTTGATTGATCAAGATTTAATCTTGATCAAGAAATTATTTTTCTTTGATAAATCAAGATTTGATCTTGATCAAGAAATATTTTTCTCTTGATTGATCAAGATTTGATCTTGATCAAAAAATTGTTCTCTCTCTTGATTTGGGAAATCAATTGAAAAGAAAAAAGGCGCTAGCACCCCTCGCAAGAAGGTTATCATCCAATCCTGATAGGACATCATCCAAAGATCTTCGCGTGAATCACCATTAGAGGCCAGACGCATGGACAGCTAGTGGTAAATCGTTTACCGGCTTCATCGGGCTTCATCCCCAATAAAGAACACAGTATGATCTATTATTAAATCATGTGTTATTTTTGTTAACTGAATCTGTTCCCTGAGGATCTTAGGCTTTGGGAATTAAATTTCGTATTTATTTTTATCTTCCGCTGCATGTTATTTCAATTTGATTCATATAAAACATACGAAATTCCCTTACAAAGTTATATTCTCAAATAATCATTTACTGCCAAACTGGTGGCGGAGGGGATTGGATGTAACACTTAACCATCTAAAAAATGTCTAAATTAATTTTTCATGGATTAGATAAATATTCTTTTAATCTTTTTCAAGTATCCTTGCATGATCATGATTCTTCTTTTTATTAATATTCTGTGATTCTTTATTTCATCTGCCTTTGACTCTTGATGTATTTCAAAAAATAATAAGAATACAACATTTATGAAAGATTTTATAACTGAAATAAAAATATCTTTCTATAATATAATCTATAATTTATAAAAAAATAATACTATTATTTATAACTATAAAAATCTATTTTTATTTAAAAATTTATATATGATTAATATTTATATTGAAAGTATGACTAAACAACAAATACTATGATCACTTTTTAATGTATAAAAGAATATGAATAGATTAGTTTTCTAATTGTTGCTTGGATAACATTTACTTGAAAAAAAGGTAAATTCTTTGATAACTTTGTTACCTCAAAAAAATAAAAAAATAAATAAATGAGGCATCATTTTCCTCACTCTCTCTTCCGATTCAGATAACTAGAGTTATAAGTGAAAAGGGTAGATATTTTTAGTGTATATTATCTGGAATGATGAAATGGACACATAGAGGATTGTTTTTGGAAAAACAATAACCCAAAGACAGATTATAGGGGGAGCTTAACTGGAGAGATGCTTGTGAGAATTACACAAAGGAAACAAAGTGAAGTTAAAAGCCTTGAAAAAAGAGATCCAGCCTAAGGAAGACCTGGATGGTTTTTTGCTGGACTCTGATCTCTCTTCGTTACGGGATAAGCTTGCGTGGCATCACTCTCTCCTTCGTCAGCAAGAGGTCTATTGGTGGCAGAGGTCCAGGTTTCAGTGGATTCGTGATGGTGACCGCAATACCAGATTCTTTCATCAGGCTACTTTGAAGCGGCATGCAGCAAACAGGATCCGGAGATTAGTTGATGATGAGGGGAATATTCAGGAGGACATCCACTCTATCAGGGATCAGCTACTTGATTTTTTCCAGTCTAGGTGGGCTGAGTCCTTAGGAGAGGGGGCCCGGTTACTCTGGTTCCGGACTCTTGGAAGGTCTCTTCTGTTGAAAACATCAGGCTTGTCAGATCTATTACATTGGAAGAGATTAAGGCGGCCCTTTGGAAGCTTGGACCGGATAAGACCCCTGGGCCTTATGGGTTTCCGCCTTTCTTTTACCGTCATTATTGGGACATTGTTGGGCAGGAGGTGATTCAGGCTATTCAGTCAGTATTCCAATCTAAACACATTCCTGCGGACTGGAACCAGACCTTTATTTCTTTGGTGCCCAAGTGCACTGATGCCTCCCTACCGCAACACTTTTGACCTATTAATCTTTGTACTACTCTATATAAGGTCTGTGCTCGGCTTTTAGCTCGCCACCTTTATTTGGTGATCCCCCGCCTCATTTCGGCAGAACAGGGGTGTTTATTAGAGGGCGTTCCATTTCTGATAATGTCCTAATCGCCCAGGAGTTTGTGCATGATCTTCAGAGAGCTCCGGCTAGCCGTTGTCTTATGGCTGTTAAGCTTGATATAGAGAGAGCCTATGATAGACTGAACTGGGCCTTCTTGCACTGCTCTCTTCAGGAGTTTGGATTTGACGGTCTGTTCATTAAGTGGATCATGGCTTGTATATAAAGGACATCCTTTTCTCTTATCATTAATGGAAGTCCGACTGAGTTTTTTCACTCTTCAGTCGGGATTCGGCAGGGATGCCGTCTATCCCCCTTGCTGTTTATTCTGGCTGTGGACGATCTTTCTCGTGCTTTCTACCAGGCTCAGATAGATCGGCGGATTGTCCCTTTTATGGCTGGTTCTGAGGGCCCCCTAGTCTCTCATCTTCTATCGTGGACGATTGCATCCTCCTGGGTCAGCCTCCATTGATAATGCGGCTTCATTCTACTCCATTATTCAGAGGTATTGTCGAGCTTCTGGACAGAAGGTTAATTTTCTAAAGTCTTCAATATGCTTTAGCCCGAAGATTCTAGGGCTACCAAGGAAGCCATTATTAATTTGTCAGGTATATCTTCTCAGACTGATAGATTTATGTATTTGGGGATCCCTATCATGGGGCGTCGTCCCCGTTGCTCTGACTATTCCGACCTTGAGAGGAGGATTCGTCAGCGTATGGAGGATGGCAGGTTACATGCCTTTATGATGGCTAGGGTCATCATTATCCGTTTGGTTCTTTCCTCTCTTCCTCTACCTTCTGTCAACACTGTCATTCCGATCACTTGCCTGAAGAGGATTGAGAGATGTTTCTGTGATTTTCTATGGGCTTCCATGCAAGAAGGTCGTGGTACTCACCTATTATCCTGGGATATGGTCTGCATGCCCATTCAAGTTGGCGGTCTCGGGATTCAGTCTCTGATCGTTAGAAGGGATGCCCTTTTGCTAGACATACATCTAGATTCCTCCTGGAGCCGCATTGTCTTTGGAGTACTCTAATGCGAGCTAGGTATGGGGACTGGATGGCGGCTTCTCTCATCAGGCCGCCTCAGGGATGCTCCTTCTTTTGGAGGGAAGTTTGCCGATTCGGTCAGGCTATTCTAGGTAATATATCTTAGATGATTGGAGATGGATCATTGATAGATGTCTTGGAAGATACCTGGATTTCTAAACTTCCTCTCTCCCGATGGCCCTCATATATCAGTATTGATCCCTCCCAGTTTAAGGGTTAAGGATTTGATCACCGTGGATCCCTCTGCCTAGCATACCCCCTCAGTGACCCGATTCTTCGGAATGGAGCTCTCTAGGCGTATTCTCTCGATGCCTCTTACTCCTGGCCGGGTATCCGACTCCAGACTTTGGCAGAGTTCCTGTCTCTCTAGGGCTCCCACCAGGGATTTGATGGCAATATTCAGGCCGGTGTCGGAGAGATCAGTGGATGCTGCGTGGATTTGGAGGCTTCCCATTCTCCCCAGGGTGCAGCTTTTTATTTGGAAGCTTCTGTGGGATTGTCTTCCAACCTGTGCCCTTCTCTCTCGGAGGGGTCTATCGATTCAGCCGTCATGTCCTTTTTGTAGGTTGGAGGAGGAGTCTTCTGAGCATGCTATCTTCATTTGCCCTAGAGCTAGACAGATATGGTGCATGGTGGGTTATCCAGTCAGATTGGATGATTTGGGCTACCCTCGCTCCACTTTTTTTCTTGATCTGCGTAGAGGATCTCTTCAGAAAAAGTGGTCTTTGGGCTATCTCGGCTTATCAGATATGGCTTTCGAGGAACCAGCTCCTCTTCACAGATGATCATATTTCTTCCCCCAGGATTGTCAGGCGGATTCGATCTTTGGTGGCGGACTGTGCCCATGTTGGTTCTGACGTCTCTGGCCTTTGGAGCTCCCTGCTGCTTTGGCAGCGAACCGGCATACAGTTTTTATCTCTTTGGAACCCCCTCCAGGGTTTGTAAAAATCAACTTTGATGAGAGTGTCTGAGGTCGAGCGGCTGGTTCCGCTTTAGTCATCCGTGGTCCTCATGGTGAGCTGCTGGGAGCTGGAGGTTTTGGTTCTCTCGACTCCTCCATCCCTAAGTTCGAGCTTCTTGCAGCTTGGGCCGGTATTTCTTATGCTGTCCGGACTCTTCACGCCCAGAGGATTCTGATTGAGGGTGATTCCAGGACGGTCATCTCTTGGCTTCAGAAGGAGAGTTACCATTCCAGCCCCGCTAATCCGATTATTTCGGATATTTGGTCTATTCTGTGGGAGATTGAATGCGCCCAGATCCGTTATATTTATCGTGAAGCCAATTCTGCGGTGGACTGTGTGGCTTCTTTTGTGGTCCAGCATGCTGGTTCGTGGATTTGAAAGCCGGGCGACTTCTGCCATTCTCTGTTGTAGCAAATTGTGTATTCTGATTTTTTTGGGCTGATTCGCACCAGACAAGTGTGATCGTCCGTCTGTATAAAAAAAAAAAAAAAAAAGTAAAGCCTGCAATCTATGGGTCAGATTTTTAGACTATGATGGCCGATTGAAAAGGAAAGAAAAGAGAGGTTAAATCAAGAAAAAAAACTAGCATTTATGATGAAATTCAATGGAAAATGGAAAAAGGAAAACTGCGCAGATTAAATTCAGGAAAATAAGGCGAAAGAATGGTTCGCTTTGCGCCCACCACGCTCCTTTCCTCTGCCTCATCGTCTCCTTTTTGTAATTTCTCATGATTTTAATAAAACTTATCGCGGGGAACCTTACGATTCCTTAAAAAAAAAAAAATCTGGATAATAAGAAGCATAGCAGATATGCAAACCCTAATGATTCAGGGACGAGATTTCGTGATTAAAAATTGCAACAAAATCGCAAATTTGCCACAGAATGAGCTCGAAATCAGATGGACGAAACATAAATTAAATACCTTCTTGATTATTGAACGCACATTGTCGCTCCACGAATTGCGCTGCTCTGTTCTCGCTCGACCCAGCCCCGCACTTGTCTTCGGCTTCAAGGGAGACTCCGTGACCGCCCTCTTCCTCCCCTTTCTCGCCGCAGCTAGGACTCCCCGTTGAGAAAAACCAAGCTGGAAAAGAGGTCGAGCGAGATATGGGGAGAACCGAAGCCCCATTTGAAATCGAAACAGGAGGGAAGGCACAGGAGAGAAGGTTTTCAGCTGAAGATTTTGGTTTTGTTCGGTCAAATCGAAGCCAAGAAAAAAGAAAAATTAAACAAAGAACTCCAGAGGTTTCGTTCTAGCAGAAGCTCAGAGGAACAAGATCGGGTGCGATTGGGTTTCCAAGAACGTCAACGATTTTTATATTATTTCATTTCTTAAGAGGAAATTATGTGGGTACAATGATTTATTTAAGATTTTAAATATATATATATTAAGTATATTAATTTACATAAGTTTTTTTAATTAATTCTATTTTTAATAGCCGCAAGTAATGACTCGACGAATCATATAATGTCCAATAATTTGAGTACATTTTTATTAAATATAGTAACTCATATAAATTTTTAAATCAAATATATTAATACATAAAAATTAATTAAATGTACTTGTTTAAGTTTAGCTACCATTTTTCATAAACACATGACAAACTAATTAATTAATTTTTTATATAATATTTTATATAATAATTTTTTAAAAAATATATTAGTTATTTATGTATACAAAAGTCGTATGCATAAAAGGTTAAAAACAAAAGTAATAACTTTTAAGTTAAACTACATAATTAATTCATGTACTTAAGGGTTTGTGTGACTTTGATTAACTTTAAAAAGTTATAAAAATAATCATAAACTTTCTGTTTTATATACTTTGATTCTTACCGTTAAATAGGGAAGACGCTGTTTATTTTTATCATATGTGGTAGCATATGTAGCAGCATACATGGTATCCAATTGGTAAAAATAAATTTAAAATTTATAACTAATCGTTAATTTATTATTTAATAATTTAAAAATATTTAAAAAAAATCCTGATTTGCCCTAACCCACATATCAGTTGCGCTCCCCCCTTCCTTCTCGTTGCTCCACGGTCCCCTCGATCGTCTCAAAGTTTGATGAAAATTGGAGTAAGAAAACCCTCATTTCTCCATCACAATGGGCTCATAAAAATCCAATTTGCTTTTTTTTTTTTTTTTCCTTGGTTCTAGCCTATGTAAGATGAACTCCAAGGGTGCCACCACGTTTAGCGGGCATGAAGCGAAGGATTCTTCTGCTCCGAAGAGAAATTCTAAGAAACCCAAATGTACATTTGAGTTCGCCATCTTTCCTTGCTAATTCCATTGTTCTTGATCTTTTCTTGCTATTTAATAATCTTCATGTTGAGAAAAGAAGAGGTCGCGGGAGGAGGGGGCTCACGAAGGAGGGAAGGATAGCCGCAATAGGGACTGTTGAGAGACGAAGGGGGGCAGGGGGCGGTGTGGGTGGAGGGGTGGGAAGGGAGGAGGTTGTGAGAGTGCAGAGGAGGAGAGAAGAGGCTCGAGGGCAGGGGGATAAGGAACAAGAGGCTGCAGTGTAGGAAAAGAAGCGGGCAAAGAGGAACGATGAAGAAGTTTATTTTTATTTTTTTATTAATTTTAAATATTAAATTAATGAATTAATAGGTTAGTGCAGCAATTAAATTCCAACTTGACTTGGATCTAACCCATGCTCGAAACTGACAGTTAAGAGAAGATTTATGGAACAACAATCCATAGGGTTGCCGGCAAGTCAGTTTGGATACAAGTCTCCACTAAACTAGGTTTATGATGCATATTCATTTTCATGATCCGTTTAGTTTTTCTTGTGTTGAATTAGGTGAAATCCGCAATGTTCTGTTTTCATGTATTACTTACATTTATTATCTAAATTATATATTTATCGGTTCAAGTTAGCTATTTATTTAGAACATATTAGTATTTATTTGATGGGATCTTTGTCCATCGTATTTGTATTTATTTTTTATCTATTTATATTTATTTTTTAATTTTTTAATTTTATCAAGTTTTTTTTTTTATGGTTAACAAGAGGTCTTTTGGCATCTGGTTTAATAGTACATGCAGCAATTAAATTTAAACTTTGCTATATACGGATATAATAAGTCTAACGCGCGCGCATATATATATATATATATATATATATATATATATATATATATATATATATATATATATATATATATATATATATATATATATATATATATATATATATATATATATTGAAACCTTTCATTTTTTCAACAAAGGATGAGATACAATATAATTAATTAATCATATTAAAAATTTAAATATAAATATAATTTAATTATTAAACAGGCAATATGGCATGACATACATAATCTATTTAATAAAACTACTTAAAGGATAAATATATATTTTTATAATTACATATTAATTACTCTTTACATAAAAGAAAGAAAAAAGAAGATTAAATATTATTAATTAAGTTCTAATTATATCATTTCGACATAATGGGACATTATGTGTTATGATGATGCAGTACATCAAAGTTACGGAAGTTGAGTTCCCTGCAATCGGATGACATAGAGCGAAGTTTTGGAAGTTGAATTCCCATGCGGAGGAGATCATGCCATTCGTATTGAGCCTAAAGAGGTTGCCGTTGGCATTGGAGAGGGTGAGGCCGATCTAAATGGGATGAAGGCCATCAATGTTAAACTTGAGAAGGGGAGGTGGTGAGGTTTTTAAGGATGTAGAATTTGATGTCTGATATGGCTGATCCAGCGTCGTTAGAATAAAAGGTAATAATAGTTAACGGAGATCACAATATCTCGATTCCGAGATCCCCCTCCGGTCTCGGGGTGCACCAGCACCATCTCACCCCCGAGACCCCCTTCGGCCTTGGGGTGGGATCACCATATCTCGACCCCGAGACCTTCCTTCGATCTCGGGGTGCACCAGCACCATCTCACCCCCGAGACCCCCTCCGGTCTCGGGATGGGATCACCATATCTCGATCCCGAGACCCCCCTCCGGTCTCGGGATGCACCTGCATTACCTCACCCCCGAGACCCCCTCCGGTCTCGAGGTGGGATCGCCATATCTCGACCCCGAGACCCCCCTTCCGGTCTCGGGGTCCACCAGCATTATCCACCCCCGAGACCCCGCCGGTCTCGGGGTGGGATCACCATATCTCGACCCCAAGACCCCCCTCCGGTCTCGGGGTGTACCTGCATTATCTCACCCCCGAGACCCCCTCCGGTCTCAGGGTGGGATCACCATATCTCGACCCCGAGACCCCCCTTCCGGTCTCGGGGTGCACCAACATTATCCACCCCCGAGACCCCCTCCGGTCTCGGGGTGCACCTGCATTATCTCACCCCCGAGACCCCCTCCGGTCTTGGGGTGGAATCACCATATCTCGACCCCGAGACCCCCCTTCCGGTCTCGGGGTGCACCTGCATTATCTCACCCTCGAGACCCCCTCCGGTCTCGGGGTGGGATCGCCATATCTCGACCCCGAGACCCCCCCTCCGGTCTCGGGGTGCACCAGCACCATCTCACCCCCGAGACCCCCTCCGATCTCGGGGTGGGATCACCATATCTCGACCCCGAGACCCCCTCCGGTCTCGGGGTGCACCAGCACCATCTCACCCTCGAGACCCCCTCCGATCCCGGGGTGCGCGGGCATCATCAGCGATTAGCACGCGGACCATCTTTCGAACCAAATGACAGCTCCTGGCCACCCGGCGCGCCCATGTGATTCTCCGTGCACCCGTGATTGCTTGCAGCCATGCCTCATAACAGCGTATGGTGCACTGCATGTTCCTGTGCGTGATTGCGCCCCGTTACGGAGGGCCATGCCTCATAACGGCATATGGTGCACTGCATGTTCCTGTGTGACTGTGCTCCGTTACGGCGTACGATTCACTACCACTTGCCACTGTGCGCGGTTATGTCAAGCAATGGCGCGCACCAAATACAACCGCGGCTGTGAGACACATGTAATGCCATGTTGGCGGGTAGCGCGGGATGCCTCCGATACGCATAGTGATGGTACGACA
The DNA here is from genome assembly GCA_900491605.1 of Calamus simplicifolius. Taxonomy (NCBI): domain Eukaryota; kingdom Viridiplantae; phylum Streptophyta; class Magnoliopsida; order Arecales; family Arecaceae; genus Calamus; species Calamus simplicifolius. The sequence goes on along the minus strand of UESW01003958.1, from coordinate 93,310 downwards.
GCAATCTTCGGAATAGTAAGACGGGATATTCTGACAGGTATAAAAACACGCGCCCGCATTGTAAGTAGGGATCCAAACTATTGTTTTCTAGCTTTCTTCCTCCTTGCAAAACCCTAACTTCTTAGCTCCCTTTCACTGAGCGGTTCTTGTCTGATCCTAAGTAACTGACTTGAGCGTCGGAGGGTCCCCACCGGAACATCCGGTCTCCGGGGACTTTTCTTGTAGGAGTCCGGAGAGAAGGACGTCCGTCTTCCCCGACGTTTGAAGAAGGTGACTTGGTGCCATCAGATTGGCGCGCCAGGTAGGGGGAGGAAAGAGAAAGACATCGAACCAGCAATCTACATTCCCTCTCTTCAAGCTCTTGGAGCCATGGTGACGACCCGAACGAAGGGAGTTTCTGCCGGTTGCGCTGGGGGGCAGCACCGCGGGGCTAGTCCACCCGCGGAGGCCCCCCGGCTCTCGCAGCCAGTATTCCAGAGCCGCTGCGCCCCCGAGAGGCGGGGCCTTCCACTCCTCAAGTTGACGTCCCCGTGCCTCCTCTGCAACAGTTCCAAGAATATCGATTCGCTGCCCTAACCACGCAAGTCTAGTCTTTGGCGGCGGCGGTTCAGGGCCTGCAGCACCAGCAGGCGGCCGCGCAGCAACGAAGCCGAATCCATCTTCCCAGGGGTGGTGCAACCCAGCCAGCATTCCTCCCGGAGGAGATCGCCGGTGCCTGGGGATCGCCACCATCGATCTCCGCCTAAGCCTCACCACCGCAAAGCCTCTAAGAGACACCGGTCTCCTTCCCGCCATGCTAGTGTCTCACCTAAGCAGCGGCACGGGAAGGAGGCGGAGCGCCCCCGCCAGCATCGCCGTCCCCGTTTTCTCCGTCTTCCGAATTTTCGGGGGAGGGCTCTTTTGATGGCCATATGCCTCGTCGAGCCGAGCGTTGACTCGATGAATATAATCAGAGGTTGGAGGAGCTTAGCCGTCGGATCACCCACCTACCGGAAATGGACTACGACAGCCGGCCTCCCTTGTCTCGCCGCATCATGGAGGAGCCCATCTCCACCAGGTTCCGCCTTCCCTAGCTAGATCCGTATGACAGGACCACAGACCCCTGGACCACTTGGAAAGCTATAAAGTTCTCATGCAAGTCTAGGGGGCCACTGACTCGCTTATGTGTGTTGCCTTCCCGGCCACCCTGAAGAAGGCTGCCCGAGCTTGGTACTCCCGTCTGCCGCCACGAAGCATCGATTCCTTTCGCCAGTTGGAGAGGGCTTTCTTGGCCCATTTTGATGCCTGCCGGAATATTCCAAGGGTGGCGGACAGCCTCTTCACCGTCCAGCAGAAGAGCGGTGAGTCCCTGCGGGACTACGTCGCTCGGTTTAAAGAAGTAGCTCTGAGGTCTACAACCTTGAAGACTCGGTGGCCACCTTGGCCTTGAAGCGGGGGCTCCGCCCATCTCGTTTTGCGTACTCCCTCGACAAGAAGCCACCGGGTTCTTACGCCGAGCTTCTGATCCGGGCCAGAAGTACATTCGGGCTGACGAGGCTGACTTTTCCCGGCGCGAGGCTGGTGGGAACGTCCCCAAGAAGCCGGCCCGATCGGAACCCACCGAAGCTCGCCCCAGGAGACCTGAGCCTCCTCGCCGACCAGACAACCGCCCTGAGCCCCTGCACCAAGAGATGGACCCTACACCCCACTGCTCGCCCCGATATCTTAGATTTGCTCGAGATTGAAGGGGAGTCCTATCTGCAGTGTCCTCCTCCTATGAACCAGAAGATCCCTCGGAACAAGAACCTCTACTACCGCTACCACCGGGATCACGGCCACGACACCAACGAGTGCCACCAGCTGAAGAAGGCTATTGAAGATCTTATCCAGCGGGGCCACCTGGGAAAGTTCGTCCAGAGGAACAACCCAGGAGCTCCTGGCCCGTCAGTGCTCCCGCCGCCGGTGATCGACAATGCCCCGACGGAGAAGATGATGGTGATGATTTCCTGGGGGGCAGGAGGCCCGTCGAAGAGGCCAAAAGGGGAGGGGAGTCGGAGTCTGTAATTTCTTTCTTTGAAAAGGACTTAGATGGGGTAGTGAACAGAAATGATGATAGCATCGTCGTGTCCATGACGATCGCTAAACATCCTGTAAAAAGAATTCTAGTTGACAGTGGGAGTTCTGTGGATGTTTTGAACTACGACGCTTTTGTTCGCATGAACCTGTCACCTGATCTACTCCGGCCTATCGCCACGCCTCTGATGGGATTTACGGGAGATTCTATAAAAGTTGAGGGGGAGGTCACTCTACCTGTGACGGCTGGCACAGCCCTGTGCCAAAGCACTGTTTTCATGAAGTTCTTGGTGGTTCGCGTGCCCCTCGCTTACAACGTGATCCTCGGGAGGCCCAGGCTCAACCTCTTGGATGCTGTCATATCCACTAAGAGGCTCCTCGTGAGGTTTCCCACCAGCAACGGAGTCGGGGAGATGCGGGGAGAGCAGAATCCACATACACTTTGCTACCAATTGGCCCCTAGTCCGCAGGGGGCGGCACCCGCGCCGGTACCTGAGACACTGGACCCCCGAGACCTGGAGAGAAGAAGAGAGCCGGCCGAGCGACTGCTTACCTTCCCCCTCGGGGAGGACCCCGCAAGAGCAGTCCAGATTGGAGCCCTACTCCTAGAGGAGGCTCGTGACTGACTCCTCACCTTTCTACGGGCTAATGCGGACGTCTTCGCCTGGTCGGCGTCCGACATGCCAGGGATTCCAGAGGAGGTGATTACCCACCAGCTTAACATTCGGGCGAGGTGCCGACCCATCCGGCAGAAGAAAAGGAGTCTCGCCCCCGACTGACAAAAGGCCGTGGATGAGGAGGTGCAGAAGCTATGGCGGCCGGTCACATCGCGAGGTGCATTACCCGGACTGGCTGGCGAATGCCGTGATGGTTCGCAAGGCCAGCGGGAGCTGGAGGATGTGCGTGGACTTCGCCGACCTCAACAAGGCGTGCCCCAAAGACAGCTTCCCGCTGCCTCGGATCGATCAGCTTATGGATGCCACGTCCGGGCATGAAACCCTTAGTTTCATGGATGCGTTCTCGGGATATAATCAGATCAGGATGAACCCAGCGGACGAAGAAGCAACTTCCTTTATCACAGAAAAGGGGATTTACTGTTATAAGGTGATGCCGTTTGGGTTGAAAAATGCTGGGGCCACCTATCAAAGATTGATGAATAAGGTCTTTGAGGACCAGATAGAGCATAACATGGAGGTGTAAGTGGATGATATGCTGACCAAGAGCATCAGTGCTGCTGACCATGTCGCCGACCTCGAGGAGACCTTCAATAACCTACGCAGGTATCGGATGAGGCTTAACCCCCATAAGTGCACCTTTGGAGTGGCAGCAGGCAAGTTTCTGGGTTTCATGGTAACCCAGCGAGGGATTGAAGCCAACCCTAACAAGATCAGGGCTATCTTGGAGATGAGGCCCCCAGCCAACAAGAAGGAGGTGCAACGCCTGACTGGGAGGGTGGCGGCTTTAAGTCGTTTCATGTCAAGATTGGCAGAAAGGTGCATGCCCTTCTTTAAGGTGCTGCGCAAGGTCAACGGCTTCGAGTGGACAAAGGAGTGTGAGGGTGCCTTTGAAGAGTTGAAGCAGTTTCTATCCACTCCCCCGCTGTTGTCCAAGCTAAGAATGAAGAGGAGCTCTTCTTATATTTTGCAGCCTCCCCCGAAGCGGTCAGCTCTGTGCTCGTGCGCATGGAGGTTGATGGGGTCCAGAAGCCAATCTATTATACTAGCAAGGTCCTTCATGATCCGAGACCAGATACTCTAAACCGAGAAGATTATTTTTGCCTTGGTGGTCTCTGCTCAACGCTTTCGACCTTACTTTCAAGCTCATCCCATCATGGTGCTCACGGACCAGCCTCTTCGAGCCATCTTGTCTCACCCCGACACCTCTGGTCGGCTAGCCAAATGGGCCATTAAACTAAGTGAGTTTGACCTATCCATCCGGCCAAGGTCGGCCATGAAGTCTCAGGTGTTAGCTGATTTCTTGGTTGAGTGTTCCTGGACCGAGAGGGGTGTGGAGGAGGTACGCCTGGAGGAGTGTGCAGACCCTCCTCGACCGAGGAGGCGGAAAGGAGGACTGGATCTTGCATGTGGATGGAGCCGCAAATTCTCAAGGAAGCGGAGCTGGACTCATTCTTGTGAGCCGGAGGGAGACGCAGTGGAGTATGCTCTCAGATTCTAGTTCCGGCAACTAATAACCAGGCGGAGTATGAAGCTTTGCTAGCGGGGATGAGGTTGGCTGAGGAGTTAGGCACGGGCGTTTGAGGGCCTTCACGGACTCTCAGCTTATTTCTGGGCAGATCACGGGGAGTATGAGCTAGGGACCCAACCATGTCCCGATATTTGAGTAAGGTGCAATCCAAGCCTCTCGTTTCTCTTACTTCCGCGTCAGCTACATCCCCAGAGCGGAGAATGCCAGGGCCGATGCATTATCCCGCTTAGCCACTTCGGCCGACGGGACACTGGGAAGACATATGTGGAGCACCTACAAGCCCCAAGCATTGAAGTTGCGGATGAAGCGTTGCCGGTGGAGCAAGAGCCCTCCTGGATGGACGCCTACATCCGATATTTGGCCGACGGTACTCTCCAGAGAACCCCGCTGAGGCCAAGCTACTCAGGCGGAGGGCCCGAGTTCTTGATGATGGACGGAAGCTTTATCGGAGATCATTCTCATACCCGGTCCTCAGGTGCATGGGGCCGGCCAAAGCAGATTACATCCTCCGGGAGATCCATGAAGGCATCTGCAGGAGTCACCTGGGGGGCAGAGCCCTAGCATACAAGGCCCTGCGGCAGGGGTACTTCTGGCTAACAATGAAGGAGGATGCGGCCGAGCTCGTTAAGAGATGTGATAGCTGTCAGCGTCATGCTAATATCCAGTGACAGCCGACGTCTCAGTTAACCCCCTTAGTAGCACCCTGGCCCTTCGCCCAGTGGGGCATGGATATCCTGGGACCATTTCCCCGCCTCCGGACAGCGAAAGTTCCTCTTGGTGGCGTGGATCACTTCACCAAGTGGGTTGAAGCCGAGGCCCTTGCTAAGATCACAGAGAGCAAAGTGAGATCCTTCTTTTGGAAGTCCATCATATGTCGGTTCGGGCTACCGCACACCCTGGTCACTGATAACGGCCGGCAGTTTGACAACGCCCCTTCCGGGAGTTCTGCTCCGAGCTGGGCATCCATCAGAGGTTCACTTCCGTCGGGCACCCTCAGACCAACGGGCGGCCGAGGTGACTAATCGGATCATTCTCCAAGGGCTGAGATCTCGCTAGATGACTATAAGGGGCGATGGGTGGAGGAGCTCCCAACGTGCTGTGGGCCTACCACACAACGCCGCGAGCCCCCACGGCGAGACACCATTCAGCTTAGTCTTTGGATCCGAAGCTGTCATCCCGGTGGAGGTTGGCTCACCGAGCCCTCGGGTGGAATCATACAGTGAGAAAGGCAACCCAGACCAGCTGCGAGCCAACCTCGACCTGGTGAGGAAGTGCGAGACCAAGCGCGACTTCGGATGGCGGTCTACCGGCAATGGGCCGCCAAATATTACAACGCCCGCGTACGCCCCAGGACTTTCCTGCCAGGAGACCTGATCCTTCGACGGGCTGAGGTCTCGAAGCTAGCAGAGGGAGGCAAGCTAGCCCAAATTGGGAAGGACCCTATCGGATCACCGAGACACTTCACCACGGAGCTTACAAAATTGAAGAGCCGATGGAAAGCCACTCCCTAGGACATGGAATGCAGATAACCTTCGTCAGTACTATCAGTAACGTATTCCTCCTCTCACATCAAACATCATGCCTGTATCCATTTGGGTTTTTGCCCCCATTTTATATTAACAAATTTTAATTTTAGCTCCTGAGTTCTTTTCACTCAGCCCTGCACCAACCAGGCATAAAGCCCGACACCCGTCGGCACTCAAAGCCCGGGGCCAGCCAGGCATAAAGCCCGACACCCGTCGGCACCTAAAGCCCTGGGCCAGCCAGGCATAAAGCCCGACACCCGTTGGCACCTAAAGCCTTGCACCAGCCAGCATAAAGCCCGACACCCGCCGGCACTCAAAGCCCTGCACCAGCAGGCATAAAGCCCGATACCCGTCGCACTCAAAGCCCTGGGCCAGCCAGGCATAAACCCGACACCCGTCGGCACTAAAGCCCTGGGCCAGCCAGGCATAAAGCCCGACACCCGTCGGCACCTAAAGCCCTGGGCCAGCCAGGCATAAAGCCCGACACCCGTCGGCACTCAAAGCCCTGTACCAGCCAGGCATAAAGCCCGACACCCATCGGCACCTAAAGCCCTGCACCAGCCAGGCATAAAGCCCGACACCCATCGGCACTCAAAGCCCTGGGCCAGCCAGGTATAAAGCCCGACACCCGTCGGCACCTAAAGCCCTGCCAGCCAGCATGAAGCCCGACACCCGTCGCACCTAAAGCCCTGGGCCAGCCAGGCATAAAGCCCAACACCGTCGGCACCTAAAGCCTGGGCCAGCCAGGCATAAAGCCCACCCATCGGTACCCAAAGCCCTGGGCCAGCCAGGCATAAAGCCGACACCCATCGACACCTAAAGCCCTGGGCCAGCCAGGCATAAAGCCCGACACCCGTCGGCACCTAAGCCCTGGGCCAGCCAGGCATAAAGCCCCCGACACATAAAGCCCGACACCCGTCGACACCTAAAGCCCTGCACCAGCCAGCATAAAGCCCGACACCGTCGGCACTCAAATCCCTGGGCCAGCCAGGCATAAAGCCCGACACCCGTCGGCACCTAAAGCCCTGCACCAGCAGGCATAAAGCCCGACACCCATCGGCACTCAAAGCCCTGGGCCAGCCAGGCATAAAGCCCGACACCCGTCGGCACCTAAAGCCCTGCACCAGCCAGGCATGAAGCCCGACACCCGTCGCACCTAAAGCCCTGGGCCAGCCAGGCATAAAGCCGACACCCGTCGGCACCTAAAGCCCTGGGCTAGCCAGGCATAAAGCCCGACACCCGTCGGCACCAAAGCCCTGCAGCCAGCATAAAGCCCGACACACGTCGGCACCTAAAGCCCTGGGCCAGCCAGGCATAAAGCACGACACCCGTCGGCACCTAAGCCCTAGGCCAGCCAGGCATAAAGCCCGATACCCGATGGCACATAAAGCCCGACACCCGACGGCACACAAAGCCCGACACCCGACGGCACATAAAGTCGGACCCCCGTCGGCACCAAAAGCCACATGCCTACCTAGTGCAAGGCCCGACATACTCCTGGCAGAACGTTGCATCGGGTCTTGAGGAACCCGCCTACCTCAACCTCCAACTACCGGCGTTTCAGCCCAAGAAACCTATCCTTCCTGGCCCCAAGTTTCGGTCCTAGATGGCTAAGGCGAATAGCTCGTATGAGTTGAGAGTTATCCCCTGGCACTAGAGGGACTAATGGGACCATGGGGCCGCATATTGTCAACCAACGAATTCAGGGTAAGAGTCACAAATAGACAATGTATTTTGAAGAAGATTATCTCATTAATTTGAAGGGATTACAAAATGCCGACATCGTCGGACTTGCAAAAACAAAAATATAAGCTCACGGTTCTGCTGGCGCGGGCTCATCGTCAGAGGGGGCCGATCTGAGAAGCGGTCTAGCTCAACTTCCAGGGCTTGGGGAATGTTCAAATCCCTGCAACTTTCTCCTTCCCATCCTGGAATCCTTCAAGAAACACTGCTGCCGAGGCTTCTGCCAAATCATCTGTAAAGTGCTCGGACGCTTTGTACTCTTCTATAATCCCAGCAGTCCTGGCCACGATGGCAGCTTCCACCTCTGCGGCCCGAGCCTTCTCCTCCGCGAAGAGGGCTGCCACTGCAGCCCTCTCGGCCTCCCGGGCGCGGCTCGCCTCCTCCCCAGATTGGCTTGCTTCCTCCTTCGCCGCTTGCGCCTCTTCCTCCGCAGCCTTCGTTTCTTCCTCCGCGGCCTTCACCTTTTCCTTCGCCGCAACCGACCCCCTCGGCCTCCTGAAGGGCCAAGGTCAGCTCAGAGATGTGTAGATCTCTGGCCATCACAGCGTTCTCGGCCTCCGTCATTTGGTGGAGTGCCGCACGCACACGATTGGCGTCGCCTCCTCGGTTCTCAGCGGCCTTGGTTTCACTTGCCCAGGCGCTTTTGGCCAACTCCAGCGCCTCTTCGGCCGCCTCCGTGCGGCGCTGAGCGTCCTCAGCCTCCTTCTGCGCCTCCCGCAGAAGGGCCTTCCCACCATGGATTGCATCCCTGGCGGCCCTCAGGGAGTGTGCGAGCTGCATGCGTAAGTTCCAGGTTAGCAAAAAAAAAGAGATATGAAGGCAAAAGGCGACAAGGTCGCTTACCCTGACGACAGCCGCGTAGGAATCCTGGAAGAATGAGCTCGCCTTCTGGTGGCTGAGGTCCTCCAGGATCTCGGGCATAAAAACCGGGGCAAGGACCCGCTCAGCCCAGCGATCGTTCAAGGAGTCCCGGGGCGGCCCTGGCTTGGCCCCACTCCATTCGCCATCTCGGCAGTCTCCGGCTCGGCACGTGGGCTGTTCCTAGGTGACCTCTCGGGGGGTGGGCTTACGGACCTTGATGGCCCCTCGCCCCAATCCATGGCAGCCTCCGATGGGGTCGGTTCGCCAGGGGCAGAAAGCTCTTCAGCCATTATGGGCTCCTCCGCCGCTACCGGCTCCTCTGCGACTGGCTCCTCGATTGGGACTCTCATGGTCGCCGCCATCTCTGGCGGGTGTCGGCTGTGAGATCAACTTCTGGAGCAGCCGGGGGGTCTTGTGGTGCTGGTGGTTGGGAGGCCCGAGCTGTCAGGCATTTTGGGCTGAGCTCGCTGGCCTCCAGGTGGCCCCTCCCGGGCCCTCTTTTTAGAGGCGGCCCTCAGGAGCTTCTCTGTCGGTATCTTCATAGCTGCACGACATCAGTCAAAGTCAAAAAAAAAGAAAAGAGAAGTAGACAATTTTTGGCTAAGAGTGGAAATGGCTTACCCCGGTGGGAGATAAGACCCGCCGACTCGAGATTATCTTCGTCAAGAGCAAGGTATACCAAGGGATCTCGGCAGCCAGCAATCCTGACGCCTCCCGATCCCCAGGTTGGATGGTGGAGTTCGTGTTCCCTCGGAGGTCGGGATCTCCCCACCGGGGCCTACTTGGTCAAGGTTAGCGAAAAAGAATCGGGATTTCCATCCCTTGATTGAAGAAGGAAGAAAAAGTTTGAGGACCCGATTGGGTCGGGGCTGGAACAGCCACCAACCCTTCTGGGACGAAGGATATAGAAGGATCGAAAAGAGAGATCCGAGGGGTGATACCCAGACGACGGAAGAGAATGACAAAGGCGCTAACGACACGGTAGGAGTTGGGGACCAGTTGGGATGGAGTCAAGGAGTAGTAGTCAAGAATGTTGATGAAAAAGGATGGAAAGGGTGGACGGAGACCTGCCTTCAGGCAAATCTCATAAAGGGCCACCCGACGGGTCGGGAGGAGATGACCCTATCGTCGGGAGTTGGCAGAAAAAGCTCAACATCCCGGGGAATCTGGTAATGGGCCCGGATTTTTGCCAAATCCAGACCTGTTACCGTGGAGGCAGTCCCCTCTGGGACCCCTCCACCCTCGAGGAGGTGCCGGCCTCCGATTGGCGGCTCCTCGATGGGGCTCCACCGGCGACCCGTCGCGGGCCAGGGGATGCGGTCCTCTGAATCAGTGGACCACTCAAGCGGAGGAGAAGGAGAAGGTACGGGAGAGGTACAGTGCCTCTCGAGGGAGGACGATTCTCTGAATCGTCCTCCGAGGTCCAGGATGGAGAGCTCATGAGCAAGAGAAGGGATGGAGAAGTCTGGAATGGACAAAGAACTGACCTAAAGGAAGGAAGGCCAAGCACAAGCTCTCGGGTTGCAGGGGAGATCAGAGCGCAGGCACAGAGGAAGACGATGATAGCGGAAGCGATATGGCCGGATTCAACCCCTCATTTGGGTTTATTGGGTTTTCAAATCGTCCCGCCTCGTCTCGTCAGCCATATGGCCCCACACCATAGGCTGATTCACCTCGAGGGACCCCAGCGTATGGTGCGGTACGCCTCCGGCCAATGATGGGACCCCACTGTCGTCGCCGCTATGAGAGGTAATGATGATGCAGCTTTTTGCGCAGACTTCGAAGGGCTAGTTTTCTCTCGAGGTCGATCGTGGCGGGCACAGTGTACAGAGGCAGCCGCCTTCTCACATTCCCCATGCCGTCCGCATAAGAGGTGTGGATAGGGATCAGCCATGTGGAGGAGAACACCCCTTTCGCCTCGTCAGTGGGACCCACTTCGCCTCAGGGGTGAGGGGGCATCTGATATGGCTGATCCAGCGTCGTTAGAATAAAAGGTAATAGTAGCTAACGGAGATCACCATATCTCGACCCCGAGACACCCCTCCGGTCTCGGGGTGCACCAGCATCTCTCACCCCCGAGACCCCCTCCGGCTCGGGGTGGGATCACCATATCTCGATCCCGAGACCCCCCTCCGGTCTTGGGGTGCACCAGCACCATCTCACCCCCGAGACCCCCTCGGTCTCGGGGTGGGATCGCCATATCTCGACCCCGAGACCCCCCCGGTCTCGGGGTGCACCTGCATTATCTCACCCCCGAGACCCCCTCCGGTCTCGGGGTGGATCGTCATATCTCGACCCTGAGACCCTCCTTCCGGTCTCGGGTGCACTAGCATTATCCCACCCCCGAGACCCCCGTCGGTCTCGGGGTGGGATCACCATATCTCGACCCAAGACCGGAAGGGGGTCTCGGGGTGCACCAGAATTATCTCACCCCCGAGACCCCTCCGGTCTTGGGGTGGGATCGCCATATCACGACCCGAGACCCCCCTTCCAGTCTCGGGGTGCACCAGCATTATCCACCCCCGAGACCCCCGCCGGTCTCGGGGTGGGATCACCATATCTCGACCCCGAGACCCCCTTCCGGTCTCGGGGTGCGCCTGCATTACCTCACTGGTGGGATCACCATATCTCGACCCCGAGACCCCCCTTCCGGTCTCGGGGTGCACCTGCATTATCTCACACCAGAGACCCCTCCGGTCTTGGGGTGGGATCACCATATCTCGACCCCGAGACCCCCCTTCCGGTCTCGGGGTGCACCAGCATTATCTCACCCCCGAGACCCCATCTGGTCTCGGGTGGGATCGCCATATCTCGACCCAGAGACCCCCCTCCGGTCTCGGGGTGCACCAGCACCATCTCACCCCGAGACCCCCCGGTCTTGGGGTGGGATCACCATATCTCGACCCAGAGACCCCCTCCGGTCTCGGGGTGCACCAGCCCATCTCACCCCCGAGACCCCCTCCGGTCCCGAGGTGCGTGGGCATCATCAGCGATTAGCACGCGGACCATCTTTCGAACCAAATGATAGCTCCGGGCCACCTGGCGTGCCCATGTGATTCTTCATGCACCCGTGATTGCTTGCAGCCATGCCTCATAACAGCGTATGGTGCACTGCATTCCTGTGCATGATTGCGCCCCGTTACGAAGGGTCATGCCTCATAACGGCGTATGGTGCACTGCATGTTCCTGTGCGTGACTGTGCTCTGTTACGGCGTACGATTCACTACCACTTGCCACTGTGCGCGGTCATGTTAAGCAACGGCGCGCACCAAATATAACCGTGGCTGTGAGACACATGTAATGCCATGTTGGAGGGTAGCGCGGGACGCCTCCGACACACACAGTGATGGTACGACAGCAATCTTCCAGAACAGTAAGACGGGATATTCGGACAGGTATAAAAACACGTACCCGCATTGTAAGTAGGGATCCGAACTTTGGTTTTCTAGCTTTCTTCCTCATCGTAAAACCCTAACTGTCTCAGCTCCCTTTCGCTGAGCGGTTGTTGTCTGATCCCAAGTAACTGACTTGAGCGTTGGAGGGTCCCCACCGGAACATCCGGTCTCCGGGGACTTTTCTTGCAGGAGTCCAGAGAGAAGGACGTCCGTCTTCCCCGATGTTTGAAGAAGGTGCTTGGCACCATCAATGTCAATTATTACTGCTATATTTCAAGCCCATCTTCTGACTCAAGGTACAATTAGCTTGTTAGCAAACTGAAATCATGTGGCCTTAAAAACTAGACTCAATTAACCTATTAGCTTCATGTTAGTACACTTAACCATTGTCCCATGAATAATCTTTTTTTCATCTGAAGGCCCCAATCCCATATTATAATCTTAAAAATTTAAGTGCAAGTTAATCGATAGTGCTGAATTTGAGTTATAAGCTTTTTAGATTTTTTTTTCTTTTTTTCATTCATTGTGAGCCTACTTTTTAAAAAATTATACCTGCAAAGTAGTCTTAGAGGGAAGAAATTAGTGAAAACTTGAAGCCAAGACCGATGCTAAACGGATGAAGACTTCTGGCCTCCGATTCAGCATGTTACTTTCTTATTGAGATGCTAAGGATCAAAGTTAATATTATATTCTAAGAGTTACCTATGGGGGATGATGGTGGAGTCCCACTGATAAGTCTATTTATTATTCCAATTTAACTATTAAAATAAATATTAATTACTTTAAATTTATTAAGAATTAATATTTTTATGGATGTTTGAAGAAAATGAGGCTATAGATGGAAAGAGCTCAATTTTGGAGTCCAACAATGCAGACGACACTCAAATCAGACTCGGTTTGCCCAAAAAGGAAGAAAGAGATGATTTACATGATTTTCGGTGCAAACTAAGGCAGTTGATGTTGAATGGATGACTAAGAAATTTTCTTACAATATCTGAACGATCTTGAGCGCCCGATTAACTCCAACTTTGACTAGAAAAACCTTAGACAAACTCTATAAAAGGAGGACCTTTTGTAGTAGTTGGGAAGAGGAGTTTCTTCCAAGCTCTTTTTATTCTTCTTTTATTTAGATTATTATATTTAGGCTTGGAAGAGGAAAATTATAGAGGGAATGCTAGCAGCAGCAATGCGTGGCTAGATTCCTTCAACTTGGAATGATGAAAAAGCATGTAATCAGGTTTAATCTTTCTTTTTGTTCTTAATTTCTATGCAATAAAAATTATGCTCTTTTTATTATATCTTTTAATTTATTTTTCTGATCGAGATCTTGATCTGGCATACATGATTTGTACCCTCTATTGACGTACCATGATCTCATGATATGGTACATGCCTAAGAAAGATAGATTGTAGTATGATAGATTAGACCCTTAACCTTGCAATTATTAGATAATTTATACTCTAAGCGGACGTGCCGTGATCTCCATGCCTGATAAGAGATAAATTATTTTAATTTTAAATTTATAAAAATTATTACTATTGCAACATTAAAAAAAGAAGATAAAACATGTTTGCATGGTGGATTCGGATTCCTGGGTTGCTTCTTCTGCTATTTTAATTTTGTTAATTAATTAGTTGTTATGTTTTAATAACCGCTATTCTTAATATAATCCTCTACATATAATTTTTTTTTTTTATGAAATAATTGCCCTTGATCCCCGAGGATACGATTTTGATTCACCACTAGCTATAATGGTGAGTAGGTTTTATTTTTGATCGCCAACGACAACAATCAAATTTTGGCACCGTTGCCGGGGATTCAGGCACGATTAGTTTACAAAAAAAATAAAAAAATAAAAAAATTATTACAAATTTTTTAAATTTTATTCTTATTTTTAATTTTTTATTGTTTCATTATTATTCGTGCTTCTATATAAAAGAAAAGAGTAAAAAAAATTCTTTTTTGTTGAATAGTTATTGCTCTCTTTAGCTTATTATTTTTTTAGTTACCTTAATTATTAGATTTTCTTATTTTTTTAACATAAAAAAAATTACTTTCCTTCTTATCACAAATCCACTTTTAACCTAATCAACTTTTCCTTTTAATTAACTTACCTTAAAGAACCTAAAAGAAAACCCTAAGACACTTTCCATAAAACATAATTAATTTAAGAAAATAAAATAATAATAATAAATAAAAATAAATTATAATAAAAATATTTTATTTCTATGCTTAGATTGACTTAGGTAAATTTATTTTCTGCAAACTCAAAATTTTCCATTGACATCTCATAATTTATTAGAAAATTAGAAACTTAATCATAAAAATTTTAAAAAAATAATTAGATTAATTTTGTTTGATAATTTCAAGAGCTGGACATCTGCTTGTTGCATAGCATTTTCATAATTAACTTTAAGGGCACAAACCCTTAATCAAGATAAGGTGGGGAGTTGATCACCCTTCCTTGGCCCACAAATCACATCCTTCATTTTGCATTAACCCAAGCCTTTAACTCTAAAATTAACTAGACGTCAGCCCCTAAGAAACTCGAGCTCAATAGGACAAGGCACCCAAAGAGTTGGACCGGGTCGGGATTGACTGCTTAACTGGTGTCTAGAAAAGGAAAGGAAAGTGGTACTTAATTGGTTCCGTTCGCTTACCTAGTAAGCAACGGGGGACCCCACTGACCTTACCCTTAACTGGCTAGTTGATCAGCTAATTTTTGACTTGGAGGGCTCCAAGGCGGTCTTGGAAGTTAGGAGCTGTCTAGATCTAGGTTAAACCTAGAGTAGAGAGTCTAATCTTTGTTAACTTGATTGCTAATAATTATTAAACCCTAACTAAATTATTCTTCATTGCTCTTAGTTCTAGAATCTTTTAGGATATTTTCTTTAGAATCTTCTCCTTTCTCTTCTATTATTAGTTAAAAAAAAAAACTGAATTACTGTTTGCTTTAGAGTGTATTGGTAGGGTGTATGCTTGTCGCCGATCGTTACAACCCAACCTCATACCCTTAATCCTGAAATAGAGAGAACTTGTAGAGCAAAACAGAGCATCAATGAAAATAATCCACCACGTCAATTGAAGGAGTACTTCACCCCTTCAAATATACATATTCACCATGCATACAAGTACCCCCAGTAGAGGCTGTCCAATATGAAATTAAGTCCAGTGTAATCCAAATGTTACCAGCTTTCCATGGATTACAAATGAAGATCCCTATAAACACTTAGATGAATTCTTGGAAATTTGCTCAACTGTCAAGATTCAAAATTTCTCCGATGAGGCACTTAGGCTTAAGTTATTCCCTTTCTCCCTAAAAGATAGAGCCAAGTATTGGTTAAATTCACTAGACATTATAATTTCAACTTGGGACCAACTTCAGAGGGAATTTCTTAAGAAATACTTTCCTATAGGAAAAACGAATCAAATTAGAAAAGCCATAACCAATTTTTCTCAGTTAGAGGAGAAATGTTTCATGAAACATGGGAGAGATTAAAAGAATTAACTAGAAAATGTCCACCATGCAATACCTAAATGGCAGTTAGTTCAATTTTTTATGATGGATTATCAGAAAGCATCGACAAATGGTGGATGCCTCATGTGGAGGAACATTTATGCTAAAAAATGAACATGAGGCATGGCAGCTTTTTGAAACTCTAAGTGAAAATTCTTTACACATGTCTGTTGCCTAGAGATCCTCCCATAGAACCTAAGAGAGGGGAATATACAACATAGGTCAGTCTATAGACATCTATATCAAAATTGATGAACTATCCCAAAAACTTGATCGAATTCTACAAGTTGGAAACACCTCTTCCCCATCTACTCAATTACATGAGGTTTGTATAATCTGTTCGAGTCCGACCCATTCTATAGGTGAATGTCCAGCCGCATACCAATTTCCTGAGCTTGTTCAAGAGCAAGCCTACCAAGCCCAAACCCGAATGGCTCCTAGACCAGAAAATGATCCATATTCAAATACTTACAATCCTACCTGGCAAAATCACCCAAATTTTTCATGGAAACCCCAACCTATATCAGTCCAACATCAATTAGGCCTAACCATCAGGAGACCCAATTTAGAAGCATGTCGTATTCCAATATCCAAGTGCTCCTCAACCTCCACCAAATAATCATGATCCTACTTTCGAAGAGAAGGTGTTACAAGCATTGAAAGGGCTAGAAATGAATACTCAACTTCTTCACTCACACACAATCCATTGCAAAACTAGAAACCCAGATAGGTCAACTAGCCACAACATTCAGTGAAAGAGAATGGGGTAAGCTACCGAGTCAGCCCGAAGCTAACCCTAGGAACCTAAACATCCAAGGATCAAAACAAGGAGCCCAGATTAACCAACTAAGTGTCATTCATACATTAAGATCTGAAAAAATAGATAATCAGGTGGATACATATGAAGAAGAAGAATTAGAAGTCCCACCACTTGAACAACTTATTGAGCTGGATCAGCCCGAAACACCTGAGGCATCAGAGTCTAATGTAATGCCCAACCCACCAGCTGAGCCCATGTCAGAAGAAGATAAACAAAAATTAGGGTTGTAGCACCATTCCCAAATAGACTTAAGTCCAATCAAAATTCAGCCAATTTGATAAGATTTTGGAGGTCTTTAAGCAAGTTAAAGTGAACATCCCCTTACTGGACATGATCCAACAAGTCCCAGCCTATGCCAAATTCCTTAAGGATCTATGTACCAAAAAGAAGACCATCAATGTGCCCAAGAGAGCCTTTCTGGCAGCCAGTGTGAGCTCTTACTATCAAACCATATGCCAGTAAAATACAAAGATCCAGGGTCACCCACTATTTCATGCATTATGGGAACACCCTCATAAATAGGGCTCTATTAGACTTAGGGGCAAGTGTTAATATATTGCCATACTCTGTATATGAGCAACTAGGGTTAGGAGAACTAAAGCCTACGAAAATGATCCTACAACTAGCTGATCACTCTTTGAAAGTACCCAAGGGAATAGTAGAGGATGTATTGATCAAAGTTGGTAACTTTATCTACCCATTGGACTTTGTGATTTTAGAAACTGAACCGGTGACAAACCCAAAAAGCCACATCCCAATGATTTTAGGTAGACCATTTTTGGCCACATCTAATGCCCTAA
Organism: Calamus simplicifolius; assembly: GCA_900491605.1. Classification (NCBI taxonomy): domain Eukaryota; kingdom Viridiplantae; phylum Streptophyta; class Magnoliopsida; order Arecales; family Arecaceae; genus Calamus; species Calamus simplicifolius. The sequence continues at coordinate 76,391 of UESW01003958.1, read as the reverse complement.
TTAATTGTCGAAATGGATTAATGAAACTCTCCTTTGGAATATGTCAATTGATCTTAATATTTTTAATCTTACCAATACACATCAAACGAGCGACTCAAATTATGTTCAGGATACTGTTTATGATCCAATTGACCTTAGTGATGAAAAGCTTGACCTAGAAACCTGCATAAACCAAGATGGAGAGCAAATTAATGAGGTTGCTATAATTGATGAAAAATCAAGATGGAAACTTCCAACTGAACCACTAGAGAAAGTACCTGAACCATTACCCAAACCATCAATAAAGGAAGCACCCAAATTAGAACTGAAACCACTTCCCAAGCATCTCAACTATGCATATCTAGGTCCATCAGAAACCCTACCTGTGATTATTTCAACCGATCTAGACTCCTCACAAGAAGGAAAACTATTGAATGAGAATAAAGAAGCGTTAGGATGGACCATGGCTAACATAAAAGGGATTAGCCCCTCGATCGTTCAACATAGGATTCACTTAAGGGAGAAAACCAAGCCTATAAGAGACCCCCAAAGAAACTTAAACCAACCATGAAGGAAATAGTAAGGAAAGAGATCATCAAACTTGTTGAGAAATTATTGAAACATAATTGCCCCAACTCTATTGATTTTGATGATTTCTAAAAGCCATGAGTATTTTAAAGAAAATAACGAGTTATTAATCAAAAACCTTAAGCTTATTCAAAATGAAAGCAATGGACTCTCAATGTTAACTTCACTGAGTTTTGAATCAATTTGAAAAAGAAGTTTCAAGCTCTATATTTAAGATTTCAAAAAGAAATTTTTACATGTTATATTTCAATCAATGATTTCTTGAAACATGTCTTGAATTCCTG
>UESW01003958.1:0-71990 GCA_900491605.1 Calamus simplicifolius | reverse complement strand
AACTCATTTTTGAGCACTTCTCGAGTCGACTCCCCGCCTCGAGTCGACCCCTAAAATTAGGTGTTTCTGGAATCGTTCGAGCCGACTCCACAGCTCGAGTCGACTCCAAATCTGGGCGCGATTTTTACGATGACACATCAGCCCAACGGTAAGATTTTTAAATAACGGCTATTTTTCTTGTCTCTAACGGATATATTTTTGCAGAATCTATAAATAGAGGAGCTCTTTTCAAATCAAAACAAAAATCAAAAAGAGAGAAAAAATAAAAGAGGGAAAAACAGAGCTTTATTGGAAAATCTTTAGCTCAAAAAGAGTGATTCAAAAGGAGTGAAATCCAAGAGGAAGATTCGTCTGCTCCATCATCAATCCACAAGAGTCAAAAGAAAATCCAAAAGCTTTTCAAAGATCAAATCGAAGGATTTTCAAAGGAGAAAAAGCTTCATCTCAACTCCAAAGTTTTCAAACGGTCAAGAATCTTGCTGAGGCCTGATTCAACACTTCAAGAGGAGTTAAAGAGAGAAGGAAGAAAGCCAAAGCCACAACCATCTGCAAATCAGGCTTTTCTAACCCTTTTTATACTTATTTGTATATTTGCTCAAGGGGAGCATTTATATTTAAACACTATTTATTTTTGCTGATTCAATCAGTGGATTGAATCAGTGGAGGTTGTTATACCTCGTTGCAAGCCGGAGTGCTTGTGTTGGGTTAGTTGTGAGCCCGTGAAAAACAACGTGTAGGGTTTTGTGCTGGTAAGCCCGAGTAAAACCAGCTGGGTTCGTTGTGATCCCGGAAAACAACAAGTTTGAGTTGTGAGCTTGGAAAACAACTCGGCTGTAATCTAGAGAGATTATAGTGTGGACCCAAGTGAATCTTGGGAGTGGACGTAGGTGTTGGTTGCACCGAACCACTATAAAATTATCTTGTGTTTGCCGTGCTATATTTCTCTCTCTATCTCTCTTTATTATTTGCTTGTGTTTGATTAGTTAGCCTCTCACTTGCACATCTTGCTAACTAATCAACTAAAGTTAAAAAGTCTTAAATTTTTAAGAACCCAATTCACCCCCCCCCTCTTGGGTTGCCATCTGGGCCAACAATTGGTATCAGAGCAAGTGCTCATTTAGAATTTGATCTCACGATCAAGGGCTAAAGATCCTTATGGCAACACAAAGTGGTTCATGTTTTGCTGAAGGTCATTCTACGAATAGACCTCCTTTATTTAATGGAACCAACTATTCATATTGGAAAGCTAGAATGAGAATATTCATTCAAGCTTCTGACTATGAATTGTGGGGAGTAATAATAATGGACCTAGTACACCCACACACCTTATTGATGGCACTATTGTTCCTAAGCCCGAAAGGGATTGGAATGATAATGATAGGAGAATGGCACAACTAAATGCTAAAGCCATTAATATTTTATATTGTTCCTTAGACTCAAATGAATTCAACCGAATCTCAACTGTAATTCCGCAAAAGAAATTTGGGATAGGTTGGAAATAACATGAAGGAACAAACCAAGTAAAAGAATCAAAATAAATATTTTGGTTCATAAATATGAATTGTTTACAATGGAACAAACTGAAACCATCACATGCATGTTCACTAGATTCACTGATATTGTGAATGGTTTAAAAGTCTTGGTAGAATTTATTCTAATGCTGATCTTGTGCGCAAAATTCTTAGGTCACTACCAAGATCGTGGGAAGCAAAAGTCACTGCTATCCAAGAAGCAAAGGACCTCAATGCATTACCTTTAGAGGAGCTTCTAGGATCCTAATGACCCACGAGCTTACAATGAAGCAGCATGTTGAGGAGGAAACAAAAAGAAGAAAACACTTGCCCTCAAGACTGCAGAAATGGAAGAGAGCAGCAGTGAAAGTAATGATGAAGATGATGAGAAACTGCTCTCTTGGCCAAAAAATTCAGAAAGTTTATGAGAAAAAGGCCCTTCCATAAAAAGAAATTTGGAGCAAGAATTGAAGGAGAAAAAGATAAGAAAAGGACAAGGAGAAAGAAAAAGAAAAGAGCCCTTAGTATGTTATGAGTGTAAAAAGCCAGGGCACTTTAGATATGATTGTCCTTTGCTGAAAAAGGCCTACAAGAAAAAGAAGAAAGCATACATGGCAACATGGTCTGATGAATCTTCCTCGTCGGAAGAAGAAGAACAAAAGGAAGTTGCCAATATCTGCTTCATGGCCAACGACGACGACAACGACAATGAGGTAAGTTCTGAAAACTCAAATGATGAATTTACATTTGATGAAATGTTTGAGGCTTTCAATGAACTTATGATTGATTTTAAATCTTTGAAAAAGAAGTATAAGTTTTTGAAAAATGACAATATTAGTTTAGCTAAAAGTAAAAATGAATTAGCTTTAGAAGTTAAGAACTTAACTAATGAAAAAGAAGAACTTAGCAAAGAAAGAGATAATCTTAATCAAGAAATAGATTTGTTAAATCTGAAACTAAAAACTCAACAAAAGATTTAAAAGATCAATTAGAAACTTTAGCTTTAGAAAAAGAACAGCAAGTTAAAGAAATGACTCTCTTAAGAAAGATGTTAAAAATATAAAGACATTGTTGAGAAATTCACTTAAGTTCAACTAAACTAAACATGATTTTAGATAGTCAAAAAGCTGTTTTTGACAAAGCTGGTTTAGGATATAACACATTAGGAAACAAAAATCTTTAAAGAATATTTTTGTAAAAGCCAACCAAAGTAATATAACTTGTTTTAAATGTAATGAAAAAGGTCATAAATCATTTGAATGCAAAACATTAAATAATAACAACAAGTTAAATATTAAAGCAAAGAAAATATGGGTTCCGAAAGGAACAATTTTTGTTGCTACTAACCATGAAGGACCCAAGAAAGCTTGGGTACCTAAACATAAAGTTTGATTATATTGCAGGAATGTCTTGTAGCCAAAAGATCAAAGAAAAAGTGGTACCTTGATAGTGGCTGCTCAAGACATATGACGGGTGACAAAGATGAATTCATCACCCTAGAAGAAAAGAAAGGTGGAGTTGTGACGTTTGGCGATAACGTAAAGGTCAAATTATGGGCCTTGGTAAAGTTCGCATAACTCCATCTATATTTATTGATAATGTACTTTATGTTGATGGTTTGAAGCATAATCTAATTAGTATAAGCCAATTATGTGATAAAACTTTAATGTTTCATTTAAATCTTCTATTTGCACTGTAACTAATTCTATTGATGATAGCATTGTTTTTACTGGTTATAGACATGGCAATGTTACTTAGTTGACTTAGACAAATTATCTGAAAGTAGTCATTGCCTAATTGCTGACAATGCTAACATAAATGATATTAGTTGGTTGTGGCATCGTAGATTAGGTCATGCAAGCACACACCTTATTTCAAAACTAATTAAAATGGATTTAGTTAAAGGTTTACCTAAATTAGATTTTGAAAATAATAAAATCTGTGATGCATGTCAATTTGGAAAACAAACTAGAAGTTCTTTCAAATCTAAAAACATTGTTTCAACTTCTAGGGCTTAGAGCTACTTCACATGGACCTTTTCGGACCAACTAGAACCACAAGTCTAGGAGGAAAGAAATATGGTCTAGTGATTGTAGATGATTATTCTAGATATACTTGGGTAATGTTTTTAGCTCACAAAGATGAGACTTTCTCGATATTCCTGAAATTCTTCAAGAAAGTCACAAATGAGAAAAACACTACTATAGTATCTCTAAGAAGTGATCATGGAACAGAATTTGAAAATCACTTATTTGAAAGTTTTTGCACTGAAAATGGAATTAATCATAATTTTTCAGCCCCTAGGACTCCACAACAAAATGGTGTAGTTGAAAGAAAAAATAGAACTTAGAAGACATGGCCCGTACCATGCTATGCGAAAGCAACTTACCAAAGTATTTTTGGGCGGAAGCAATTAACACAGCATGTTACATCTTAAATAGAGCTTAATAAGACCAATATTAAAGAAAACACCTTATGAATTATGGAATGAAAGAAAACCAAATATAAAATACTTTCATGCATTTGGATGTAAATGTTTCATTCATAATAATGGTAAAAACAACTTAGGAAAATTTGATGCTAAATCTGATGAAGGAATTTTTCTAGGTTATTCAACAACTAGTAAGGCATATAGAATCTTTAACAAGAAAACCTTAGTAGTTGAAGAATCCATTCATGTAGTTTTTGATGAATCTTTAGCAACTGGATCTGAAAAGATTGATGATGAGGAAGATACAAACATAATTGAAAAAGATCTTGAAAAACTTAATATTGAAGTATCTTCTGATCATGAACAAGAGGCTAAAGATGATGATTCACATAAGGACGATGATGTCAATATGATCATAATGATATAGATCTTCCAAGAGACTGGAGATATGCTCATAGTCATCCTAAGGAATTGATTATAGGTGATCCATCTCAAGGAATAAGAACTAGATCATATATGAGAAATATTAGTAATCATCTTGCATTTGTCTCAAATTGAACCTAAAACTATAGAAGAAGCTGAAAAAGATAATAATTGGATGTTAGCAATGCAAGAAGAACTAAATCAATTTACTAGAAATAATGTTTGGACTTTAGTTGAAAGACCTAAAAATCATTCAGTAATAGGATCAAAATGGGTTTTTAGAAATAAACTAGATGAAAATGGCATAGTAATTAGAAACAAAGCTAGATTGTTGCAAAAGGATATAATCAAGAGGAAGGTATTGATTTTGATGAAACCTTTGCACCTGTAGCTAGATTAGAAGCCATTAGATTTTACTTGCATTTGCATGTCATATGAATTTTAACTTATTTCAAATGGATGTTAAAAGCGCATTTTTAAATGGATTTATAAATGAAGAAGTTTATGTAGAACAACCACCAGGTTTTGAAGATCACGAATTTTCAAATCACGTTTTTAAATTGCACAAAGCTTTATATGGTTTGAAACAAGCACCTAGAGCTTGGTATGATAGGTTAAGTAAATTCTTAATAGAAAATGATTTTACAAGAGGAAATGTTGATAAAACACTATTTTTGAAAAGAAAAAGTAAAGATTTACTTGTAGTACAAATATACGTAGATGACATTATTTTTGGTGCTACTAACGATTCTCTTTGTCAAGAATTTGCAAAGTTGATGCAGGGAGAATTCGAGATGAGCATGATGGGAGAACTCAACTTCTTCCTTGGACTCCAAATCAAACAATGCAAGGAGGGAATCTTTATCAACCAAACCAAATACACAAGAGAACTACTCAAAAAGTTTGGTATGGAAACAATGAAACCCCTCGGAACTCCAATGAGTCCTTCATGCAAGCTGGACAAAGATGAAGAAGGTAAGAAGGTTGATCAAAAGTATTATCGAGGTATTATCGGATCCCTTCTTTATTTAACAGCAAGTAGACCAGATATTATGTTTTCAGTATGTTTATGTGCTAGATTTCAATCTGAACCTAAAGAATCACATTTAATAGCTGTTAAAAGAATTTTAAGATACTTAAATGGAACAAAAATGTAGGTTTATGGTATTCTAGAGACTCCACATTAAACCTAATTGCATATTCAGATTCTGATTATGCTGGATGTAAATTAGATAGAAAAAGCACAAGTGGTGCATGCCATTTCTTAGGAAGTAACTTAATCACATGGTTTAGCAAAAAGCAAAATTCAGTTGCATTATCAACTACTGAAGCTGAATATGTAGCAGCTGGAAGTTGCTGTGCGCAAATCCTATGGATTAAGCGACAACTTGAAGACTATGGTATCACACTTGATAAGACACCCATAAGATGTGATAACACTAGCGCAATCAATTTAACTAAAAATCCAATTCAACACTCAAGACAAAACACATAGAAATTAGATATCATTTTATAAGAGAACATGTAGCTAATGATGAAATTTGTTTAGATTATGTAAACACTGAAGAACAACTTAGCTGACATCTTTACAAAACCTTTAAGCGAAGAAAGATTTTGTTATCTTAGAGGAGAGTTAGGAATTTGTAATCCTTTTGATAATTTTGAAACCTCTAAGGAAATATATCTAGAGTTCTTTCAATTTCTCAAAATCTTAAGGAAATTTTATCTAGAACTCATATCAATTTGATCTATCAAAATCCATGATTTTTAATCATACTCAAAGATCAAATCCGGATTCATTTCAGACACTCATTTTATTTTTTACTCTGAAATGGTCTCGGAGCCGACTCGAGAGTATCGGAGTCGACTCGAGTTTCTGCTGAAACTCAGGAGTCGACCCCTTCTCTGAGCGAGTCGACTCGAGATCGTGTCTGTGCTCTGTGACTTACCCGAGCCGACTCTACGCTTTGCGCGAGTCGACTCGACGTGGTCCCAAATCGCTTTATTAGGGCACGAGCCGACCCATCGATCGATTCTAATCATTCCAAATCATTTTCAAAACCCTCCAAAACCCTTCAAACTTTCAAAATCTTCCAAAATCCTTAAACAATCATTCCACCTTGATTCAATGGCCCCCAAAACCCGTGGTGCTAGTAGTAGCGGTGCCGGGATGAAAAGGAAGAAGACCGTGCGTCGACCCGTTCGCGAGCCGACTCCGGACTCTTCGCTGCTTCCTCTTCGGACGATTCGCCTGCTCCTACTGCCACTACTCCTCAGGTAGATCACCTTGCGAGTAGAGTCATTACTACAGGAAGGAAGTTTGATTTTGATTTGTTTGAGAGAGAGGATTGCTTGTAGGGTCACAGTTGAAGGAAATGGGATTTGAAAAGATATGCTCCTTAGACTGTCCTACATACCCAGCATTAGTTAAAGAGTTTTATAGAAATTTGACTAGAGGAGACAATGGATTGGTCAGCATTGTTAGAGGAGTTGGTTTGAATGTCACTGCCATCATTCTTTCTAAATTATTGGACTTACCCCTATCAGGACCTTCCACTTTTGACCCAGAGGATAGGTCACCTGCCCTCACAGATTATTGAATAGAAATTTTGAGGGATTTGAAGAAGTTTTGCCAATCAGCTGCCACTGGACTTAAGATTGCTTCACAACATCTGCAGCAGGATTCTTTTCCCTAAGACAGGCCGTTTGACTACTTGTCTGAGAGGGATATCTTTGTTATGGATGCTGTAGTTTCAGGCAAGCCAATCAACTTACCCATTATGATTTTATGGTATATAGCTGATTGTGGGAGTAAGAGGAAATCCTGTCTTCCCTATGGCATGATCTTGACACAGTTATTCAGAAGCCAAGGAATTGAAATTAGTGATAGTGAGCCCAGGAGAAATTTGAGACATACTGACTACTATTCATTGGCCACTATTCACCGCATGGGCTTCAAGAAAGTTAATGGTAGTTGGATAAGAAAAGGTCAAGAAGATGTTAGAGCTGAGGAGGACAGAGTTGAAGACATTGGAGCTGAGGTCGAGGTTGGACCTTCTGTTGCTGGACCGTCTGAGGCAGGACCTAGCATGCATTATTCTCCTCCACCTCAGGCTTCATCTTCTTCTGTGAGATTTTCAGATGAGCAGTTATGTCAACTTAGAGCTATGTTTGCAGAGTTTGATAATCAAAGGAAAGATGAAATTGGTCAATTGAGAGAAGATATTAGAGAATTAAAGGAAGACATCATTTCAAGACTTGACTTACTTTCATTTTCTGTTGGTACTCATGTGGATTCACTCAATGCTGAGCTTAAGAAGATATTTGAAAGACTTCAAGGGATAGCTGATGGATCCAATGTGTATCTTGATAGAACCAATCAGTTAAGAAGAGATATTGATGCAGCAGTTGATCAGATTCAAGTAACTATGAATGACTTTAACAAATCTCAAAAGGATGATATCATGGAAATGATTGGACACTTAAAGAGTTTAATTTTCAAGCGTGTCAAATGATTTGATACTTATCATAGTTTGTATTTCTAGATTTCCTTACTAGATTGTATCTAGGAAGTTTTGTTTTAATATGAATGTATTTGAACTTTGATGAATTTAAGTTAGTTTAATTTCATTACAATGAGATTGTGTTACATTTTGATGTAATTTGACATACTTTTGAAGTAATGAGAAAAGTTATGTTCATTTCAATTATGAGTACTTTGAATATCTTGAATGCTTATGTTTAATTTGATATAATTTTGAATATCTCAATACTCAATTGATAACTTAGATGCTGAATGAATTCGAATGAATTTAATCAATTGATGCTCTGATGCATCTCAACCTTTTTGTTGATTACAAAAAAGGGGGAGAGATTTATATGATTTAATCGTATATGCATCATCATTGAATGCTTTTAATTGCCCTATTAAATAAGGGGGAGAGAATTAAATAAGAAAAAGTTTCATATAAGGGGAAGAGATAATTTGAATTTCATAAAGAAAAAGGTTTATTTGCTTAAGTTTTTGAATTTAAAAATTTTGAATGAATTATAAAATTGAGGTTCATAGGGGGAGCTACCTCATTGAGGGGGAGCCTTTCCATGAACACAAAAGTTGATTTTGGTATCATAAATTTTTCAATTTTATAATGCATATACTCAATGTTTTTGTCATCATCAAAAAGGGGGAGATTGTTGAGAAATTATTGAAACATAATTGCCCCAACTTATTGATTTTGATGATTTCCAAAAGCCATGAGTATTTTAAAAAAAATAATGAGTTTATTAATCAAAAACCTTGAGCTTATTCAAAATGAAAGCAATGGACTCTCAATGTTTAAATTCACTGAGTTTTTGAATCAATTTGAAAAAGAAGTTTCAAGCTCTATTTAAGATTTCAAAAAGGAATTTTTACATGTTATATTCAATCAATGATTTCTTGAAACATGTCTTGAATTCATGCTTAATGTCATATTTAATGTATTCAAGTCACATTTATATTTAAATTTATTGGGACGAGTTTTAAAGTCTATCAGAACATTTTTCTGATTTTTGTATCGCTCCCGAGCCGACTCAAGGGTTTCCGAGTCGACTCCCCAAATCTGTTTTTCAATGTTGTCCTGAGTCGACACTTGAGTTTTCAAGAGTCGACCCCTGAACCTTCGCGAGCCGACTCATGGACTGTGCGAGCCGACTCGACTCAGACGGCAGAAAGGCTCATTTTTGAGCACTTCTCGAGTCGACTCCCCGCATATCTCGAGTCGACCCCTGAAAGTTAGGTGTTTCTGGAATCGACTTTCGAGCCGACTCACAGTGCTCGAGTCGACTCCTCGAAATCTGGGCACGATTTTTCACGATGCCACATCAGCTCCAACGGTAAGATTTTCAAATAACGGCTATTTTTCTGTGTTTCTAACGGATATATTTTTGCAGAATCTATAAATAGAGGAGCTCTTTTCAATCAAAACAATCAATTGAATATCAAAAAGAGAGAAAAGAATATTTTTCAAAAAGAGGAAAAACAGAGCTTTATTGGAAAATCTTCTAGTTCAAAATAGAGTGATTCAAAAGGAGTGAAATCAAAGAGGAAGTTTAATCTGCTCCAGGTCATCAATCCACAAGAGTCAAAAGAAAATCCAAAAGCTTTTCAAAGATCAAATCGAAGGATTTTCAACATTCAACAAAAGGAGAAAAAGCTTCATCTCAACTCCAAAGTTTTCAAACGGTCAAGAATCTTGCTGAGGCCTGATTCAATACTTCAAGAGGAGTTAAAGAGGAGAAGGAAGAAAGCCAAAGCCACAACCATCTGCAATCTTATCAGGCTTTTCTAACCCTTTTTATACTTTTTGTATATTTGCTCAAGGGGAGCATTTCATATTTAAAACTCTGATTTATTTTCTTGCTGATTCAAAGTGGATTGAATCAGTGGAGGTTGTTATACCTCGTTGCAAGCCGGGATGCTTGTTTGGGTTAGTTGTGAGCCCGTGAAAAACAACGTGTAGGGTTTTGTGCTGGTGAGCCCGTGTAAAACCGGCTGGGTTCGTTGTGATCCCGAAAAACAACAAGTTTGAGTTGTGAACTTGTAAAACAACTCGGCTGTAATCGAAGAGATTATAGTGTGGACCCAAGTGAATCTTGGGAGTGGACGTAGGTGTTGGTTGCACCGAACCACTATAAAATTATCTTGTGTTTGCCGTGCTATATTTTCTCTCTCTATCTCTCTTTATTATTTGCTTGTGTATTGATTAAAGTTAGCCTCTCACTTGCACATTTTGCTAACTAATCAACTAAAGTTAAAAAGACTTAAATTTTTAAGAACCCAATTCACCCCCCCCCCCCTCTTGGGTTGCCATCTGGGCCAACAATGGAGGTCATGACGAGGCTTAGGACGACGAGGAGAAGTTGGAAGATGTTCTTCTCAAGTTGGATCATATCGAGGAGAGGGCTGATAAGGTCGAATCTAAGGCTCGAGCTGCCACAGAGAAGCTAGCTCTTGCGAAGGCGAATGCCCGAACCGCCTAGGAGAGGATGACCACCACTAAGGCCCAAGCCCGAGAGGCTACGAAGAAGTTGGCTACCACTGAAGCCCAAGCTACGGAGAAGGTGGCCGCCATTGAAATCCAAGCTCGGGAAGCCATGGAGCACTACAAAGGCTCCACCAATTTTTTCATGGAGTTGAGTAAGGTGGCCATCGATGCCTTCCTCCAGGGCTTCGAGAAGTGTAAGGAGAAGGTCTTTCGGATCTTCAAAATAAGCGGCCTTGAATGCATTTAGCTCGAGGCTGAAGAAAAAGATCCGAAGAGTGACAACGCCGAAGACAGGCCAAAACGCGTCGAGCCCTAGAGTTCTTTTTCTTTTTCTTTTTGATACTTTTGTAATCCAACTAGAGTCGGTCTTTTTGTATGATACTAACATTAGATTAATGAAAGAAATATTTTGTTCAAGCATAATGGACTTAGCTTTTCGTAGCGCTTTAGTCTCTTGGTGATCATGTCTTGGCTTTGGCATTTAGACTTGACTAAGTACGCCTTCAATCTCTTAGCCATACTTTTGAGAGTTAGGAACTTGATATACAGACTTTATAGGGACACTTAGGCCCACCTCCACCTCTCAAGCATTTGCTGGAGTGCTCCTCGAATGTTAATGCCGGTCGCAGGTCCTTTAAAGGCCTTTTGAAACTACCTCGGGGGTTTCTCGGCCGGCCTGAGAGTTGACTTAAGGCCACCGGAACCATAGGTCTTGAACTGCCTTAATGGTTTCTTGGTCGATCTGGGGGTGACCTTTTGATCGCAAGATCACCGAGAGCCTTTTGAAACTACCTCGAGGGTTTCTCGGTCGACCCGGGAGTTGACTCGGGGCCACCAAAATCATAGGTCTTGAACCGCCTTAGGGGTTTCTCGATCGGCCTGAGGGTGACCTTATGATCGTAGGGCCGCCGAGAGCCTTTTGAAACTACCTTGGGGGTTTCTCGGCCGATCCGAGAGTTGACTCGGAGCCACCGAAATCATAGGTCTTGAACCATCTCAAGGGTTTCTCGGCTGGCTCGGGGGTGACCTTATGATCATGGGGCTACCGAGAGCCTTTTGAAACTACCTCGAGGGTTTCTTGGCCGGCCCGAAAGTTGACTCGAGGCTGCCGAAACCATAGGTCTTGAACTGCCTTAACAGTTTCTCGACCGACCCAGGGGTGACCTTATGATCGTGGGGTCACCGAGAGCCTTTTGAAACTATCTCAGGGTTTTTCGACCTGAGAGTTGACTCGGGGCTACCAGAACCATAGGTCTTGAACTACCTCGGGGGTTTCTCGGCCAGGCCGGGGGTGACCTTATGATCGCGGAGCCACCGAGAGCCTTTTAAAACTATCTTGGGGCTTTCTCGGTCGGCCCGGGGGTGACCTTATGATCACGGGGCCACCGAAAGCCTTTTGAAACTATCTTGGAGGTTTCTCGGTCAGCCCGGGAGTTGACTCGGGGCCACCGAAACCATAGTCTTGAACCACCTCTAGGATTTCTCGGTCGGCCCGAGGGTGACCTTATGATCGCGGGGCCACCGAGAGCCTTTTGAAACTATGAAATTTTTCAAGCCGGATAGAAAGATAAAATTTGAGGCTCTTCTTATATTATCGGCTGAATACACTCACTACTGATAATATCGACAAGGGTTATCCTGCTGCCACATACTCAACTTCCATGGTGGAGTCTGCGATACAAGATTGTTTCACACTCCTTCAACTAATAGCAGCACCACCTAATGTAAATAGAAAACCAGATGTAGATCTTCTAGAATCTTTATATGCCTGAAAATCAAAATCAGTATATCCCATTGGGATAAGCTCATCACTATGATATACAAGCATATAATCTTTCGTTCTCTGAAGATACTTGAAGATATGCTTGACAGCTATCCAGTGTTGTATCCCTGGGTTCGACTGGTAACGGCTGACCATACCTATGGTGTAACAGATATCAGGTCTCGTGCATAACATGGCGTACATAAGGCTACCAACAGCCGAAGCATATGGTACCTTACTCATTGTACATTTTTCCTCATCAGTCTTGGGACATTGGTCCTTTGCTAGAGGAACACCATGCCTGAAGGGTAACATACCCTTTTTGGAGTCGTGCATTGAGAACCTATGCAGAATCTTATCTATATAAGCCGCCTGAGATAAACCCAATGTTCTTGTCTTTCGATCTCGTAAAAGTTTGATCCCAAGAACATAGCTAACATCTCCGAGATCTTTCATACTGAACTGATGTGATAGCCAAATCTTGACTGAGGACAATGCTGCGACATCATTGCCAATAAGCAACAAATTATCTACATATAATATCAGAAACACTACAGCTTTACCATCTAATCTCTTGTAGACACATGGCTCATCAGGGTTCTGATTAAAACCATAGGATTTAATCGCATGATCGAATCTAATGTTCCATGATCTGGATGCTTGTTTAAGTCCATAAATGGACCTTTTAAGCTTGCAAACCATATTCTCTTGGCCTCGAGATATGAACCCTCTGGTTGGACCATATAGATAGTCTCGTCAAGATATCCATTGAGGAAAGCGGTCTTGACGTCCATCTGCCAAATCTCATAGTCAAAATGAGCTGCTATGGCCAAGAGAATCCGAATCGACTTTAGCATGGCAACAGGAGAAAAAGTTTCCTCATAATCTATACCCTCCTTCTGGGTATAGCCCTTTGCCACCAACCGTGCTTTGAATGTTTCAACCTTCCCATCCGGTCCTCTCTTTCTCTTGTAGATCCACTTGCACCCAATGGGTTTGATCCCATCCGGTGCATCTACAATATCCCAAACTTCATTCGAGTACATAGATTCCATTTCTGATTCCATAGCCTTGTGCCATTGGTCTGTATCTACATCCGTGATAGCTTCATCGTAACTAGTGGGATTCGATTCTTGTTCATTGGAGATCGCCACATAGGATTCTCCAAAGAACATAAACCTATTAGGTGGTCTCAAAATCCTCCCACTGCGACGAACCACGGGTGTCACATCTAATACTGGTTCGACAATAGGTGTTTCATCCTTATCATTATGTCTTGAATTGAAAGATGATCCCTCAGGTGTATGTTCTTGTAGAACCACCTTTTTAGGATCAGCGGTACTAATACAATCATCTTCCAATAATCTAGCATTCGTGCTAACGAACACATTTTGACTCTCAGGATTATAGAAGTAGCCGCCTACAGTTCCTTTTGGGAAACCAACTCAGTAGCAAAGTATAGATCTTGGTCCGAATTTAGACGTCTTTTCAGTCAATACATAAGCAGGACATCCCCATACTTTGAGGTACCTTGGATTGGACTTACATCCAGTCCACATCTCATAGGGAGTCTTGGGTACTGACTTAGATGGGACTAAATTAAAAATATATGCTGTCGTTTCTAGAGCATATCCCCAAAAGGATTCTGGTAAACTTGCATGACACATCATGCATCTTACCATCTCAAGTAGAGTTCTATTTCTCCTTTCTGCTACCCCATTCTGTTGTGGTGTTCTAGGAGCAGTAAGTTGAGAAACAATGCCATTCTCAATGAGGAACTGTTTATATTCTTCAAGAAGGTATTCACCTCCACGATCTGATCTAATAGCTTTGATTCGTTTTTCCAACTGATTCTCAACTTCAGCCTTGAACTGCTTAAACTTTGTAAAAGCTTCAGACTTATGTCGCATCAGATAAACGTATCCATATCTTGAGTAATCATCAGTAAAAGTAATGAAATACTCAAAACCTCCTCGGGCTTGTACCGTCATTGGTCCGCATACATCAGTGTGCACCAAGTCCAGTAAATTAGAGGCCCTAAGGCCTTTGGTTTTAAAAGACCTTCTAGTCATTTTTCCTTCCAAACAGGATTTGCACTGAGGCATTTTATCCATATCCAATGGACCCAAGGATCCATCCTGGATAAGCCTTTTAATCCTATTAAGGTTTATGTGACCTAGTCTTAAATGCCAAAGTGTTTCTTCATTATGTTCAGCTTTTCTCTTATTTGAGACAGTATGCACTATTTCAGTGTCATTGGATGTGGGAGTTATTGGATGTACATAATATAAATTTCCTAATCTTGATCCTCTACAAATTTCTTTACCATTTCTACTAATGGAAACATCAGAATGGAAAGAAACATTGTAACCATAGGAAATCAAACATGCTACTGAAATTAAATTTCTTTTAATGTCTGGTACATATAAGCAATCATCTAATACAAGTTTTTTGTTACATCCAAAAGATAAACTAACTCTACCAATACTAGTAGCTCCCACTTTTACTCCTGTCCCCAACCTCAGCAATATCTCTCCTCTATTGAGTTTCCTGGTTACCTGGAACCCCTGCAATGAATTGCATATGTGATTAATGGCTCCTGAGTCTACAATCCAGGATACAGTAGAATCCACCACTAAACATGTTTCAATAACAAAAATATAACCTGTTGCATTCTTCTTGGCAATTAGTTTTGGGCAGTTTGTCTTCCAGTGCCCTTTCTGGTTGCAGTGAAAACATCTCCCTTTTACTGCTCCTTTAGCGGTCTTTGTCTTTTTGATCTTGCCACCCGCTACCTTAGGATGCTGCTTCTTCTTTCCTTTGGGCCTTTTGGTCTTAGAAGAAGAAGCCTTAGTAAAGTGAACTGCCTTTTCCTTCCCTAAAATCTGCTCAGCTGATTGCAGCTCTTTCATGAGCTCTGGGAGGGTCATGCCAAGTTTGTTCATTGAATAGTTAAGCTTGAATTGATCAAATGAACTTGAGAGGGTTTCTAGCACTATATCTATCTGAGCCTCTTGATCGATCTCAGCACCCAAATCGATGGCCTCATATAGGTAGCCCATCACTTTAAGCATATGCTCTCGGACCGGGGTACCTTCATCCATACGAGTATTGATCAGCTTCCTGATAGCACTCTGCCGTGCAGCCCTGCTCGAATGAGCGAACATCTCTTGGAGACTAAAAATCATATCATAAGCCGTCTCCATGTTTTGATGTTGCTGTTGTAGCACTGGGCTTAAGGAAGCCATGATATAGCATTTGGCCATCTCATCAGCCTTGTTCCATTTTTCAAATTCAAGCTTTTCATTATTCGTTGGGTTTTGACCCAACTGAGGACAGATATCTGTTAGGACATACTTATACCCAGCAGAAGTGAGTACTATGTCCAAATTTCTCTTCCAATTCAAATAGTTTGGTCCGGTTAACTTATTATCATTAAGTATAGAAGCAAGTGAAGAAAATGATGATGACATCTGAAATATAAATAATGGCATACATGCATCAGTTATATATGCTCCATAAATATTCTTTTAACATTAAGATTACTAAGTAGCAAAAACATAAAAAACATCTACAAAGTATCAATGTAACAGTGTATTGACCTCCATAAAAATGAGTCAACCCAAGTCCCACCTGGTCATAGTCCCCAAGTGCTGATCTAACAGCCTTACTTGGTTATGATCACTGCTTTGGTTTTTTTTTTTTTTTTTTTGGCTCCTATCATTATAGGTCAAGTATTAACCAAGGTTTAATCTTCTGGGATTAACAAGTTTGAAAACTCCATCCCTAATGGGGGTCACGCATGTGACACGAGTAAGTGTTCAAATAGGATACCCTAGATTATTCATTTAATTCTTAGAACTATGCAAACTAATGGCATACCCCATCCCTAATGGGGGTCACGCATGTGACACGAGTAAGTATATCATATGCAACAAAGAATTAAATATTTTATTAAAAAAATTTCCACTATAGCTGATGTATGTACTCCATCCCTAATGGGGGTCACGCATGTGACACGAGTAAGCACATGCATCATAGCGTGAATCAACCTTTTTGGGAATCCACGGGTTACATGTTACCCTCACACACTTGATAATTTGTTAATTAAGTTTTTGTATAATTTGTGATTCACCTTATGTCCAAATGGCCTTGGACATACCTTTAATCACTTAACCAATTATGTAATCATTTTTCTGATTAACGCCCATAATTGTCATAGGTGCTTTTGTTTCCTATCTATTCAATCATGCCAATTTAGGGTCCTTTAATCATTTAATTACATTTAACTCATAATATTCTAATGAGTGATACCATGCCAATAAAACATGCATGCAATACACATAAGCAATAATAATAATAATAATAAATTGTTGTGCTAGCCCAAATGGCATAGGCATCCCGGAACCATAATCATCTTGGCCATCCCTTTCTAATTAACAGGATACCCCCAGCCCCCTAAACATAAGTGCATAGTAGGATAAGAGCGTCATGTTGACCTTCAACCACCATGAGCTCCATTCTTAAATGCCTCATTTAAACATCTCTTCCATCTAAATAGCTTTTTCTCTCATCCTTCAATCTTTCGGTTACCTTTAATAAATCCATTCGGACAGAACCTTAACCTTCCTGACGTCTTGAGTTCTCATGCCGTGGAATCCCTTCTTCTCATGTGGAGTTCGGACGGAAGAAGGGAGGCATACTTCTTTTTGTTCCTGTTCGTTCGTGGCACCAGATGGCTGAACAAGAAGTCATCCGAACGGAAGTCCTTCTTTCTTTTTGTTCGTTCTTGGTACCAGACAGGCTGAACAAGATGTCATCCGAACTTAAGAAGGGAGCCAACGTCTGAGTTGCTTCTGGCATTAAATGGTCTAAACGGAAGAAGGAGGCCAATGTCTTCTCCATCGTCCAATCCCCAAGAAGTATTCTGGACGAGAAACCGTGTGGAGTCCACGTATGTATTCCTTCCGTTCCAACAAGAAGTCTTCCGAAAGGACGCGTGTATTCCTTCCGTTCCCAGCAAGAAGGAATCCACGGAAGAAGGGAGGTGCTCCTTCCGTGAAGGGAGGAACTCGCTCCCGGACGCTAAGAGTCCAAACGTCCCTCTTTGTCGAGTCCGAACGTTCCAAGAAGTAACTGGTTGGAATCCACAGAAGAAGGGAGCCGTGTTCCTTTTGTTACAGGAAGAAGGGAGGAACTCGCTTCCGTTACAAGAAGAAGGGAGGAACTTGCTCCCGGACACTAGGAGTCGAAACGTCCCTCTTCATCGAGTCCGGACGTTCCAGGGAGTAGGGAGAAAAAAACGGACAGAAGATCTACGGCCTATTTTAATATTTTTCATCTTCCCCGAAGAGAGGAGGCGTCCATATAGATTACTTATTATCTAAAATAATGCTATGATACCATTTTTTTGTTGGATGGATATGATTAGATAAGTTAAGAATTTTTAAATTTTTGCTATGGTTATCTTTAACTTTGGATAAAACGAGTTGGAGGTTCTGATCTTCAGTGAGATCCTCGTGATCAGAATAATCCGATCAAAACTCTTATCATAAAAAGATAATCCGATCAAAACTCTTATCATAAAAAAGATAAGTGTGGATTAAAATATTAAATCCGATTGATGCGGAAGCGATACCAATAATCTAAACAATCATGGCAATCATTACTTGATTAGAGAAAATGATTGCGTACCTTTTTGCTAAAGATTTCTGCTGGATTTCCTCGTGAATAAGAAAACGTCCGTGTGTGAGGGCTTCTGCACCGGAGACTCCTCAAAGGAGTGGAGAAGCTCTCTGAGATCGTTGATTTCTTCGTAGGAATAAATGGGATAATCTTTAGTCCTCAACTCCCTGAATGAGCAAGGGGTATGGCCAAGGAAATAAGCAAGGATTTTTGGTGAATAAAAATCAGTCGAATTCTTTTGTGTTTCTCTCTTATGGATCTCTCTGTCTTTACTGTTCTTAAGAAACAGATAAAGACGGGCGGATGAAAAATGAAAAAAAGATTTTTCTCTCTACTTTCTCTGATCATGGTGCTCGCTATTTATAAATGGGAAGCGATACTCTGATCGAAGAAAGTGTCGCGTCCCTACGGGAGAGACGCTTCTCATCATCATCCAAAGATACGTGAAGAAGACACCGCTTCATGAAAAAACATGTTCTCTTCTGCGCCTGATCTGAGAACATCATGCCCAACTTACAATAGGCCCACTGGTCTAAAGGCTCATCGGGAACAAGGCCCATAGAGCCTAAACCCAAAGTCCTCAAACCACCCATGGCCTCCACTTTGGTCACGGATCCATGTTACAGAGTTTAGTTTCATTAAGAAACTTTTCTCCGAATTTTCCAAAAAAAATAAACACAATATTAGGCAGCATTACTTGCTCATCTCATCACCTAAAATTTAAAAATGAATTCTTAAAATTTAGGAGCGAGTTTCCTTTTATGGTCTACACCTTGGACTTCGCGGGACACACATAACCTAGCTCCTAAGAATATTATCCTTACACTGCCATTCCCTATGACTCGGGGCAATATTCTTAGTCGTGATTTATTTCCACCAGAAAATCACAACTGCACTCCAGGATATGCGCGACATTTAGGTCGAGATAAAATAAATTATCACATAAGACAATCCCATCCCTAACCTATGAGATCGATACGCAAATGGTTCCTTCATGCGACACTCGAATATTGGCATCAAGTAATTTGTGTACTATCACTTGTCCAATATCCATCTAACACCTTGAGCTCTAGGTTCCCTCATATCCATCCACTGAGTGTCATGAATCAACCCATCGATTGATCATGTCTACACTCGATCTATAAAGATCACTATGCATAGTTTTAAGATAGATTAATTTGAACCTCTCAAGGGAGTGTTATTACTTTCTCATGAAAAGTACATGAATGACTATATTACGAGTATGTTCTTAGACCCTAGTGGCATATGCCCAACCCACCGAGTATCAATCATTTATGGATTTTGCTTATTTGGTGAATCAAAGCATATACGCTATAAGTCTGAGTTCACTGACTTGCTCAAGCTTAAGAACAATCGTACTCTCATAGCTATGAGTTAAATTTCATGATAGTACATTTCTAAAATTTATTCTCATGTAAGTCCGTCAATACGCAATATGCGTACTAGTATACTAATTCGAGAATCCCTCTCAAATAGTCAAGACAAACTATTTCCCCAATTAGAAATTACGTATACTTTAATTTCTCATAATAAAGCGCCTAACTTTATTAAAATTGTGACAATTGTATTTCGAATGTAATAAAATGATCTCGTGTCTTCTGTACTCATGTGTGAGGCATCTCGAGCACTCAAAATCATTATTTCTAACATTCGTAGACCTTTCAGGAGAATTACATACAACAAGTATATAGGATGCAAATATCAAATCATTTATTATATATCATCTGATGTCAATCATCATAGAAAAATTATGTCTTTTAGACCATAATTTCCAACATATCCATGTTCCAAGTGCATGGGATTGACCGCCCATCAAGCTCCTCGATTCGATACGCTCCTTAGTGAAGTACTTCGGTGACCCGATAGGGCCTCTCCCAATTTGGAGATAGCTTGTCCCCTTCGGTTGGTTTAGATATCTCGGCCCTTCTAAGAATTAGATCTCCAAGGTGAAATGTCTTAAGGCAGACCCGAGAATTATAATATTTTGCTGCTCTCTGGCAAAAGACGGCCATCTTGAGCCGCGCCTGGTCCCGTGTCTCATCGATGAGGTCAAGGCAGGTGCTTAGTTGATGAAGATTGTCTTCTTCATTGTATGACTTCACTCAAGGACTTGGAAGGCCGATCTCCACTGAGATGACCCCTTCAGATCCAAAGAGAAGACTGAAAGGAGTTTTCCCTCTAGGGATCCTTGGAGTTATATGATACGCCCACAGTACACTTAGGAGTTTCTCCACCCATTTTCCTTTAAACTCATCCAATTGGACTCTGAGTCCACGAAGGATAGTCCGATTCATAACTTCTGCTTCTCCATTGGTTTGTGGATATCTGACATAAGTGAATTAGTGGCGGATACCCAACTCAGTGCAAAAAGTCTTGAATGCAGCATTATCGAATTGTCGACCGTTGTCGGTGATGATAGTGTGAGGTAGCCTAAAATGATAGATAATAGACTTCCAAAAAAATATCCTCACCTTCCTCTTGGTGATTTTGGCTAACGCTTCGACTCCAACCCATTTGGTGAAGTAATCGATGGCGATAAGTAAGAACCTCCGTTGACCTAAAGCTAGGGGGAATGGTATGAGGATATCCATCCCCCCATTGAGCGAAGGGCCACGGGGTAGAAAGAGGGCTCAGCTGAGAGGCTAGCTATCATTGGACATTAGAATATCACTGACAGCTGTCGCACTTCTAGACTAGCTCAGCAGCATCATTTCGCATAGTGAGCCAATAATATCCCTGGCAAAGAGCCTTGTACGCCAGTGATCTGCCCCCAGATGGTTCCCATATATGCCTTCAAGGATCTCTTTGAGGATATAATTGGCATCTACAAGACCAATACATTTGAGAAGGAGATAAGAGAAGGACTTCTTATATAATTTTCCATTCGGCAGTACGAACTTGAAAGCCCTCCACTTGAGTATCCTAGCCTTTACGTGATCAGCAAAAAGAGTATCGTTAGTAAGGTAATGGATGTAGGCATCCATCCATGCTTACTCCTGTGTGACTGGTAGAACTTCTTTCACTGCATCAATACTTGGAGTTTTCAGGTGCTCAACATATGTTCTTCCCAATATGTTGTCCACTAAAGTGGCTAGCCGCAACAAGGTGTTGGCTCTGACATTTTTGCCTCTGAAAATATAACTAATAGTGAAATAAGTCAATGAGGAGGTCAATGACTTGACCTTATTCAGATATAGAGACATAATGGGGTCTTAAGCTTCATATTCTCCAGTGATTTATCCAGAGATGAGCTCGGAGTCGATGAAGGCCCTGAGATGCTTTACCCTGAACTCCTGCGCGAGCTTAATTCTAGCCAATAAGGCCTCATACTCGACTTGGTTATTTGTAGCTTTGAAGAGAAATCGAAGAGCATACTACAGAACTATGCCCTTCGGATTTGCAAGAATAAGACCAGCTCGCTTCCTTGAGAATTGAAGGCACCATCAACATGGAGGATCCAGGTTTTTTGACGCGCCCTCACTAGCATCTGAACATGCCATTGGAAAATCTTTAGGTTGCTCCTCAGTCTAGGTGCATTCCATTAGGAAGTCCACCAACACCTGAGACTTCAGGACAGATCGAGACTGAAATGAAAGACCAAATTCTTCCAATTTGATTGCCCATTTAGCCAGTTGACCAGAAGTGTTAGGACAAGCCAAAATAGCTCTAAGAGGCTGGTCCATGAGCACTACGATCAGATGGGCTTGAAAGTATGACCTGAGACGCTGAGCAAAAATGATTAGAGCAAAAATAATTTTTTCAGTTCTGGAGTACCTGACCTCCGCATCATGGAGCACTTTACTAGTGTAGTAGACAGGTTTCTATGCTCCATCGGGGTCGAGGCATATTAGAACGAAATTGACTGCCTCTAAAGAGACAGCAAGATAAAGAAAGAGCTTTTCTCCCTCTTTTGGCTTTGATAATAATGGTGGTGTGGACAGAAACTCCTTTAGCTCCTCAAAGGCTTTCTGGCAGCTCTACATCCACTCAAAGTCATTCGCCTTGTGTAGAGCTTTAAAGAAATGTAGGCATCTTTCAGCTGATCTCGACAGGAACTGGCTTAGAGCGGCCACTCTTTCGGTGAGCCGTTGCACCTCCTTTTATTAACTGGTTGCCTCATGTCAAGAATGGCTTAAATCTTCTTCAAGTTTGCTTCAATCCCCCGTTGGATCACTAGAAAGCTTAGGAATTTTCTAGCAGTGACCTCAAATGTGCACTTGCAAGGGTTGAGCTTTATTTGATAGCACCGGAGGTTATTGAATATTTCTTCTAAGTCAGTAACATTATTAGCGATGCAGGTGTTCTTGGTTAGTATATCATCCACATACACCTCCATGTTGCACCAATCTGGTCCTTAAAGACCTTATTCATCAATCTATGGTAAGTGGCTCCTGCATTTTTTAACCCAAAGGGCATTACCTTCTAGCAGTAGATGCCCTTCTCGGTGATGAAAGAGGCATTTTCTTCATCCGTTGGGTTCATCTTTATTTGGTTGTATCTGAAGAAGGCATCCATAAAGCTTAGAAGCTCATGGCCAGATGTGGAGTCCACCAATTGGTCAAATCACGGTAGGAAAAGCTATCCTTAAGACATGCTTTATTAAGATCAGTGAAGTCGATGCATATTCTTCAGCTTTTGCTCGCCTTTCAAACATCACCACATTAGCTTGCAAATTCGGGTATTGTGCTTTCCGAATATGGCCGGCAGTAAGCAGCTTACTGACTTCCTCATCAATGGCCCTCTATTGCTCGGGGGTGAAACTTCTCTTCTTTTGATGGATAGGTCGATACTTTGGGTCAATATTAAGTTTATGAGCAATTATCTTCAAAGGGATATTGGGCATGTCTGATGCTGATCAGTCGAAGACGTTTGAGTTTGCCGGTAAGAAGGTAAGGAGTTGATTCTTCATCTCCAAGGAAAGAAGCTCACCAATATGTATAGTCCTCACATGATCATCTCCCAACGGATAGGTTAGCAAGTGCTCAACTGGCTCTCCCCTTCTTTTAGATTCTCTGGGATCGAGTAGCAGGGATCATCATCTCCTGAGGGCTGGGAGCCATATGATAACATAATTGCACTGGATTTTTCTCCCCACACATCTCGCCGATTCCTCCACTGGTAGAAAATCTCATGAGCAAGCGTTTAGTGGATATCACCACATCCAACAGGTTTAGACCAGGCCAACCGAGTATGGCGTTATAAGCCAAAGGCACTCGGGACATTAAAAAACTTATTAGGACCGTGCTTTGACATGACGGCGATCCTGCCATGACCGGCAGGGTGATTTCACCTTCAACCCTTACTGAATTCCCTATAAAACCAACCAGAGGCATTGTCATCGATTGGAGAGAGTTGGAAGATAAATTCATCCGAACAAAAGCATCATAAGTGAGGACATTGGTAGAGCTTTCACTATCCACCAAAATTCTTTTTATAGGATGCTTAGCGATCATCATAGAGATGACAATGCTATCATTATTCAGATTGTCCCCTCTGCTAATTCCCGTTTAGTAAAGGGGATTATATTTTTTATTCCCTCCCCCCCCCCCCCCCCCTCTCTCGATCTATTAGAAGGCAAAGTCGTTCCCAGGAAAGCATGCCTACCATCCTTTCCATCAGAGTGTTATTGATGTTGGCCTGAACAGGCGAAGGCCCCATAGAGTTGGGATGGCCAGAGACCCTCCCTTCTGGATAAACTTCTCGAGGTAGCCCCTCTGGATGAGCTCCTTGATGGCATAGTTTAGGTTACGACAGTCTTTAGTATCATGGCCATAGTCTCTATGAAAATGGTAATAATGACTTTGATCGCGAGTGGCATCCTTCTTCAATGGGGAGGGCGCCGGAAGTAAGGCTCGCTTTTAATCTCCATGAAGATGTGAGACCTGGGGGTGAGGAGAGCTGTGAAGTTATCTTCTCCAGGGTGAAGCTCTGGCACTGGCAATCTGGTTAGCGCAGGGGCTCAGACTTCTTAGGGGGAGGTCTGCTTGGCTCCACGTGGATCAGTATCTTACTACACCTTCCTTCAGTGTTCCTCCGAGTGAAATCAGCTTTGTCGGCATGAATGTATTTCTACGCATGACTTAGAAGCTCAGCATAAGAATCGGAAGGCCTTTTGTCTAATGAATAGGTGAAGCGGGAGGGATGAAGTCCCCACTTTAGGGCCAAAGTGGCCATAGCATCGTCGAGATGGTAAATCTCGAGGGCCGCCATCTTAAACCGGGCCACAAAATCCTTCAAAAGATCTCCTTCCTTCTGTTAAACGGAAAATAGGTTATCCGCTACCCAAAAAATCTTTTGATAGGCATCGAAATGCGCTAAGAAGGTTTTCTCCAACTGTTGAAAGGAGTCGATGCTACGTGGGAGTAGACGAGAATATCAGGCACATGTAGCCTTCCAGAGGGTAGTAGAAAAAGCAATACATAAGAGGGTATCGGTCGCCCCCTGAACTTGTATGAGGGCTTTATAACTCTCCAGGTGATCAAATAGATCCATGGTGCCATCATAGGGATCCAGCTAGAAAAGATAGAACCTTGAAGAGATAGGCTCCTCCATAATGCAGCGAGTGAGCATTGTTAAGCCTCTAGCTAAGCTCTTTCAGCCGCCGGTGTTGTTCTTCCAAGCGCCTCTCCATCTGGCAGTTGATGTCCTCACTCGTTGACTTAGAAAATGAGCAGGGAGAGCGATTGCGCTGGTGGCGGCATGTCTGCCTGGGTTCCTTCCCCCATCACCGTCTGAAAGAAGGGCTGCTCGAGTGGCAGATAGGAGACCATGACCTTTTAGAGGCTTCATGGTGGTGGTGCTTGGTCGGAGAATAATGGTGCTGATGCTCTTTCGAAGAGGATCTTTTGTATGTAGATTATTGACTGGCTGGGGTGACTATCGTAGGCAATGTGGGAGGCCCAGGTTACTGTTGAACAACGGCCAGTCGATGCTCTTACAACTCACGAACTACCCCAAAAAGAGCTTGGACTTGCTGAGTAAGGGTGGCCAGTTGTTCTTGTGGACTGGCTAAGATCGATGGCAAGGAAAGAGCAGGGAGGTTGGCCTCTGGTTGCTCAGCACGATAAGGATGCCTCCCAGTATAACTAGTAGAAGCCTCCTGAGTATGTATCACCATCATTGTTATTCAAGAAAGGGCGAGCTTATAACTCAGAATTACAGAGCTATCCTTCCTTCGATGTAATCACGCCCCCCCTTCTTGGCGCAATAATCTGATGACGCCTGATCACCTCGAGCTGACATCCTTGAGCATCGTGAGTTTGTCAAGGGAGCTTCACCTCCATGCTGAGATATGCAAGAAGTTTCGAAGATCGGATATTCCGACAGAAACCCTCCAACACTCAAGTTAGTGATCAGAATCACAGCCATGAGCTTGTTTAGGCTCAATAAAGAAAGCTTAGGATCCCAAACTCTCTAAGTGTCTCAATGTTCATACCTTGGCCAAGGGTCCCTCTTACCCATTTTATTGATACTCGGAGTCTATGAGACTTGCTTGAAAAGCTTGGAATCTTATGATAAGCCATGAATTTGTGAACGAAATGTCAGAATTAGTGGGATTTATCCCATCTGAACTGGGTGATTGATACTTTGGGGCAGATTATGACTTTTTGGGCTCATCTGATAGGGTCATTAAAGCTTCATGATGGATGATGACTTTTTAGGCTCATCTGATCAGGTCATTAAAGCTGCATGATGGATGATGACTTTTTAGCCTAGGCCAGAACTAGTGGAGCTTATTTTATTAGATATATATGAGTCAAAGGCAGCTGGTGGGCCCGGCCTTGTCAGAACCGAAGGCTTGCCTGGAAAGCTAAAGCTGAGCCCAGAGATGAGGGGAGATGAGGCCACCATAGAACCGGGGCTGCCCAGGAGCTGGGGCCGTTTAGGAGCTAGGGCCGCCTGAGAACTGGGGCCGCCTAGGAGCTGGAGCCGCTTAAGAGCTGGGGCCGCCTAGAAGTTGGGGCAGCCTGAGAACTGGGGCCATCTAGGAGCTGGGGCCGCTTGAGAACTGTGGCCACCTAGGAGCTGGGACCACCTAGGAGCTAGGCCGTTGGCATCCTATCGACTTCCGCCATCATATAATTTTGGCTGTTAACTTACATGTGGCTTTTACCAGCTACATCAATCTATATGTAGTTCATTAATTTAATATATTGAAGGAGTTGCCCTAAAGGAAAGACAGGCCAACCAACAACATTGATAGTTTATTCATGTTTTTAGTTTAACTGTACAAGCCTGATTTAGTCTACATGACTTTATACCATAATCCTCTCAAAGAGAAAGGATCACTCTTTTCTGGTGCCTACATTTTTAACTTCTTACGACTAAGGATGGCAATTTTTTTCATTTGATCATTTACCCGACTAGTACAATTTCTAATAGGTCAAAAAAATTCCAATCTAAACAGCTTAATAGGAACAAAAATTACCCATTTAATGGCTAAATGGGTAAACGATCAGGGACAGTATCCTTCGCCCCATCTTGTTTACCCATCCTCATTCCTGTTAGCTTTAATATAATATATTTAAATTATATATATATATTAAATATTAATTTTTAAAATAAATAAAATATATATACTAAAAAACTCTAGTAAAACATGACTGAATCTTCCGTCTCTTCTTTTCTTTCACGCAGCCGCCCTGAATATATATCAAAGCCAGAATCCTAGCGAACCGATCTCTCTTCCCGTTAGTATTTTTTAAGCTTTCAGTAAATTATAAGTTTAATAGAATAATTTTATTTTTTTATATAAACAATAAAAAAATAAGTATCCATTTACTCGGTCGGGCATTCCCGTCGTGTCCCATTAATTATAACAACTTAACGGGATAAGAAATGGGGAGGTTTTCTCCAATAGGAATGGAGACCGATAAAGGCCATCTCGAGCCATCCCTGGGCCATTGCCATCCTTACTCACAGCATGTTTGATATGGTGGTTTTGTTGGGGTTAGGTTAATTGGTCCAAAAATCCAATCCCATGTGGAAGACCAAAAATGAGATTCAATTTTATAGGGCCTACCATCTTAATCGAAGGCCATCTCGAGCCATCCCTGGGCCATTGCCATCCTTACTCACAGCATGTTTGATATGGTGGTTTTGTTGGGGTTAGGTTAATTGGTCCAAAAATCCAATCCCATGTGGAAGACCAAAAATGAGATTCAATTTTATAGGGCCTACCATCTTAATCGATATGGAATACTAGCACCGATGGGATTGAGACATCTAACTCCTTCCATATATTTTCAAACCCATAAGACGGGATTAAGAATGGATTTACCAAATTGCCCTCTCTCCTGGTGTCTCTCTCCCAATCCATCACGTTGAGCTTCTTTATTGAAAAACAAGTTTGTTTTCGGACGAGTCATATCCCATATCTTATTCTTTTAACTGAAGAAATAGGAGGAAGTAATCAATGCCTTAACTACTAACTACATTTTAACTTATAATTATGCATATATTTAAATATATCATAAACTATAATATATAATTAGGAACATTTCTCTATTATAGACTTTCAAATTAATAGAAATAATATATTAAAAATTAAATTATCAAAAACAATCAAAATAGGTTTAAGTGCAAGAAATTTTCTTAAGAAATATAAATAAATTTGAGTTTTAGTTGTGTAGATAATAACAAATTAATTGTGTTAATTATTATTAAAAGTAAAAAAAAGATATTTTGAAAAAACTAAAATCAACCAAATCCAATTTAATCCTGCATGTATGTGTCCCAAATACTATTGATTGGATTACATGGGAATCATTTTCATCATCAATCCCACATCCTAAACACCTTATTTCAATCCAATCCTATGGTTATGAAATACCATAGATTTGGCAATTGCATGTCACTTCAATCCTACTAGAGAGAGCATTATGACCATAACTTTTTAAAGGGAGAGAAAGGTCATTTTTCACTCTACTAAAATTAGCAAAGTGTTATACGTTTTTTAATTAAAGAAATGGAGTATTTGATGGATGACCATGATATCGTCAATCAAGATTTTATGGAGTAGATTTAGTAATTATATTCTGTCTCATCAAAATCTCATTAAATCAATGATCTTGTAACCAAATAAGAGAAAAGGATTAAAAAGATGATTACATTTTACATGTACTTGTATCTGTAGTTTAATAATTACTATAGTAAAGGATTATGTAGGAGGCATTAATTTGGAGGGCTAACAAAGCAGAAATAGTTTAAATTCTTTTGCTTTTACTTGCTTGACAAATGGTCACATTTAATTAAAGAAGGATGTTACAACCTATGTAACAAAGCTCAAGCAAGATCGTACAAACAAAGACTGATTCAAAGCAACAATGCATGCATCTTCTAATTGTTTAACAGTTTCTGTTTAATCAAATAATTTTCTATTTTTAGATAATTAAACTAATCAAATCCATTCACCACTGGATACTTGATCAATGAATTATTTTATGATTTATAGAATTCATGATGGTTGTTGACGCCAGATTACCGCCCTCGAGCGTCCGCGAGCGTCCGGTCGCCTCCTCCAGCGAGCTCTTCGCGCCTGCAAACAAGTCCCAGGGGCCGGAGATTCCAGCGGGAACCCTCCGATGCTCAAGTTAGTGCTCTGGGCAACGGCCATCAGCTTGAGGAAGCTCGAAAGAGAAAGAGAGAGAGGGACTCAGAGAGAGGAGCTCTCCCTGTGAGCATTTTGGGGTGTAATGAGTTTGTTACCTAGTCGGGGTCCCTCTTACCCTTTTTATATATGCTTGGAGCCCGTGGGCTTGGGGCGTGATCATCTGTCAGAGCATTAATTGATGGCAGTACAATGGAGCTTACCTCCATGTGACGTGTTGCGTTGCAAGCCGTGTCCTGTCAGAGTTGGTGGCTGCAGGGCGTGGCCGATCGTTACGGCGCTTGTCAGACGTGTCCCCTACGTCACCTTTTTTGTTGTCCTACGCAAACAGTGATGGGTGATAAAGTTAGTCGTGTGGGTCCCAAGGTACAGCCGTTGAGGGGGAAATGATGTTGAGTTGAAGCCAACTATCCCTCGTAGAGCATTTGATCATAGAGTGCTTGTGTGGCACCGTTCATGCCATTGGATGGGCTCCACAAAAGATCGAGGGTGATACTTACATGGCACTGTTAACGGCGAGGGAGCTTGGCAGCTTGAAGGTGTCGGCCTTGGAGGTGTCGGCCGTAGAGGTGTCGGCCATGGAGCTGTCGGCCTTGGAGGTGTCGGCCAAGGAGCTATCGACCATGGAGCTGTCGGCCATGGAGCTGTTGGCCTTGGAGCTGTCGGCCATGGAGCTGTCGGCCATGGAGCTATCATTTGGTTCGAAGGCTAGTCCGTGTGCTAGCTGTCATTTGGTTCGAAGGCTGGTCCGCGTGCTAACTATTGATGATACCTGCGCACCCCGAGGCCGGAGGGGGATCTCGGGATCGAGATACGATGATCCCACCCTGAGACCGGAGGGGGTCCCGTTTACCTCATTCCGTTGGAACCGTCGAATCTTTCTCGTTGGGATAAGTTTCTCTGAACGGCAAGTGGTTAAGCCGTTGCCAGATGAGGGCCGCTTGTAGCGGTAACTGCCGAGCATGCTAGTACTTGCCTGTGATTTTAGTGAGCGAAGTATACGGCAATAGACCTCGAATCACGGAATCTGTTGCCTGAGATAGGTCATTGTGCATGCAAAAAAGGCACCAAGTTAGGACTAATGCCGTTGTTGGAAGCCGGAGACAAAGGCCGTCGCTGGAGGCAGGAGCCAAAGGTCGTCGCTGGAGGCCAGCGCTAGAGGCCGTCGCTAGAGGCCGGCGCTGGAGGCCAGAGCCAAAGGCCGGTGCTGAAGGCCGGAGCCAAAGGCCGGTGCTGGAGGCCGGAGTCAAAGGCCGTCGCTGGAGGCCAGCGCTGGAGGCCGTCGCTAGAGGCCGGCGCTGGAGGCCGGAGCCAAAGGCCAGTGCTGGAGGCCGGAGCCAAAGGCCGTCGCTGGAGGCCGGAGCCAAAGGCCGTCGCTGGAGGCCAGCATTGGAGGCCGTCGCTGGAGGCCAGAGCCAAAGGCCATCGCTGGAGGCCGGAGCCAAAGTTCTATTTCTGGGATTTGCTGTCACATCATTATTTCCAGAAATTGTGCAAAAGATAATACCACCCAGAGGAAACGGCCAGCCGTATCAGATGGCCCCCCACCCCTAAGATGGGTGAGCGCACAATCACCCGCGAAAGGGGTGTTAATATCCTCTGGATGGCCAATTTTTGCGCCATCATTTCGTCTGTCCGGGCTGTTGGGATTGAGCGCCGAAATATTGTCCCTAATTACCGACGCAAGAAACCGGTTCTTGGTGCCGACGCGGGGCGCCGGTCTTTAGTTTGCCAACGCGGAGCCGATCTTTAGTTTGCCAACACGAAGTCAGGCTTTAGTTTGCCGACGCGAAGTTGGGCTTAGATGCTGAGGGGCTGAGGCGTCCGCCAGAAGAGAGGAGAAGGGGCCGAGGGCCGTTGATATAGAGTTGAAGCCGTTGAGGCTGTGACGAAGCCGCTAAGGCAAAGTTGAGGCCATCGAGAGCCTTTTGAACCCTGGAGGGTGAACCGAGGGTCGCTGGGATGGGACCATGCTTGGGAGCCTTTAACCCCGAAGGGTGACCTGAGAGTTGAGAGTCGTCAGGAGCCTTTTTAACCCCGAAGGGTGACCTGAGAGTTGAAAGTCGTCAGGAGCCTTTTTAACCCCGAAGGATGACCTAAGAGTTGAGAGTCATCAGGTGCCTTTTTAACCGCGAAGGGTGACCTGAGAGTTGAGAGTCTTTAGGAGCCTTTTTAACCCCGAAGGGTGACCTGAGAGTTGAAAGTCGTCAGGAGCCTTTTTAACCCCGAAGGGTGACCTGAGAGTTGAGAGTCATCAGGTGCCTTTTGTAACGAGCTGGCCTCAAGCTTTTTGTGCTGAACTGGGGTCGAGCTTAGAGTGTCGGCGCTTGGGGTCGACCGAGGTCTTCTCTGCTGGACCCGGCTTATGGTGCTGGCGCTTGGGGTCGACCGAGGTCTTCCCTGCTGGACCCGGGCTTATGGTGCCGGTGCTTGGGGTCGACCGAGGTCCTCCCTGCTGGACCCGGGCTTATGGTTCCGGCGCTGGAGGCCGGAGCCAAAGGCCGTCGCTGGAGGCCGGAGCCAAAGGCCGTCGCTGGAGGCCAGAGCCAAAGGCCGTCGCTGGAGGCCAACGCTGGAGGCTGGTGCTGGAGGCCGTCGCTGGAGGCCGGAGCCAAAGGCCGTCACTGGAGGCCGGCGCTGGAGGCCGATGCTGGAGGCCGGAGCCAAAGGCCGTCGCTGGAGGCCGGAGCCAAAGACCATCGCTGGAGGCCGGCGCTTGACGTCGGCGGATCACTAGTCAACTGGTGCAGGTATCATGGGCGACGTAAGAGGCTTGGGGTGCTGCTGAGTGGCCCCCGAGCGTTGCTTCTGCAGTTCATGAACTACTGCTTTCAAAGCTTGATCTTGTTGATTGAGGATGGCCAACTGGTTAATCAGAGCAGCTGAAGTTGGTGGTGAAGGAGGGGCAGGGAGAGAGAGATTGGTCTTTTGTCGCTCAGTGCGATGTGAATGCCCCACAGCACGATTGGTAAGAACCTCTGGCATGTGCATCACCACCATGGCTATGTTAGAGGGGACGGAGACTTATATCTCAAGGAGACAAAGCTTTCTTTCCTTCAGTGCGTGCCCCCCTACCTAGCATGCCAATCTATTGACGCCAGATCACTACCCTCGAGCGTCCGCGAGCGTCTGGTCGCCTCCTCCAGTGAGCTCCTCGCGCCTGCAAACAAGTCCCGGGGGCCAAAGATTCTGGCGGGGACCCTCCGACGCTCAAGTCAGTGCTCTGGGCAATGGCCGTGAGCTTGAGGAAGCTCGAAAGAGAAAGAGAGAGGGGACTTAGAGAGAGGAGCTCTCCCTGTGAGCGTTGATCAGTGCCCTATCATGATTTCCATTGAGGTTGATCAGCAACTACGAAAATAGTTCAGATTTGAGAAGTTTCGGACAGGCTATCATGTTGCTCGGTCTATCATTTCTCAGATTTGGCATACTCCTGTCAGGGGTAATGTTGTTTATCGGCTTTCTCGCCATTTTAAGATGGCAAGACATAGGCTGTCCAGATGGAATAGGCTGGAGGTGGGGGATCTGGCTAGACAAGTTAAAAATGTTGAAGATAATATCAGGATCTTGCAAGCTAAGGAGGATCAGGATGGCTTTCTGCTAGACTCGGATCTTTCTTTGCTTAGGGAGCTGCTTGCTCGTCATCACTCCCTCCTTCGTCAGCAGGAGATGTACTGATGGCAGAGGTCCAGGGTCCAGTGGATTAGTGATGGGGACCGCAATACCAGATTCTTTCATCAGGCTACCTTGAAGCGGCGAGCATCCAATAGGATTCGGAGGTTAGTTGATGATGACAGGAACATTAAGGAGGACTTCCACTCTATCCAGGACCTACTTCTCCATTTCTTCCAGTCAAGGTGGACTGAGTCTTCAAGTGCTGGAGGCCCAGTTGTCCAGGTCCCAGAGTCCAGGAAGGTCTCCTCCTTGGATAATGAGATGCTTGTCACGTCGATCTCTGCGAATGAGGTTAGAGCGGCCCTTTGGGAGCTTGGTCCGGATAAGGCCCCTGGGCCTGATGGGTTCCCGCCTTTCTTTTATCGTCACTACTAGGACATTATTGGGTAGGAGGTTGTTCAGGCTATCCAGGATGTTTTCCATGATAGACACATTCCTTTGGAGTGGAATCAGACCTTTATCACTTGGTGCCCAAGCGTGTGGATGCTTCTCTCCGCAGCACTTTAGGTCTATCAGTCTTTGTACTACCTTGTATAAGGTATGTGCTCATCTTTTAGCCAGCCGCCTTGGTTCGGTGATTCCTCGCCTCATCTCAGTGGAGCAGGGGGCATTAATTAGAGGGTGGTCCATCTCGGATAATGTCCTCATAGCTCAGGAGTTTATGCATGATCTCCAGCGAGCCCCGGTAGGTCGAAGTCTTATGGATGTTAAACTCGATATGGAGCGTGCTTATGATAGACTGAGTTGGGCTTTTTTGCATTGCTCTCTTATGGAGTTTGGGTTTTATGGTCTGTTCATAGAGTGGATTATGGCTTGTATTCTAAGGCCTTCTTTTTCTCTGATCATCAACGGAAGCCCGTCTGAGTTCTTTCGCTCTTCTGTGGGTCTACGGCAGGGATGTCCGTTATCTCCTTTGCTGTTTATTGTGGCAGTGGATGATCTCTCCTGTGCTTTACGTCAGGCTCAGTGCGATCGTCGCATTGTCCCATTTATGGCCGGGTCAGATGGCCCCTCCGTTTCTCACCTCCTTTTTGCTGATGATTGTATTCTTCTGGGCCAGGCTTCTATTGATGATGCAGCTTCTTTTCATTCTATTATTTAGAGTTATTGTCAGGCTTCGGGTCAGAAGGTTAATTTTCTTAAATCCTCTATATGCTTTAGCCCGAAGACTTCTAGGTCTGCCAAGGAAGCCATAATTCATTTGTCGGGCATTACTACTCAGGCTGACAGGCTTATGTATTGGGGATCCCTATAACGGGGAGACGCCCACGTTGTTCTGATTATGCGGCTATAAAGAGGCAGGTTCGTAGGCGCATTGAGGGATGGTAGGTCACTAACCTTTCAATGATGGCTAGGGTCATTATTATTCGCTCGGTTCTATCTTCTCTTCCCTTGTATTTAATGTCGAACGCTGCTATTCCGATTACTTGCCTGAGGACGATTGAAAGATGCTTTCGAGATTTTCTATGGGCTTCAACGCAAGGTCACAGTATGCACCTTTTATCTTGGGACATGGTTTGTATGCCTATCCTTGAGGGAGGTCTCGGGATTCAGTCTCTGATTACTATACGCGATGCCCTTCTTGCTAGATATGCTTCGAGATTTTTCTGGAGCCGCACTGCCTTTGGAGTTCTCTGATGCGATCATGGTATGGTGACTGGTCGACTGCCTCGTCTATTTCTCTGCCTCGGGGTTGCTCCTTCTTTTGGAGGGCGGTTTGTCATTATGGTCAGGCTATCTTGGAGCATATGTCGTAGATGATTGGTGATGGATCATCGATTGATGCTATTCAGGATTCCTGGATTTTGGATCTTCCTCTATCTCGGTGGCCCTCCTACATCAGCATTGATGTCCCTTCTAATTTAAGGGTTAAGGATTTGATTTCCTTTGATCCCCCTGCCTGGCACATTCCCTCGGTGACCAGATTCTTTGGATTGGATCTCTCCCGTCGGATTCTTTCGATGCCTCTCATTTCTGATTCCTCATCTGACTCTAGGCTCTGGCAAAGAACCTGTCTCTCTAAGGCTCCCACTAGGGATCTGGTGAAGATGTTCAGGCCTCAGTCCCCGTGCACGATGGATGCGGCGGATTTGGAAGCTTCCTATTATTCCCAGGGTTCATCTATTTATTTGGAAGCTTATGTGGGACTGTCTTCCTTCCTGCGGTCTTCTCTCTCGGAGGGGCCTTTCTATACAGCCGATCTGTCGTTTATGTAATTTGGAGGAGGAATCTTCAGATCATGCTATCTTCGCCTGCCCCAGAGCTAAACAGGTTTGGTGTATGATAGGCTACTCTATCAGACAGGATGATTCGGGCTCTTCTCGCTCCTCCTTTCTTCTTGATCTCCGGCAGGGTCCCTATCGGAAGAAAGGTCTTTGGGCTGCTACGGCGTATCAGATTTGGCTATCCAAGAACCAGTTCATTTTCTCGGATGTTACTCTTTCTCCTCACATTATTGTGAGAAAGATTAGAATGTTGGTGGTGGACTGTGCCCGCGTTGGTTCTAATGTCTCTGGCCTCTGGGTTCCCCTGCTGCTTCGGCAGCGAACCGGCACACGGTTTTCATCTCTTGGGAACCCCCCAGGGTATGTCAAAATCAACTTTGACAGAAGTGTTCATGGTCGAGCTGCTGGATCTGCTTTCATTATCCGTGGTACTCATGGTGACTTATTGGCAGCTGGTGGCTTTGGTTCTCTTGATTCCTCTGTCCCTATGGCTGAGCTCTATGCGGCTTAGGCGGGTATCTCATATGCTGCTCGCACCCTTCATGTTTAGAGGCTATTCATTGACGGGAACCCCCCCAGGGTATGTCAAAATCAACTTTGATGGGAGTGTTCGTGGTCGAGCAGCTGGATCTGCTTTCATTATCCGTGGTACTCATGGTGACTTATTGGCAGCTGGTGGCTTTGGTTCTCTTGATTCCTCTGTCCCTATGGCTGAGCTCTATGCGGCTTAGGTGGGTATCTCATATGCTGCTCGCACCCTTCATGTTCAGAGGCTATTCATTGAGGGTGATTCCAAGTCGGTCATCTCATGGCTGAAGAAGGATAATTGCCCTTCTGATCATACTAATCCGATCCTTAGGGACATTTGGACTATGTTGCGAGAGGTTGATAGTGCCCAGATCCGCCATATTTATCGGGGAAGCTAATTCAGCAGTGGATTGGGTAGCTACTTTTGTGGCCCAGCATGCCGGTGCGTGGTCTTGGAGATTGGGTGACCCCTGCTCTTATCCTTTGAAGCAAATTTTGTACTCAGACCTATCTGGGTTGACTCGTACTAGACTAGTGTGATCGCCCGTTTGTACCAAAAAAAAAAAAAAGATGACTTGTCTCGTCCTTTAAAGTTGAATATACTTGTACTCACAAATGGTTTGACAATCCTGTGTCCATAAGCCACACCATTTCTTTGATGCGTAGCCCTTAGCTCCAAGTACTCCACTAGCATGCAACTGCAAACTTGTGCGAGCTAATACATAAGAGGTCTCATTTTTCCTTTTTTTTTTTTTTTTTTTAAAAGTTGAGATTATTATTCCTGCTTGTAGTACTATATGCTTTGTTTAGATGGAGAGAAAAGTAAGAAAGAAAAAATATGAGGAAGAAAAAATGAAGAGAAGAGAAAAGTAAAGAGAAAATATTCTTTCCTTCTCTTTAGATGAGTGAAAGGAAAATAAAGAGAAAAAAAAAGTTGATAATTTACAATGACAATATGCCCTTATTACAAATGAATAAAAAATGCATCAATTTGCAAGGCATAATGTTTGATAGGGTCAATATCGGAATAAAAAAAATGAAAGACCATCCTTAAGTTTTTTCTTTGAAACCTCTTCAATTTTGGAGAAAACTTTTAGGTGGGGCCACCATTTTTTTTTCCTAATTTTTTTCTCTAATTTTCTTTCTTTCCTACTTTTTTCTCCATCCAAACAAGATAAATTTTATTTTTTCTTCTATTTTCTTCTCTAATTTTTTTTTCTTCCTATTTTTCTTTCCATCCAAACACGGGCTAGGATAAGTCTTGAGTGTGGATGTAACTGCTGTTGCCAGCAACTAGCACATCCAAGATTCAGAGAAAGGATGACACGCCAAGAGACATGAGTTATTTATTTATTTTTTTTTCAAAGAACAGTGAAAACAACAATCTATCAAAGATTAATTACCTATAGTTTGCGCTCAAGGGATGCCTCCAGATTTTGTAGAAGTTTTGCAACTGCTCGGCTATGAGAATTAAATCTTTTGGCTACTTTACTTTATATTAAGATGTAGTTTAATTAAATTAAATTTAAAAATATAAAAAATAATATAATTAAAATTTTTGATGAAATTATATTCATAATATTTTGTATTAAATAAATTTTTTAATGAATCTTAAAGATCGAAAGCCAATTGAGAAACCTATAAGCAATTTTATGAATGTATATCATTACTAAATTGACATTGATTGAGATAAAAATAATTTTTGATGTTTTTATCTAATTTTTTATATTTTAAAATTATATTGAATGACTTAAAAGTTAATTTTGAATCAAAATTTATTTTTAAATATTTAATAAATATTTATCTTTTAAGTTTTCTTAAAGAAATCGTTATAAAATAGAAAGTTTATTGATTTTAGGAGATTAGAATTTTTTGAATAATGAAACCTAAGAAATCTTTTTATAAATAAGGCTTAATTGTAGTATTTTGATAATAAACCAATAGTTTACAAAGGATAAAAAAAGGTAAAGGTTGAAGAATCCAAAAGATCAAAAAGGTTGAGCATCAAAAATTAAATATTAGTTTCTAGTAATTTTATCTAAAAAGATAAGTAATCTAATCATAAGTTAAAATATTTTATAAATTATTCAAGATTGCTAAAAGAATTTTAAACTTTGGTAATCCATCTAATCATAAGTTAGAGTATTTTATAAATTATTCATAATTGCTAAAAGAATTTTAAACTTTTATAAGTAACGTAACCATATTATAAAACCCCAAAAATAATCCTACCTTAGATGGGAAAGAATAGTTGAAGTGCTTCTAACTCAAGTTCTTCTGCTATCAATCAACTTCCACTTGAGTTTTTGAGTTATATAATTTCGTTCCACTAACAAATTAATTAGATTAGCAGATGGGCTTGAGGCATTATTAATGGCATCAGAGCCGATCTAGATGTTTGAAAATTGATAGGTATGAGGAAAGGGCTACACATGGGACATTGTAGATTCTAGCTTGACGTGGAGCCATCCTCTTTAATGATCTAATTTGGGATAGATTTTGGTTAGCTTGTGACGCACGATGCATTATAAGGAAAAGATTGTAATAACCCTAAAATATTTTCATATTGGAGGAAAAAATAGTTAAATGTTTAAAACTCAAGGTTCCTTATTACCAATTAATTTTTGCTTAAGTTAACATGATTTTTATTTATTAAAAGTTTAATTGGATTAGCAGGTAGGCTTAGAGCATTACATAAGCTATATGGTAGATTTTAATGCATAGATTTTAGCATATCATAAGCAGCAGCACAGAAACACAGTTGTGGATGGCTAACTGCACCTGTGACTCGTCCATATAGAAAGGTAGTAGGTAGAAATTTAAGGGTAGATGTGGATAGAGTGCAATACCAATAGGTAGGCTTGGTGCGTTACATAAGCCAAATGGTAACTCTTAATGCATAGATCTCAGTGCATCACGAGTAGCAGCGCACCGAAAGACAGTTGTGGATGGCAAATTGCACCTGTGACTCGTCCTTATAAAAAGGCAGCAGATAAAAAATTTGAGAATAGACGTGGATGAAGGGCGATATCAGCAGATAAGTTTGAAATATATATAATTATATAGTAGCTTTTAATGCATAAAAATCTCAGCACGTTACCAGCAGCACATAGAAGGGTAGCTGGGAATTGAAAGACCTATTGCACGTGTGACCCGTCCATACAAAAAGACAACAAATAGAAAATTTGATAGACGTGGATGGAGGGTGAGCTGATAAGCCTTGGGGAAACGACAACCACTAATCATCTATCCTGCAGGCCTTAGAATTGGCTGGGAAATTGTACTCGGATGTCCATCGCCAGAACGGTCAACCACGCAAAGTCTTTTGCCTTTCGTGTAATATTTTACGGTCCATATTGGATTAGCAGTCGGCTAAACTATTCTGGATGTTGACGGAAAAAAAAATCATTTATGCAGTCGACCACTTGGAATTGACTGAACATTTTGAGCCAAACTTAACCAAACCATGATACATGTTAACAGATTGCTTTCACTTATAGCAGAAGGTTTGATCTTAGCACCATTTAATAGAATAGTCTTTCCTTTTTTTAAAGGACAGGATATATATCTGCTCCTTTTATGTCTAAAATCAATAATAGAACACCTACACATACTATTAAGAAGCTTTTAGATAATGTTTTTTGTGGTCTAAGGCACATATCAAGTAGGAAAATGAATAATTTAAATGGCATAAGACCATGCTATTATATGAAAATTAAGATATATTAATTTCTAATTTATACATGTTTCAACATGTGCTGGTCACAATCAATGAAGTGAATTCTTAATTTAATTTTTGTATTATGTATCTTAGCATATTAGCACAATAAAATTAAATTTTTACTTTTTATCTATCTGTTGTATAGATTAAAGACTGCTAGGGTATGTAATTTTGTCTTTTTTACTTTTAGATATGTTTACAGATATAAGTGTCATAATTAATATATGGTATGGGTCTTTGATGACTTCAATACCCAAATATTAATCCTGAATTTGGTAGAAGTGGATACCATCTTTTTTTCTCCTTTTAGAAAATCATAACATATTTATGTATATATACGTTCATAATTAAATATCTAGAAGTAAAATATCTTTTTTTTGAGTAATGACTTGGAATTAGCTGGTTGGCTGGATCATACAATATCTTTTTTTTTTTGAGGTAAATCAAGAGGAAGGAAATTTTTTAGCAAGCAAACTTTTTAGTTATCATAAATATTTACGAGAGAAGATTACAAAGGTACGTGTGAGACTTCAGAGGAGAGATTATTTTATGTGAGTTTGATTATTTTTTAGGAAGAGATTATCCCAAAAGCTGAAATTACTGCGGTCATGTTTAAATATTCAAATAATCTTTTATTTGGGAGCTTCTGAGTTTTGGTTTGGCGTGGGATTTGGTGTTGGCGGGGTGGGGTCGAGGATGGGGCCGGGCTTAGATAGGATGAGCGGAAGACAATGTACTGCGGTCATGGAAAGCGGGCGTCAATATTGTTGAAAGGTAAGGGCATAGATATAGATATGTTGGGGTATTTAGATCATATAATTTTAATAGTTTAAATGCAAGTTGATCGGTAACAAGTTAATTTAAGTTATAAATACTTTAATTTTTTTATTTAATATAGAATTATTTTAGATATTACAATTTTTTTTTCTTATAATGCGATACAAACTAGTTAGAATCTATCTTAAATCGAATCGTTAGTACTATAAGAAGAAAAGGATAGAAAACTATTTTTTGAGTATTACAATCTCACTACACTCAAATCAGATCGTTAGTGCTACAAGAGTA
The DNA here is from genome assembly GCA_900491605.1 of Calamus simplicifolius. Lineage (NCBI taxonomy): Eukaryota > Viridiplantae > Streptophyta > Magnoliopsida > Arecales > Arecaceae > Calamus > Calamus simplicifolius. Next base: position 32,311 of record UESW01003958.1, on the reverse strand, counting down.
GTTTCACATCATAATACAATTTTACCACTATCCTATGGAGAGAAAAGGTTGTGAAACTGTTTTCTGGTATTACAATCTTTCCTCTTATAATGTGATGCCATAGTGGAACTCTACCATATCTTACCAACTTTTGTATACTTAGGTCGACTTTGATATTATTTATAATACTCTAAGCTCAACTGTTGGTCCAATTAATCAGTTAGCCGGCTGAAATCATGTGATCCTAAAAACTCGAGTATGAATTAATTGATAACAGATAAACTTGAGTTATAAGCACTTCAAACTTCTTTTTTTCATTGATATAGTATTATTTTTGGTATTATACCTTTGATATCTAGAGGTGGGCACTGGGCCGTGCCTGGCACGGCACGGCCCAGGCCCATCGTGCCTCTAAAATTATCGTGTCGTATTTGGCATGGCCCATTAACAAACGGACCGTACCACGCACGGTACGGTAAAAAACAAATTCAGACCTGGCATGGCCCATGGCCCATTTTAGGCCATGGACCGTGTCTGGCACGGCCCAGTGCCTATCTCTATTGATATCTCAAGAATTCATTCTTCTTGAAGAGTACCAATTTTCATATAATGGATTGCGAGAGAGGACTTTCTGCTACTGAATTATTGGCGAGTAGAATCTCTAGTTTATCTTCTATTTGTAGTCGCTGGCATATGCATCTTGAGACTTTGGATCACTTATTTCTTTCCTACCTCTAGTATGAGAAAGTGAGAAACTCGCTAAACATTCAACCTCTATATGACTCTACGAATGCTACTTTGGATTTTTTATGTTCGATTTCATCCTCTGCAGATTAGGTATAAACTAAAGCTCTGATTATTCAAATGGTTTGGGCTCCTTAGAGAAGCAGAAATGTTTTGGTGTTTAAGAAAAAATGATTATCCTCCCATTAAATTATTTTTCATGCCCAAGCTATTGCTTCGAATTTCTTTACAGTATCTGGCAACTGAAATTCCACTCCACCTACATGCAGGTCTTCCTTCTACTCTTAGATGATCAACAAATATGAAAGGTCAACAAAGATTATTTTTTATGTTGACCTTCCAACTTTAATTTTTTATGTTCTAACAAATATATGAAAGGTCAACAAAGATTATCTTTCTGAAGCAATCCACACCCAGTCCCATGGCCAACCAAAACTCACAAGCCCCGCGCGCCCCACCCCCTTCTCCCCCCAAACCAAAACTCACAAGCCTATATACCATAAAGGAAGCTAGAATCCTAGGTACTTTGATATGAAAAAAATTGAAGAATGGGTCAATGACTTTGAAGAGTGACTACCTACTCTGGTAACGACTAGCAAGCAAAAATAGGATGACTTAGGACTCTGCTAAAAAGATACCGACTTCAAGAGCACCTCAGGATTGGAGCACAATGATCATAGTAAGCATATGCAGTCAATCGCGTTAATATTTTCTTTAAACAAATGGTTATTCATATGAAACTCCTGAGTATGTTATTCGGAGGAAGACAAGTCCCTGCTATAAGGAGTAGAATCTAGTAACTAGGAAGAATGGAAACGATGCTAAACAGATGGCAACAATAGTTCTAAGAATAACAACACTAATGTTAGATCAGATTAGATGGAATCAATCCATATACGATATCTTTTGTCTTAACGCAAATGAAGAAGAAAATCATCGTAGTGTGACTTTAAGGAGCTTATTGCTCTCTCAAAATATGGTTACCAAACTACAGAAGCTAGTCCAAGTGTGCCAAGCTTTCATTCTAGAAACATCCCACTAGTTGGTCAAACAATATCTTTTGGTATGAGGCAGTGTACTATCTCATCTTCTTAAATTCACATACTAAAGGAGAACATCATAAACTTGAAGGTCCTAACAGATATTGTAATAGGCTGAAAGGAAACGGGTGACATTTGCTCGGCAACAATAAATAAGAACAAGACTACACTCAATCAGGGATTGCATGGTTAAAGAAAGATTCCTGTACATCTATTGATGCAGCATTGACTGCACTGGAAGAATTGAAAGATGACAGCAATAGAGGTTTCACATACCTACATCAGGACCAATTAATCCAGGATCTACACCATATGATCCTAGTATACACCCAAAGCAAAAAACTTGAACAAACTGGTCTTACAATTAAAGTGCACACAAATAATACAATCATTACTAATATGAAGAATGAAACCAGATATAGAATATACAGTTGGACGACCAACAAAGGAATCTTGACTGCTTCAGAGAGAGCATTTAAGTACCTAGATTGTTTCTCGTATTATTTCTTAGCAGTGCTCTTTTACACTTGGGTTCATGAAAGCATCTGATTTGATCTCATCATATAGTGCCCTGGATGTAGCCAACGCCCATTCTATGGTCAATCGTGGAAACTCTCTTAATTAAGACATGCAATCCCTAATTAAATATACATTTGCCCTAACAGCTATGTTATTATTCAATAATTATTTGAGCAAAATCCACTCTTTCCTCTCAATTCATGCAATATTTGTTAGCACCTCCATGTTTGCCAATGCACTCCGGATGTGTGAAGCTACAGAAGATGAACAAAAGATTCTACGTTGCCAAACAATATTATTTAATCACCAAATTATCATATTTGGTAATTAAATTTATTTTGGTAATATAATATTACTATGCAAATTATCATATTTGGTAATTAGATGATCTGAGTAGTAATATTGGATTTTTAAAGATTATCAAAAACCAAGATAATCCAATTTTCTTTCAAAAGATGGGTATTTGAGAGTGCTAATGTTTGATAAACTTAAATTACGCTCTTAACCTTTATAAATATTTAATAATACTTAATTTAATTATATATTTAATATACAAAGATAATATTTAAATATTAATATTATATTTATATTTAATACTAAGTATGTAATATAATATTTTACATTTTAAACATTATATATATTTATATAATAATATGTAATTTTAAATTTTAAATTATTAATATTTACGACTTTTTTGCATATTTAAATTATATAATATATTACTAAACATTTATATATTGTATATTAATATATATGAGAAATTTAATATTTTGATGTACAATATATAATATATTTTTTACATACAATATATATAAATATTTATAATATTTAAATACATAATATTTCTAAAATTAATTTAAAAAGAATCTTGATTTTTATCATAACATTTTAGATTCTACCAAAAAGAGAAGAGGGTCATTTAAAAGATAAAAAAAAGTTTTGTAACAAAATTTAAATAAAATTTAAAATATAGAATATTGATTATCGTATTTTGTTATTCTGAATCAAACTTAGTAATCTTCCATCCGCAAGAATTTAATTGTTAAGTATAAGATTATTACGAATGTAAAATTTTTAATAATAATATTACATCAAATCAAATGCCACCTTAGGGTAAGGAGGAGTCTCCTTGGAGCCTCTCACTTTAGACTTATCTATAGAAAGCCTTGGGACAATAATATTTGGATTATTATTTGTTTTACGTTATTGTATAATATGAATTAGCCAATGTAATAAAAATAGAAAATATTAGTCAACTAGTGTATCTCACTGCTGAAAGCATCAACGATGCCAAACCTTTGGATTCCAAGGCAAGAAAAAAAAAAAAAAAAAGACAAAAAAAAACCAAACGGTATTTTTTAAAAAATAATTATGAAAATCAATATTTTCAAAATTAAAATCTACAAAAGATTTTAGATATTCATTTGAATTATTGATGTGGCACTAAGAAATTGGATGCATCTTAGAATCGGATTTCAGTACTCTTGCGGGTAGGAAGCCGAACAGAGATGCGATGGCGAACTGCTTCAACAGATGCATTTACTACCCCTTTTATGCAACTTTTCACAGCAAATGTCAATGAAAAGAAGAAGCTTACATTTAATAATGTCTCCATTTCATCCACATTTTAGAGAACTAAAAAGAAAAAATACTATGCATGCAGAATATCTATCATTTATTCATAATCTATATTTGTTTAGGTATTTATAAATTTTTTTAAATATAATTATAATCTTTCGTATTTGTATGGTGATCATGTAAGAGTAGAAGGAAGACCTACATATGTAGGAGGAGTGAAATCCCAGTTGCCAGCAGATACACTGTAAAGAAATTCGGAGCAATAGCTTGGGCATGAAAAATAATCTAATGGGAGGATAACACTTTTTGCTCAAACCCTCAAACATTTTTGCTTCTCCAAAGAGCCCAAGGCACATGAATAATCGGAGCTTTAGTTTATACCTGATGTGTAGAGGGTGAAACCGAATATAAAAATATCCAAAGTAGTATTCGTAGAATCATATAGATGTTTAGTGAATTCTTCACTTTCTCAGACTTGAGGTAGGAAAGAAATAAGTGATTCAAAGTCTCAGGATGCATATGCCAGCGACTACAAATAAAAGATAAACTAGAGATTCTGCTCGTTAATAATTCAGTAGCAGGAACTCCTCTTTATGCAATCTGTTATATGAAAATAGCATTCTTAAAGAAGCCTGGATTCTTGAGATATGAAAGGAACAATAACCAAAAAATATTTTTACATCGAATAGAAAAAAAAAAAAAGTTTAAAGTGCTTATAACTCAAGTTTATCGTTATTAATTAACTAGCACTCAAATTTTTAGGATTATATAGTTTTGGCTTGCTAACTAGTTAATTGAACCAATAGCTGAGCTTAAAGTGTTACATATGGTATCAAAGCGAACTTAAGTATACGAAAATTAATGGGCAAAAGAAAAGACTACTCATAAGATATGGCAGTCCCACTATGATATTATATTATAAGAGAGAAGATTATAATACCCAAAAAAATGGTTTCACATCCTTTTTTTATTCATAAGATAATGGTAGAGTTTTACTATGGCATAAAACTATGCTTGTAGTACCAACGATCCGGCTCGAGTGTGATAAGATTATAGCACCCAAAAAATAATTTTACATCCTTTTTTTTCTATAATATCAATGATCTGATTCAAAATAAATTTTAACTAGTTTGGGAGGAGATTATAATACTTAAAAATAGTCCTATATCAAACAGAAAGAAAAGTTTAGAATATTTAAAACTTTAGTTGACCTTCTATCAATTAATTTATATTTAAATTTTTAAAGCTATATGCTTTCGGTGAAGGCTAAGGGCAAAAGCGTAATATATAGTTTTTTCATCCCCGCCTTTCACATTTGCAAACTTTAAACTTTGACCATGGAAACTTCTCTTCGATGGAAACTTCTCTTTCAGCCTTCCAACCACCCTTCCCCTTCTAGGGCATCTCTTGCAGCCTTCCAGCCACCCGCGGCATCGGATTCCTCCATCTCATCTCCCCCAGAAATATGGATGTTGAGGTTAGTGCTTGATTTTTTTTATTTTCTTCTATGTGATCTGAAGCTAGAATTTATTTCCTTATATGTGATCTGAAGCTAGAATCTGAAGCTAGAATTTCAGAAGTTTTAATTTTATATATACATCCAAACCAAAACAGAAGACTCCGATTTTTTTTGACAAGAAGTACAGTTTATCATCCTTGGGCAGATGGGCCTTAGCATCTTATAGTCTTATCAAATTAATTTCTTCCATGTCAGCTTTTTAGATTTTCTTTTTTCTTGATTTTACTTCTATGGTTGTGTATTTTGATGCAAGCTAGCAAATCTCCAACTCAAAGCTTTTATCCACAAATATTATATATCTTTGCAATTCTTCAAGAAATTAATAGGGTGGTGAAAAACATAGCATTTTCTTCACCCTTATAATTCACAGCGGAAATCGGTTCTTTTTGCTTTATAACCCTTCTTCCAAGGGGTGCGGTGCCAAGGTTGCGCGCACCTTGGCCAGCCTCCAATCCATTGGTGGTTCGGATTCTTTCCCAACCCGTACGCCAAGGCCTCGGCCGCCCAACGTCCAAGTGAGGCTGCCCAGCTGAGATGCGCCCCTCCCAGATAACTCCCTCAACGACCACACAAATCATAGAAAAGAGGAATGGCTTGCATTCCTAGCATCAACAACGTTTCAGTCCAGCTTTCCAAAGAAAGCTGTCAGCCACCCGATCCCATCCACAAGAGCTCTCCCTCTCTCCTTGGCTGATTACAAGAGATTACAATAGCATACACACTTCAAACCCTTAAAGCATCACCCATTACAAAAGCTTCTTGGATTCCTTTGGCACCGCTCCAACCCACCTTCTCCACGCTCACTGCTTACTTCTCGGCCTCCCTTTGATCTCAATGATCTGGATTCTTCTCAGCTGAATCCTTGTGCACCTAACTCTGACGTTACACACACATGTATACGTGTGTGTGTATGTGTATTTTGTGGTGTTGCAATGATGGTTTAAATCCGAGAACAATGAATTGTGGATTGGGTCATATGAACATATTGTGCTTATAAGGAAATGGTGACTGTTGTAGCAAATGGTGACTGTTGTCTTAATTTTATTATTAAAATTAGAGCCTGAGTTCTACCTGTTATATTGTGAACTGCTGTTTCTATTGTTATTAAAATTAGAGCCTGAGTTCTACCTGTTATATTGTGAACTGCTGTTTCTATTGTAATTTTTTTGGGTTAGTGATATACTGCAGAATAAATCCCATTTTGAAAGCTGACTTAATTAGCGCGGCTCCATACTTCTGCAAGTACAACTAGTGGCCGGTTCTAATCGTTAATATATCAAGATTGTTTCTGAGAGTTGGTGTAACATTTTTTATATCTTATATGGCACGTGGCATGTTCAAAAATATATGACAAGCGTCTCTTATGCTGCTGAGAAATATATATGATCATATATTTTGAGCTGAGCCAGATAGCATGGAGAAAAAAATCTATCAATTGTCATCTGAAGCCTTCAACATATATATATATATAATCTTTAATATTTTTGTTTTAACCAGTGGAATTTTAACATCGCAAAGGTATCTTAATTTTTTAATTTTTTATACTAAAAAATTAACTTTAGCAACTTTTGTTATATTTTGCTGCAAAGTTTCTATGAAAGAATAGGTTCAAATATTGGTAAACTTGAAAAAAAAAATGAAAGAAAGGAATAGAGATATTTCAAACTAATAAGTGATAGTAAATTTGAACATCCATATCTAAACCCTAAATTTTTTAATAAAGAAAGAAGAAAGATGCATCTGAACTAAAAGACAAAGATGAGATTTAATGCATTAAAAAATAATTACAAACTAGTTATTGTTAGAAGTTTTAAAATTTAGCTTTAATTTAATTATTTCAAAACTTAAAGTTTTGCAACTCTTATATTTCTACGAGTGCATTACAACTAGTTAGTAGTTAAGATGACTAACTGTGAGATATGATCCTTTACAACGCATAAGTTTCATTAAATCTATCACACATGCAATTTATCCTTCAATAGTACACTTTAGCAAGTTTTCAATGTCTATTTTTAGTTGTTGATGGAAATCTTTTATGTATACCTTAGTTTCTTAATATTGTTTGAATGTTCTATTTTAATCTCATTACCCTCTATGCTCATTAAACATTTGTTGCATTATATTTTCTTGATGATTTTTATTTCATAAAATTATCCAGTGCTACCTTTTTATTTGAAGCATCATCGCTCCTCTTTCTTGAGATCATAACAAGTTCTTTAGTCTATTGTATGTGACTAGGATGGCAGATTAGGTCAAAGACAATCTGGTAACATGCTTATGTGAAACGAGTCGCGGAGTATTCCAAATCCAGCTGCTAATGACTGGTGTAATGGTCATAGAATACTACATTGCCTATCAAGACTTAACTGAACATGCTAGTAGGCTCTACATCATAGCCTATCGTAACCTAATGTTCGTCACTTCTTCGTTGATATCATACTGATGCTGCTCATCTTTTTCTTGCTTTCATTTGAGTTTGAATGCAACGGATGTCTCCAAACCTTAACCTATATCACCAATATTATTGGTATGCTAACTTCAGCCAGTCTTTTACTCCTTCTGAATGCAAGCTATGCCTGGCTCGTTATCTTTCTGCTTCTAGTAATAGCGATTGCCGGTATTGTCTTCTACAAAGAAATCAAGATGGCTCACGAAGTTACTGATGAAAATTATCAATCAAAGTTGAAACCATTTTTTGATCCCTCTGCATCAGTTACTAGTGCTGCTTTCGAAGGAATGATATGTACCATCTTTGGTTACTTTAAAAATTTTCCTACTGATGTCGATCAAGCTCCTGCTATGTTCTTCGAGGCCTTCATCTTCCTCACTGTTATCTTTGGTCTTCTTGCAATGCTGCTTACCACATTACCACCTTTACTTCATCCCAATGTTAAAGGGCACTTTGTTAGCTTCATCAAAGTTCTCAGTTGTACTTTGCTTGGTTTGCTAGCATTGACAGGGCTAGCCATTGTTGATAAATTTATGGGCAAGTTTATTCTGTTGGCTTTCTTTCCAATTTTTATTGCAGTTGCAGTTTAGTTCATGCAGAACAATCAAAGGAGCCAGTTTAGCAATGTCATAAGTCATGACAACGAGCCTGAAGCCATCTCGATCATCATCACCACCATCACCACTTTCATTTTGCAATAATAATGGCAGTTGACAAAGTGTATTTCACCAATGAAGATTATAACATCAACATCAGGGTATGCATGCTCTTATTGTCCATGGCATTTATGTCTAGCCTGAGTTGGATGCTGTTGGCATACATATCTCCAAGAATAGAAGGGTTGGAAATGATTATGGATGTGCTTGTTTGTTTCACTACTGGTGGGTTGGTGTTGGCAATGGTGGGTCTCATCTTATAAGGGATTAATCTATAGATTATGTCCTAAACGATATGTAGCCACATCATGTCCTGGATGGATCCATAGTGTGACACTTTATTTTTATTTTGATTGCCTCCTGTTAAAATGTAATGGTTGTTAATTCCTAGTACTATGTTTTATTTTATTTTATTTTTGTAGTCGGTGTTGGGCTTATACATAGTTGGACCTATTTTATTATACTTTGATGTATAAACTTATGTAGGGTATAGTAGCCTTACATGTATGAGGAGCATTATGTTTAAAATACTGTATAACCAAAAATAATAAAAGATGTACCGATGAAACCCTATATCTACTTTTTCTTCTTGACAGAAAACCTTTCCTTTTTAATTTCTACTCAAATTTCTTTTCAAAAATATTCTGTGTTGAAAACAATTCCAACAAAAAGTGGTATTAGAACTGGGTTCGTGAGATCTGCAGATCGGGAAGTGCACAGGCAATCTAGAATCATCATGGTTCAACAAATCTAAAAAAAAAAAAAAAGTGGGAAATCATGAGATCTGCGGATCGACCTGCTTCCTCCAATTTCTCATCATGGAGATCTCTATTTTATTTTCCTATATTTTAAAAATAATAGTGGGAAATAGTGAAATGATATTCATAATAAAGTTTTGAATGAAAAATTCTTCTGTGAATTCCTACATGAAGAATCGTAGCAATCGGAAAATGTTTGAAATCACTAGGCTAGCTAGAACACTTACAGCAAATTAATAAATAACCACAATAAGGTGGTGGATGGTTCAAGAAAAAAAAAAAAAAAGCAGAAACAAGGTGTTGAATAAGTCACGTTCCTATCAAGCAAGCTCACAAAAATAGGAATCGCCACCCCAAATGATCCCAAAATGCACCATGCAAAGCGGTGGGGGTATGCTAATTAGTTGGAGGGTTTTCATTTTTAATGATGCTTTTGATAGCATGCGTCTGATGCCATAAATAAAGAGAAAAGTACAAGAAGGATTGAAGGTTTGGAATGAAAGTTTTAAATAGATGAGATTGATGTTTGGATTCTTAAAAAAAAAAAATGTACCATGGCTCAACCCAAACCCATTGCGTATTGACAAATGAACGTACTACAAGAAAATAGTATAATAGTGACAAAAATTTTCATCACTATTCCGTCACAAACTGGGTTTAGTGATGGATTAGTGATGAAAATCTTATCGTCACCATTTTTGCCGTCACTAAATTTAGTGACGAAAAGAGCGTCCGTCACAAAATAATAGTGACGGATTTGTGACGAAATATTTCGTCACAAATTTATGATGAAATATTCCGTCACAAATTTGTGACGAAATATTCCATCACAAATTTATGACGGAACATATTTTGTCACTAAATTGTGACGGATTAGTGATGAACCATCCGTCACTATTACATCACAAATATTTTCGTCAATATTTCATCACAATTTAGTGACGGATTATTGACAAAAAAATTTAGTCACTAAAACTTTCCTCACTAGTCCATCACAAATATTCCGTCACGGTTTAGTGATAGATTGTTGATGGAATGCATGTCACTAATAGCTCCATCACTATGCCATCACAATTTGCTGATGGATTAGTGACGAAAGAATCCATTAATCATCCGTTATTGTTCCATCACTAATCAATCACTAATATTTTCATCACTAATCCATCACTATTATTTTTATAAAAATTCATCACTAATCCATCATTAACCTAATAAAATTTCATCAAAAAAGAGCCACCGCCAAGCATTAGATTCTGAAATCATTTTCGATATATCTAATTAATGCAGTACTGAGTCAGAAAAGTCCATAGTCAACTATGGAACTTTGAATACATTCATTGAAACGGTGAGCCACCACCAACTCCATTAATTAAAACGGGCCAGCCGAGTAGCCGACTTCATTAAAGCCATTATAGACATTTCCACACATGAACCCTTGGTATGAGCACAGCACTAATCTCAAGTTAGAATCGCTCGCTTTCTAAAACAACAAGCTTCACCGATCTTGGCTTAATTTATCATTTACTAAATTTCTATCCAAGAAATTAAAACCTTCTAACTGATGGGGCTTCATTTGCTTCAAATGCCTTGGATGGATAGAAATTTCAGCTGCTATAAAATCTTCTGAAACTTTAGGTGCAGAGTATTGAAACATTTCATCCCTGGTGTTTCGTGATCCGGACAAGTAAGTCCTTGCTGGCCATGAAGCCTGAAAATACAAAAGAGCAACAGTCAAATTGATGATATGCATTCATGAACATAAGAAGTATAAAATCCTTTACAATCAATGTTTAATAAGCTGACTGATTACTATAACAATTAAGAATAGATAAACAGGAACAGTTAAGCAAAACAAGTCTCTTTTATATGCAAGGTCTTCTTGCATAAAACATCAAATCAAATGGCATGTGACATAAAACCTTAGGAACTAGGCAATAGGTAAAAAAAGCAGCATTAGTGCTCAAAAACATATATTGGTGAACACAAGATATGAACCAAAAAAAATCAATTGAGTAAACAAGCAGACATGATATAATAAACAAGCAGACTATAGATGGGAAGGTAAATATTAAACAGACTTCCTTTGCTCGAATATCCAATTGCAAATTTATAAACACAAAGTCGAGTTACATACATGGTGCAATTTATAATGTAAAACAACAAGAGATTCCAAGAAAAAGCACCAAATAAACAATAATGATATTGACTACTGCCACTGACACCTCTCCCTAAACATGGAAAAAGATATCAATGATGAGATTATATACTTTAGACATGCCACTTGTTTGTCGGATATCAGTTCTACAAGTTGATACCTGACCCCATGATTCAATAGGTCCATCTAAAACATGAGCTCACATGACTTTGACTCAACCTATCAATTATCACCAGTTAGATCATGGTTCCAAGTTTTCTCCTTTGACCTGATGGACCTTGTAGGACCATCTTCTAAATCACAAGAACGGAGCAGTTTGGATCCATAATCCAAAAACAGCAAAAATTGTTCATGCATGGATCAAAGTGGAGGAAGATCAAATAAGACCTCTTACACCGCTCAGAGGGGAACTATGTACTCATTCCTACCGTTTTTTTCCCTCTGCTTTCATTTTTTACCTTAGCTATCTTGTGTGGAGAAAACTCTAAAGCTTCCATGACATGTCATTTTCTTATCATTTTTGTCTAAGATAAACATCACTTCATTCTTTCTGCATGTATAGTAGTGGACAAATCCAATCAAAATACAATAACATGAGCAAAAAAAATGCAGTCCTTCAGAAATTTCATTGTGACAAACATTTTGGACATGTCACTAATAGTGAGCAACAATGCACTTGCTCTCTGGAGAGGTCTGAGTAATAGTACAATTAAGGATATTGTGAGGTCAATAAACAAGATAAATTTCCATATTAAGCATCAACCAAATATTCACATGTAAGGAGTAACTGTAAAATGCATGCATAAAAATAAAGCAGTTTAGTACCTTTGTCCATTGGTAGTCAAATATTGTGTCTATACTTCTCTGAATAACTCCACAGATACGACACACAATTCCCAGATCATCCTGAAGCAAAGGGGAATGGTTGCATTCTTCTTCTTCTTGTTCTTCTTCTTGTACAGCAGCCGGCTCATCATATTTAGGGCTCTAGATTTGGCCAAAAAAAATGATGTCATCGGAATTTTTATTTAAACTAAACTGGAAGTGAAAAAAATCATAAATATTGATGGAAATTACACAGAGCCCGAAAACATAGATACTAAAAATATGTTAGTACTGGACTCATGATTCTACAAATTTTGCTATTAGCCTTAAATAAAATGGATATATATATCAAGGACTACGGTATTCAGTATCTTGGTTGAAATTACCAGCAATGTATCCTTGAATAGATCTTCAAGCCATTAGAAACCTCAAATTGAATGGGTTATAACCTTCAGTCCATGATTTTTGGGTCCCAGTTGGACCAACTTAGATATTGTGTATTCCATTCTTAAAATTTCCAAGTCTTGCATTAATAGTAATTGGTAAAGAGTTTTAGCACATATATATGAATGTTTGCATGTCACTCAACAATAAAAGGTAAGCCACAACTCATATTGAAGTAGTGTTTGTGTTTGTGTTTGTGTGTGTGTGTGTGTGTGTGTGAGTTTTTGCTGTTGGGGGGGTGGGGGGATCCACTAAAAGAAGATATATAAACCTTGAAAGTAGGTTGTGCTGAAGAGGGGCCTTGAACCCTAGCCTTCTTGAAAGCTGCACCAGCTGCTGTGCTGTTGCACTTGGGAAAGAAAAAGAAGAAAGGAGAATAAGGGCCCATATCTAGGTCTCACTAAAAACAAAGTCAAGAAGCCATCCAAGATCCATGACAGTAAATGATTGCACTACACACTTATCAAGAGAATACAGAGTTAACAATTTCAATTGAAAGATTTCAAACCTTATAGTTTCATTCTTCCAACTATAACACTTAAGTAATAGACACTATCAGCATCTTTGTTTTCTTAGACACCATAGTAAACTTGCAAGCAAAGGCAAAATATATATATATATATAGGTAATCAAGATAAAGAGGATCATTGCTATCAAATTCCATAGTCCTAACCAACTTGAACTTGGTCAATTTAAGACTGGAGTGCAGTTCATTTACCACTTTCTACCGCATTTTCTGGTTGGCACCACACATTGAAGCACAACAGAGAATTTTTTATATACTTCTAATATATCTGGGGGAGGCTCCTTCCTCCGATTTTCCATCAAAAAAAAATTGAAGCACAACAGGGAGTAGATGGACCAACCTCAAAGCACTCCAAACAGACACATCTACAATTTGGCATACAGAACTCTAACCTAAGTTCAATTAAAGAGAGAGAAGCATTAAAACTTCAAGCTTCCCTAACTATTAGGCTCCGTTAACCAACTCTCGATGGAAGGATTAGTGCTGGTTTGGCACCGCAACAGGGAAGCAATGAAATTATGGAAAAGTAAGAGTGATACATCATTACAGAAACAAAACTGCAATCACTATAAAGCAACAGATGAGCACTTGGGCTCTGAAACAAGATGCATAACACATCCTCTTATCCAGGGCATAAGAACTGATACAAGGGTTGCACTCTGAAGTGCAGGACAATAAGGCAAGAGAAGATAGGGACAACACCATGAGGCCTGCATTCCATCCACGTGATCCCAACCAGAAGCAGCAGAACAAAAGCAGACAGATTCATGTTGAGCAAATCAACAGATTAAAACAAATGCATGACTGTTTTCTGCTAACTGAAAATGAGCAAATCAACAAATTAAAACAATTCTCAAGATCTATTTTATGACCTGCTAATATTACTTCCCATGGTTACAAGATGTTAACTCAGCTTCAAGAAGACCAATCGCTTTATTGGATATCAAAGTCTAGAAAGCACAGTTTAAATGTACTGATTTCCCTTACCCAATGGATGATTTGTTGATGCTACGATAATATTAACTAAAACAAAGCCATGTAGAACATGCTAAAATTTTCCCAAGCTCACGTTTCTCCCCCTCTCTAAAGGGGAGGATGACTTCGAATAACTAAAGGAAAAATGGAAGAGCTGATTCATTCTCAAAACAAGGTACGGCCGGCATACATAAAACCAAAAATAGAAGAACAGATTAAAGACTACTTACTCAAGATTTCTGAGACACACTGCTCTGCATCAGCTGGAATCTCTCTGCCTGGGACACTGACCTTCAGAAGGCTGGAATACCTGTCAAAGCCCCTTCCCTAGATCCTTCCACTACAATTCAGAAAACTTCTTCATTAGATCAAACCGAATACAAAAGAGATCAAATCAATGCCGACAATTTGATCAGAGGTAAACCTAGCTTGGGAGATCAGAGAAGGAGCCTGCCGACGGGAGGGGGGGGGATCAGAGGTAAACCTAGCTTGGGAGGATCAGAGAAGGAGCCTACTGACGGGGGGGGGGGGGGGGGGGGCGGGATCAGAGGTAAACCTAGCATCTAGGGGAGAAGGAGCCTGCCGACGAGGGTGGGGATCAGAGGTAAAAAGGAGCCTACCGACGGGAGGGGGGGATCAGAGGTAAACCTAGCATCTAGGGGGGAGACAGAACGTGGGCGCGGCGGGAGGTAAACCTAGCTTCATAACACGGGAGGAACCTAGCATCGGCGAGGGGTATCAGAACGCTCGCGAGGGGGGTATCAGAGGAGAGGAAACCTATGTCACATGCGATCGTGCCTGACCCGACTCTGATATTTGTGGGTTGGGAAGTTCTCGGCACAGGGGTTGAAATGGCTATATAGCCGTTTAAACGGTGATAAAGCTTGTAAAATATATTTTTATTTTATCACCGTTTAATTTTTTTATTTTATTTATAAAATATTTTTTTTTTGGTGTTTAGCTTTTCACTCAAAATCCATCGTTCTTGGACTTTCAATTACTCAGTGTAACCCCCCACCTCCATTTTGAAGGATGGGGTGAGACTCAAATGCGAATAGTACGGTTTACATAAATGTTTCTCCTACATTTCCAAATGTATTTATTTTATATTTTATATTTTTTTTCTTTTATATATTAACATTTAACAACAAACAAAGATTTTTTATTTTTATTTATTCTTTTAAAAGTTATTATTTATAATAAAAATAAAAAATAATTTTTATTAAATATTTCTTTAAAAATCAAAAAATAAAAAATATTTTTAAAAATAAAAAAATATATTTTTTTCCAAAATTAAAATACGATCTTAAAGCCATTCATAGGTGTTGAGAATTCCAAGGGACGTCTCTCAACACTCCCTTCCTCCAGGCAAGCAACGTGCCCGTGTTTGACGGCCAACGACATCCCCTCTCCGTCCACGCGCAGCTTAGCAAATTCCAAAATCCCAATTCCAATGCTTCGTATATCCATTAATTACAATTTCTACGCATCGGTGTAATACTATAATTTTGTTTAACGTTATATAATATGTTAATAAGAGCAAATGCTGTAGTGGTTCAAAAAGATCGCTCAAGACAAAGAAAGACATTGAGACTGCCTTCCACCGCTGCTTCATTAATTGTGGGGCCTAGAGGGTTACGAGATTAGGTAACAATACTAAACGGTGATAAAGCTTGCACTATGTTTGATGGAGAGGCAAGTAGAAAGAAAAAAAATTAGAAAGAAATAAAGAAAAAATAAAATTAAAAAAAATGTTAGATTTCATCTAATTTTTTTAAAAAAATTAAAACGATTATGAAGAAAAAATTTAAAATTATTTTTTATTTTTATTTTAATATTAATTCTTTTAAAAAAATATTAGACATGCAATTATTTATAATAAAATATTATTATTATTATAATTATTAATTTTTTTATTTTACTTTCTTTCTTCTCATTCAAACAAAAAAATATTAAAAGTATAAATTTGGTGATGGAAGGGCAATCCGTTACTAATTCGTTACATAGTGATGGATTGCTCTTCTGTCACTAATTTTGTGACGGATTAGTGACGAAAGGGCAATATGTCACTAAATTAGTGATGGATGGAGAAATCTGTCACTAAATTAGTGATGAATTGCTCTTTCATCACTAAATTAGTGACAGATGGGGCAATCCGTCACTAAATTAGTGACGGATTAGTACGGAAGGCCAATCCGTCACTAAATTAGTGACGGATGGGGCAATCCATCACTAATTTAGTGACGCATTGCTCTTCCGTCACTAATTAGTGATGAATTAGTGATGAAAGGGCAATCCGTCACTAATTTAGTGATGGATTTCCCATCCATCACTAATTTTGATGGATTAGTGATGGAAAATAATTCGTGACTAATTAGTGACGATCCATCACTAATTTATGATGGATTACTGACGAAAAAGCAATCCATCACTAAGTTAGTGATGGATTGCCTCATCCGTCATAAAATTAGTGACAGATTGCCTCATCCATCATAAATTAGTGATGGATTGTCCCATCCGTCACTAATTTGACGGATTAGTGACGGAAGAAATATCCGTCACTAATTTAGTGGCGGATTGCTCTTCCATCACTAATTTGTTATGGATTAGTGACGGAAGGGCAATCCGTCACTAAATTAGTGATGGATTTTCATCCATCACTAATTTTGATGGATTAGTGTGAAAAATAATTCGTCACTAATTAGTGATGATTGTTTTCCATCACTAATTTGTAACGAATTAGTGACGAAAAAGAATCCATCACCAAGTTAGTGATGGATTGCTACTTGGTGATGGATTGCTCTTCAGTCACTAATTTGTTATAGATTAGTGACGGAAGGGCAATCCATCACTAAATTAGTGACGGATGTGATAGTCCGTCACTAATTTAGTGACAGTTTAGTGACAAAAAAACTAATCCGATTTAGCTTTTTTGTCACTATTTTGTTACTAAACCGTCACAATTTAGTGACAAAAATTTTCATCACTAATTTTTGTCACTATTTTGATATTTTTTGTAGCGGTATAGCTAATGAATTTATGTGTAATTAATGCATTTTGTGGGACATCTGTTGCCTTTCATGCATTTAGGTACAAGGATAAAATTTATTTTTTTCTTCAAAATAGTAATTCATTTTTTCAATCTAAAACTTTTTAAATGAAATTATTATTTTTTCTAAAACTTTTTAAATGAAATTATTAATTTTTCAGCATGTTCTTTTTCTTTTTTCCATGAGAATTTTTTTTTCCTTTCAGGTCAAAAGGTTTTTCTTAGAATAAACTATTAATTTTTATTAGGCATCAAACTATTATTTTTTTAAATGGTTAAATTTTTTTAGTTGATCAAACTATTAATTTATTTTTATCGATTTCTTTCTTTTTCTTGTGAAGAACATTTTTTTTGTTAATTTTTTATACTAAATCATTAATTTTTTAACTGATTCTTTTCTTTTTTCCTCCTAAAGAATTTTTTTTCAATTGAAAACTATTATTTTTATATCAAACTGTCAGTAGATTTTGATATGAATTTATTTTTTTAATGACAAAGAGAAATCAAATAATGTTGATAGTCTAAAAAATTTATTTATACTTGATAAAATTTAATTTACTTCACTTGTTACACCAATAATTATATAAGTTTAGCTGCTGTGCTTTCTTAATGTTTTTTTTTTCCACCTCCACCGTTCTTAATTCGTCGTTGGATTTTTTCACTATAGCAAGAGGTGCTGGGATGAGACTTAAAAACAAAGGTTCCTATTAACTAAATATTTTATTATCACACATCAATTATTTTATATTTAACTTATGTCACTATAGATATTTCAAAATAACTCAGTACCTAACCATTTTATTTGTTGGATAGGAAAAGCCTTTATGCATCAAACTCCGATGCATAAAGAATGCATCGGGCGTGTGCATTGGCCGTGCGCCCCTGCGAGCGCATGTACGGGATGCGCTGTGGCCCAATAGACTATGACAAGCGTGCTCACATGACATACGGCCAATGATAGCTCTCGGTGCGCACTATATGCACTGAAGTTCGATGCACAAAGACTTTTCCTTGCTGGATATTAAGACTTGCTCCTTTGAATGGGCCACAAGCATTTCATGCCTACTTCTTCATGATTGATATCTATTTATACTCACCGTCGATTATTTTATATCTATTTGATCTGGCAGAGCTATTTGGATGACAAAAGGTAGCATAAATAGGATGTAAGGACCAAAAATAAAATGGCAATTAGATAAAGCTTTGGTTATATCGATTGAAAAAAGATATAATTATATTATTGAGCACTTACTATATAACACTTTGCTATGCTAGGAGTGCAATCAAGCCGAATCGAGTTGACACAGTGCCAAGCTCGAGCTCGAGCTCGGCTTTAAAATATGAAGCTCGAAACTCGATTGACTCGATCGAGTTTCTTAATTAGAGCTCAAACTAAAGCTCTATGAAATATTCGATATACTCGAGCTTGACTCGCCTTGACTCGGATTTTTATATAAAAATTTAAAAAATAAATTAAAATAAAATAAAATATATTTTCTACAAAAAAATTAAAGAAGTTTTATTTAGTTAGGATAATATTGTAAATATATATAATTAAAAAGATAAAATAGTAAAATTAAGTAAGCTCGATTAAGCTTGCGAGCTTTTTGAGCCGAGTATTTTAATACTCGAATTCAACTCAATAATATACTCGAGTAGCTCGAGCTCGAGCTTGATAAGTAGCGAGTCGGTTTTGAGTATTTTTTGAGTCGATTTTGAGCTACTCGCAAGCTGTTTCGACTTAGTTACACCCCTAGCTTCGATAGTATGAGATGAGAACTCCTAATAATGATGACAGAGGGTAAAAGTATAGGCAACTTTAAAGGCTCATGTGAGTGGTAAAGATAAGTTTAAGCGCCTATCATGATTTTATGTCGGCAATCATAGAAATTTATTGCAACTTGTACAGGGGATTGTTTGCTCTAAACAATACAAGATAGTTTTATTAGAGGGAGAAAGAGAAAGTTGTCCAAGCTAGGATTGGCTCCATGCATATATGTGGTTGACTTCAGGGAAAACCAATGAAAGAAATAATTAACATAAATACAAGAAGAAGAATTCAATGGTTAAGAGGGACAGCATATGAATGTATATATATATATATATATATATATATATATATATATATATATACATTTAGTTTTTTTTAAAAAAAGCTAAACTTATAATTATATATAATATGTCGCAAAAAAGGTTTAAAAAAAAGCTTATCAGATTAGCAATTTAACTACACGCGAATGTAATCAAATTCAACTCTCTCGATAAAAATATTTAAAGGGATAAAAATTTAAGCAAAGCCACTAATAAACTTGTTTTAAATATATTTATTGATTTCTCAAATTAGATAAAAAGCTATAAATTAGTTCTAAATATTGTTAAGACTTCTTTTTTACTAATATTTATTCTCCTTAAATGTATAAAATCATCAATTATTTACTTACCAAGAAAGTTAATAAGTCTTTGATTTAGATTTTTTTCTCCTCCCTACTAGCCTTCCCATACTATACCATAGTCTTCTCATCATAGCTTATCTGTTGGAACCTAATCTATAAAAGTTACCTTTCCTTCTGGATTTGATTTTTGGCACAAGTTTATTGGAAGAATCACATTAACTCCCTCGATTTGGTTTTATAATTATTCTCAAAAATCCAAAAATTTTGAGCTTGGACTAACGTCTTCTAATTAATGATTGGGCTGGTTGTTTGGATCAGCAAAGAATAATAAAGTTATTTTTTCTAAGTTTTGATTTTTATTATTTAGAAAAAAAAAAGAGATTTCTAATGGCTTTCTGCGTTGGCCAGCAAGAGAGTTAAGAATATTCCTATGGCAATAAAATCAAGTGTTCATATTATTCATCTACTATGCATAAAACTATGGTGTTATTGCTATATATATATATAATGGCCTATGTAGTCATTAATTTAATCTACATGAGGGGACGTCCTTAGGGATGCTAGGCCAACAATTGTACTTATAGTTTATTTATATTATTAGTTTATTTGTGTGTGTGTGTGTGAGAGAGAGAGAGAGAGAGAGAGAGAGAGAAGTTTCTCCCTCTCTCTCTGTTGCGGATCTCTATTGTTTGGTGTTAAAGGAAGTCCCCCAGGGGGATTCCAGTTGTATTACAGGATAATGCATGCATGGATTTAATTTTTTTTTTACCTTTTCTTACTTCAGTTAATTTGTGTTTATGATGTTAGGGCAACAGCGTGCATGCGGTTTGGTTGGCTTGGTTGTGGCGTGAAGATGGGATTCCCGAATTGGTGCGGCTAGCTGCATCAAGATGAAGCCTCGAGCTGCCAGGTGGTGTTTGTAGTCTTTTTACCATGATTGTTAGAACTGATCAACCGATCAAGTCAAATCGATCTGGTTCTAATATAAAATCAGATGTATAAGAGGTCCGATCAATTCATTCTATTCACTCATGAACCGGTCAATCTGATTTGAAGCAGTTTTTATGGCATTATATGTTAAAATTTATTATTATGTTCATCATTTTTTTATTAAAAATTAATTTTTAGTAATATTGTTGATGCTGGATCACCAGATTTCTTGTTTAGGGTTTTTCTTAGGATCTCTCTTTTCATTTTCTCTGGAAGAAGAAGATCCCCCCCCCCCCCCCTCGTTCCCCCTTTATCCTTTTTTTTTTTTGACTTTTTATTTTTTTTTAATTATCGTGGACGTCCACGTGTAGGGCAGGCGTTCATCTTGCACTACGTGGTTATTCAGTGATAATTCTTAATAAGGATATTAAGAAACTTGCTCATGAAGGAATCCTTTTCATGATGATCTTGATTATCCCAAAGGAATGTCAGAGGTAGTGGAGACGTCAGGGTGAGGGAAAAGGGATCTGGCTCTAAAATAGAGGTTCAATGTCCCCTTTAGGGGTTTGTCTTATGCGAACCAATTAAGGCATGATGATTTTGGCATCTCTCGATTTCTGTTCCGGATGTGACGGTTTATTTCTTTTAATCATTTTATCGTGGGGGTTGTTCTTAAACCGGGGGATCGCTTAAGCTCTGGAGGCCGCCCAGGACTGGGGGCCGCCCAGGATCGGGGCCGCCCAGAACTGGGGGCCGCCCAGGATCGGGGGCCGCCCAGGACTGGAGGCCGCCCAGGGGGGGCCGCCCAGGACTGGAGGCCGCCCAGGATCGGGGCCGCCCAGAACTGGGGGCCGCCCAGGATCGGGGGCCGCCCAGGAGGGGGCCGCCAGGGAGGCCGCCCAGGGGGCCGCCCAGGGCCGGGGGCCGCCCAGGACTGGAGGCCGCCCAGGATCGGGGCCGCCCAGGGGGGCCGCCCAGGATCGGGGCCGCCCAGGATCGGGGCCGCCCAGGACTGGGGCCGCCCAGGAGGGGGCCGCCGGGGGCCGCCCAGGGGGCCGCCCCGGGGGCCGCCCAGGGGGCCGCCCAGGATCGGGGCCGCCCAGGGGGGCCGCCCGGGGCCGCCCAGGGCATCTTTTATTTATTTAGTTTAGCTATTTTTATTGTCATCCATATCATATGCCCCCTCGCCCATATTTCTTGTATATGTGCAAGGCATGCACATGCAAGGGAGAAGGGCGGAAAAATTTGAATTTCGAAAGCTCCGCTTGTAATGAGTGACATTTTGGGAAGAAGGGAAAAAGAAGGGAGGTGCGTGTCTCTGAAAGGACGGCGTCTTTTCACTCGTCCGGCTATACTGACGGGTTATCATGTACCCTCGCGGTGTTCGAAGCGTCGTGTCTGGCTTTTATATATGCTGAAAAGATCGTCCCCTTCCTTTAGTCCCCGATTTTGTGTGTCTTCCTCAGTTCTTATCCTCTCCAGCCCAGGGTAGTTGGCTTTTTCCTTCCTCCCAGGTTAGTTGGCTTTTCCTCCCTCCTTTTTCTTTATGGACCCCTCGGTAGATAGAAAAGGCAAGGGTCCCATGATAGAGCCCTCCCGAGAGGAGATTCTCCGGACACGTCGAGAGACCTTGGGAGGGGTAATCATCCGCGGGGACCAACCCGCTGTTCAATCCGCCCAACCTGTATCTAGGCCCTTATCTCAATCTTTTAGGACTTCTTGCTCATCCGCCGGTCATGAGGGGGAGCCCCTGCGGCTACCTCAAAACTGGCCGGACCGGCGGGTATTGCTTCCGTGATATCCCCACAAGACCTCAGAAACCTTAGGGCTCAATTTGGGGTTCCGGGTGATATTCGACTCTCTGTCCCTCTTCCAGAGGACAGGGTTAATCGAGGGCAACCGGGTAAGATCGCTTTATACGAGGAATTTTTTAAGAGCGGTCTACGGTTGCCGTTTCATCCCTTTTTCATAAATCTGTTAAATCGATACCACCTCATTCCGGCACAGCTCACCCCTAACTCTATCCGTGTTATATTTTCGTTCTTAGTTCTCTGTTCTTTTCACGGAGCCCCTGCTAGGCTTTCTCTGTTTAGGTCCCTATATAGAATCCGCAACCCAGTTAGGGATGGGTGGTGGAGTTTTGCCTCGAGACCTAAGAGAGTCTAAAGCTTAACCTTCCCTCCAAAATTAAAGGATGGAAGTCGCGGTTCTTTTACGCGCATTTGGAGGGGTTAGACACGGATTGGGGCACTCCGGATACTAGTTCAAACCAAAATGCGAGTATTGAAGAAAGGGACCGCGAGCTATTCAATACCTTAATCTCTACAATTATCCCTCCTAGTAGGGAGTTGTTATCGGAGAGTAATCTCCGGGAGGCTTCATTCGTGCCGGTGTCGCTGGCTGCAGCGCCCGGTGAGCTTCACAGAATTTATCTTCTCTTTCTTTATTCGCGCTAGTTTAGCTGACCTATTGTTTGTTACTTTGCAGCGATGAAATTCTCTCGAGAGTTCTTGGAGTCCAAGCTTCGAAAAAGGGAGAGAGGTGAACATGACACGCCAACGGGGGGTGAATCTAAAAGACCCCGCCAATCAGGGTCGGACAATCAAGTCCAACCTCCGGCGGTGATTCCTGAGGTGACCTTAGTAGAAGACAGTGACAGGGATGTGAGTCCTCCGACGGGGGGCCCTATGGGAGGTCCCGCCGAGGGGGAATCTTTCGAGACGATTTCGTCTCCTGCCCAAAGCGTCGGTGAGTCTACAAGAGAAGTAGAAGCGGCCAAGGCTGATTTGCCAGGACCTTCGCTACCGGCGGGAGCGGGTGTCCCCACTCCCGCCTCACCAGGTACTTCAATGGCTCCTCCCTCAGCTTCCCAACCACCCAGCGGGGATATCGGACATAAGAGCTATCTATCAGAGATGGTCCTTAAGCTCGCGATATTACCCAGATTTCAAGATAAGCTGAGGAAGGCAACACAGGCGGAGGCCTTCGACACTATGTTTACCGCTGCATTGCAGGTAAAGTCCGCTTTTTTTTTTTTTTGATCATCCCAATTCGGACACTGACAGAGAGCACTTTGCAGACAGCTAATGGTCTCTTCGTGCTGCGTGAAGACCTAGACAGGACCAAGTCTCAGAATGCAGCTTGAATAAAGAATTGGCGGATGCGAGGGCCCGAGAATCCAAAGCACTATGACCTTCAGGTCATGCAGGAGGAATATCGGACTTGGAGAGGGAGGGCGGAAAAGGAACTGCGAAGTTTAGACGCCCAGTTGTGCGAGATCCGGGCAAGGGTGCTACCGACGGAAGAAAAGCTAAAGGAGACTTCCCTTAGGCTGGAGCACACAGAGAATCGAGCGGATAGCGCGGAGGCCGCTGCTCGTGATGCTATGGAGAAGCTGGTCTTAGCCGAGAAGGACGCTAAAAACGCTCTTGATAAAGCTGCAGCAGCAACGGTGGAGGCACAGAAGAAGATGGCCACAGTCGAGACTGCAGCTCAGAAAAAGATAGCGGAGGCCGAGGCCAGAGCTCAGGAAAGGGTGGCCGCAGCTGAGGCAATAGCCAAGGATGCTATTGAAAAATAAAGGCTCCCCAGACTTTGAAGCGGAGTTCCAGGAGGCCGCCCTGGACGCTTTCGTGGAGGGCTTTGAGAAATGTAAGCGGATACTGGCCCGGCAGTTCAACCTAAAGGACCTTGAGCGTTTTCGACCCGTGGATGTAGAAGTTCCTGATAGGGAGGTCGAAAACGTGGTGGGTGAAGCAGCGGCGACTGGGACTCTCGTTGCAGAAGAGCCTCTGGCCGAGGAGCCGACCGCCAACCCTGACGCTGAGAAAGGGCCTTCAAAAGCTGATCCAGAATGTTGAGTTTTATTTTGATCTTTATCTTAAATTCGGTCCCCTTTAGGGACCTCTTTATTGTGAAAAACTGTCTGCTGACGAGATTTAATTCCAAAGTGAATGAACGTTACTTTTTATCGATCTGGTTTAGTTCAATACTTTCTTGCTTTATTTTTGGCTCCCGTTTGCTGATCAAGACAATGGTGCTGTTTGATTTAGATAGCCTGCCAGTACTTGACTATTCTTGAAGCGCAACTCAAAGTTACCCTAAACTTTCTTAGGGATGAGTTATACTTGGACCGTAGGACCGTTGACCGCGACCCGCCTTTAATCGAGGCCGCTTAAGAGGTACTTTGAACCTCCCCAGGGGTGACACCGGCCTGGGGGTGTCCTTTAGACCGCAGGGCCGTCGAGCCGCCCGTCGTGGTCGAGGCCGCTTAAGTCAAGGACTTGAACCTCCTCAGGGGTGAGTTACACCGGCCTGGGGGTGTCCTTTAGACCGCAGGGCCGTCGAGCCGCTTGTCGTGGTCGAGGCCGCTTAAGTCAAGGACTTGAACCTCCTCAGGGGTGAGTTACACCGGCCTGGGGGTGTCCTTTAGACCGCAGGGCCGTCGAGCCGCTTGTCGTGGTCGAGGCCGCTTAAGTCAAGGACTTGAACCTCCTCAGGGGTGAGTTACACCGGCCTGGGGGTGTCCTTTAGACCGCAGGGCCGTCGAGCCGCTTGTCGTGGTCGAGGCCGCTTAAGTCAAGGACTTGAACCTCCTCAGGGGTGAGTTACACCGGCCTGGGGGTGTCCTTTAGACCGCAGGGCCGTCGAGCCGCCTGTCGATGAGTAAAGATATGTATTTAAAAGTACAGACTTATTCAACATTTACGTGAATACATTACATCACTGGTAATACTGCCGAAGATTGTCCGCATTCCATGTTCGGGGAATTAGTTGTCCGTCTAGATCTTCCAATTGGTATGCTCCACGGTGAAGAACCTTTCTTACTCGATAGGGGCCTTCCCAGTTAGGGGATAGTTTGCCCCCTTCCATAGGTTTGGACACCGAAGCTCTTCTTAGCACCAAGTCTCTCTGATGGAAGTCCTTCGGACGGACGCGGGTATTGTAATACCTCGCTACCCGTTGTTGGTACGCTGCATTCTTAATTCGAGCCTGGTCTCTTGCTTCATCGATGAGGTCAAGACTGGCTCTTAAGCTGAGGAGGTTGTCCGCTTCATTATATGCCTCTACTCGGCCGCTTGGCAAGCCGATCTCAACGGGAATAACAGCCTCGGACCCAAAAACCATGTTGAATGGTGTTTCCCCTGTCGGCACCCTGGGTGTCGTATGGTATGCCCAGAGTACACTCGGGAGCTCTTCTACCCACCTTCCTTTGGATGTATCCAATCTAGTTCTTAGCCCTCGTAATATCATGCGATTTGTGACCTCAGCCTCTCCGTTAGATTGCGGATGGCCGACGGAGGTGAACCGTTGCACGATACCGAGGTCAGCACAGAAAGTCCGAAAGGCGTTGTTGTCAAACTGTCGGCCATTGTCAGTAATAAGAGTGTGCGGGATGCCGTAGCGACAAATAATGGCTTTCCAGAAAAAGGCTTTAACTTTAGCCTCAGTAATTCTGGCGAGTGCTTCAGCCTCGACCCATTTAGTAAAATAATCAATGGCCACTAGTAGAAATTTGCGCTGTCCTGTTGCAGGGGGAAAAGGGCCGAGGATATCCATACCCCATTGAGCGAAGGGCCAGGGGGAAGAAAGAGAACTTAGCTGAGAAGATGGTTGCCGTTGAATGTAGGCATAGCGTTGGCATGAATCACATCTTTTCACTAATTCTGTTGCATCCTCTTGCATGGTGAGCCAGTAGTATCCTTGTCGGAGAGCCTTGCGTGCCAAAGATCGTCCTCCAGAATGATTCCCACAGATGCCTTCATGAATTTCCCTAAGGACATAATCAGCATCTACTGAACTAACACATTTGAGGAGGGGCTGAGAGAAGGATTTTTTATAAAGTTGACCTTCTAATAGTACAAATTTAGAAACCCTCCGTTTAAGCAGCTTAGCTTCTTCAAGATCAACTGGGAGAACGCCGTCCTTTAGATACCGGACATAAGGTTCCATCCAGGTTTCTTTTTGAATAATGGGCAGGACTTCCTCAGTAGCTTCGATGCTAGGCGCCTCCAGATACTCAATATAGGTCTTCCCCATAGAACTATCCATGGAGGTAGCTAATCGGGCCAACATGTCGGCCCTAGCATTTTCGCCTCTGGGTATATAATTAATAACAAAGTGATCCAATAGGGGAACCAATGATCTAACTTTTTTCAGATATTGAAACATGATAGGGTCACGGGCCTCATACTCTCCTGATACTTGGGCGGAAATGAGCTGTGAGTCGGTGAAGACTCGAAGACTTCTGATTCCCAATCCATGTGCTAGCTTGATTCCGGTCAGCAAAGCCTCATACTCAGCTTGATTATTGGTGGCCTCAAAGAGAAATCGAAGTGCATATTCTACTATCGTGCCCTCCGGGCTAGCGAGAATGAGTCCAGCTCCGCTGCCTTGCGAGTTAGAGGCCCCATCAACATGGAGGACCCAGGCTTCATGATCCGTCACCTCATTATCCGACAGAATTCGGGGAAGTTCTTCTTGAGGCTGTTCAGACCAGGTGCATTCTACTAAGAAATCAGCCAAAACCTGAGATTTCAAAGATGCCCTGGGTTGGAATGACAAGTCGAACTCTCCCAGTTTGATGGCCCACTTGGCTAACCGGCCAGAAGTATCGGGCCGCGACAAAATAGCTCTGAGAGGTTGATCAGTGAGGACGACTATAGGATGAGCTTGGAAATAAGGCCTGAGTCGCCGGGCAGAAACGAACAGAGCGAAGATCACTTTCTCTGCTTTAGAATACCTCTCCTCCGGACCATGAAGTACTTTGCTGGTATAATATACAGGTCGTTGAACGGCATGGTCGCCGATACGCACTAAAACAGAACTGACGGCCTCCGAAGAAGCCGCCAGATAAAGAAAAAGCTTCTCTCCCTCCTCCGGCTTAGACAGTAGAGGTGGTGTAGACAAGAACTCCTTGAGTTCTCTAAAAGCTTGTTGGCATTCATCTGTCCATTCAAAGCTATCTGCTTTACGCAGGATTTTAAAGAAGGGCAAACATCTCTCAGCCGATCTGGACAGGAATCGGCTTAACGCTGCTATCCTCCCGGTGAGTTGTTGCACCTCCTTCTTACACATAGGTTGTCTCATACTGAGGATGGCTTGAATTTTCTCTGGGTTTGCTTCAATCCCACGCCGGGTGACCAAGAAACCCAAGAATTTCCCCGCTGTAACTCCAAATGCACACTTGCGGGGGTTGAGCTTTATTCTATGGAGCCGGAGGTTGTGGAAAGTTTCCTGCAGATCAGTGACATGGTCGGTGGCATATGTGCTTTTTGTCAACATGTCGTCTACATACACTTCCATATTCCGACCGAGTTGGCTTTTAAACACCTTGTTCATCAGCCTCTGATATGTAGCTCCCGCGTTCTTCAATCCGAAGGGCATTACTTTATAACAATAAATACCCTTCTCAGTGATAAAAGAAGTATGCTCTTCATCTGCGGGGTCCAACTTTATCTGGTTATACCCTGAGAAAGCATCCATGAAACTAAGGAGTTCATGACCAGAAGTCGAATCTACTAACTGGTCGATGCGGGGCAGCGGAAAACTGTCCTTAGGACAGGCTTTGTTCAAATCTGTGTAGTCGATGCATATTCTCCATCCCCGCTGGCTTTCCGAACCATAACAACATTGGCTAGCCAATCAGGATATCGTGCTTCTCGGATATGACCGGCCATAAGCAACTTGTCAACCTCCATCAATGACCTTATGCCGCTCAGGAGCAAAACTCCTCTTCTTCTGGCGGATAGGGCGGCAGCTTGGATTAATATTAAGTTGATGAATAATTACCTCTGGAGGAATTCCGACCATATCCGTTATTTTCCAAGCAAAGACATCCGCATTCATCGATAAGAAAGCCAGGAGCTGGTCCCGGACCTCAAGGGGAAGGAGCTCGCCGATCTGCACGACTTTAGCGGGGTCACCTTCCAGTGGGTAGGATATCAGAAGTTCCGCTGGCTCTCCTCTCCGCTCAGCTTCCCTGGGGTCGAACGACTCGGCCATCGAAGGAACGCCAGGCATCTGGGGACTAGGGGCTAAATGATAGCAAGGTCTGATTGAGTCCACGTCTCCATGCATCACACCGACCCCCGCTTGGTAGGGAACTGCACCAATAAGCGCTTGGTAGATATAATTGCATCTAGTGCGTTCAAGCCGGGACGACCAAGAATGGCGTTGTAAGCCAAGGGAACCCGAACCACCAAAAAATCCATCATAACCGTGCTTTGACATGGTGGCGAACCCGCCGTAGCTGGCAGAGTGATCTCGCCCTCCACCCGGATGGAGTCCCCAGTGAAACCAACCAGAGGGATGGCTACGGGTCGGAGGGAATCCAGAGATAGACTCATCCGAAGAAATGCATCATAAGTAAGCACATTAGCGGAGCTCCCGCTGTCTATTAAGATTCTTTTTACAGGATGCCTAGCGATTGTCATTGAAACGACGACGCTATCATCCTTTACAAGATTACCCCCTGCTACACTTCCCTCAGGAAGGATTACATCATCTAACTTCTACTCCCCTTGGTCTTTTGGAAGATGAAGCCTTTCCGCAAGAGATCATACCCACCAACTTCTCTGTCGGGGCGTTGTCAATGCTAGCTTGAGCAGGAGGAGGCCCATCAGGGCCGGCACAGGAGGAACTTCCTTCTTCTGCACATACTGCCCTAGATATCCCCTCTGAATCAGCTCTTCGATGGCCTGCTTTAAATTCCGACATTCTTCAGTATCATGGCCATAATCCCTATGGAAACGGCAGTTCTATCGCGGGCAGTGCCCTTCTTCAACGGGGGCGGACGCCGCAAATAAGGTTCGTTCTCAATCTCCATAAGGATATGACTTCGAGGTGCCAAGAGGGGTGTAAGATGGTCTTCCCTGGGAGCTTGATTCTTGCGGCGATCGGTCGGTCGGTGCGAGAGCTCAGGTTTCTTGAGGGGAGGTCCGACCAATTCCGGGCGAGCGGGTCTTTTGCTAGCCCTCCCCTGCACACCTCTCCTGGATGAATCAGCTTCGTCGGCGCGGATGTACTTCTGCGCGCGGCTCAGGAGATCGGCGTAAGAAGAAGGAGGCTTTTTATCAAGAGAGTAAGTAAAACGGGAGGGTCGGAGCCCCCGCTTTAAAGCTAGAGTAGCCACAGCGTCCTCAAGATGATAAACCTCCAGGGCCGCCACCTTGAAGCGAGTTACAAAATCCTTCAAGGATTCTTCTTCCTGCTGTTGCACTGAAAATAGGCTGTCTGCCACCCGAGGAATTTTCCGACAGTCGTCGAAGTGAGCCAGAAAAGACCTCTCTAACTGCCGAAAAGAGTCGATACTTCGTGAGGGCAGACGAGAATACCAGACACGAGCCGCCTTGCGGAGGGTAGCCGGGAAGGCAATGCATAAGAGGGCGTCTGTTGCCCCTGGACCTGCATGATAGCTTTATAGCTTTCCAAATGATCTAAAGGATCAGTGGTGCCGTCATAGGGATCAAGCTGAGGAAATCGAAACCTCCTTGGAATGGGCTCTCCCATGATACGCCGAGAAAGAGGAGGGCGGGCATCATAATCTGATCCTGGCTGGTTATTGATTCTTTGACTGAGTTCTTCCAGCCGACGGTCTTGCTCTTCAAGGCGCCTTTCCATTCTGTCGGTCACGCCTCCTTCAGCCGGTTCAGGAGAACTGGAAGGAGTTCGATGGCGCTGTCGACGATGCCCCGCATAAGGTTCCTTTCCCCGTCGCCGACCGGTAGACAGTCGGGGGAATGGGATAAGGAGCGGGAACCGTCGGAGACCCTGGGACCGCCGCCTTCCTGGAGAATAAGAACGGAGAGGCCTCGTCGGAGGAGATCTCCCCCGAGCTGACTGTCGGCTAACAGGAGTAGCCGACCTAGGCGATAGAGGTCGCTCGAGTTGTTGTGGAATCCCTTGAGAGTGTCGTTCTTGCAACCGCTGAACCATCCCCACGAGAGTCTGGACCTGCTGAGTAAGAATTTGCAATTGGTCCTGGGGAATAACCGGAGGCGGTAGCGGTGAGGAAGAAGCCGGAGGAGTCGACTTCACCGTCTGAGAGGGGCCAAGAGGTGCGAGATCATCATTGGGGGGCGAAGGATGCCCCCCAGACCAATCAGTAGGATCTTCTTCCAGAGATCTGGAGCTCATCTTTGTGGAACCGTCGGACAGGCGTATCTCACTGCTCCGACGATAAGCTTGCCCCCTTCCTGGCGCGCCAATCTGTTGATGCTGGATCACCAGATTTTCTTGTTTAGGATTTTTCTTAAGATCTCTCTTTTTTTTTCTCTGGAAGAAGAAGATCCCCCCCCCCCCCCTCGTTCCCCCTTTATCCTTCTTTTCTTTTTGACTTTTTATTTTTAATTATCGTGGACGTCCACGTGTAGGGCAGGCGTTCATCTTGCACTACGTGGTTATTCAGTGATAATTCTTAATAAGGATATTAAGAAACTTGCTCATGAAGGAATCCTTTTCATGATGATCTTGATTATCCCAAAGGAATGTCAGAGGTAGTGGAGACGTCAGGGTGAGGGAAAAGGGATCTGGCTCTAAAATAGAGGTTCAATGTCCCCTTTAGGGGTTTGTCTTATGCGAACCAATTAAGGCATGATGATTTTGGCATCTCTCGATTTCTGTTCCGGATGTGACGGTTTATTTCTTTTTAATCATTTTATCGTGGGGGTTGTTCTTAAACCGGGGGATCGCTTAAGCTCTGGAGGCCGCCCAGGATGGGGGCCGCCCAGGATCGGGGGCCGCCCAGAACTGGGGGCCGCCCAGGATCGGGGCCGCCCAGGACTGGAGGCCGCCCAGGGGGGGCCGCCCAGGACTGGGGGCCGCCCAGGATCGGGGGCCGCCCAGAACTGGGGGCCGCCCAGGATCGGGGCCGCCCAGGAGGGGTGGAGGCCGCCCAGGGGGCCGCCCAGGCCGGGGGCCGCCCAGGACTGGAGGCCGCCCAGGAGGGGCCGCCCAGAACTGGGGGCCGCCCGGGGCCGCCCAGGATCGGGGCCGCCCAGGACTGGAGGCCGCCCAGGGCCGGGGGCCGTCCAGGGGGCCGCCAGACTGGAGGCCGCCCAAAACTGGGGGCCGCCCAGGGAGGGGGGCCGCCCAGGATCGGGGCCGCCCAGAACTGGGGGCCGCCCAGGATCGGGGCCGCCCAGGGCATCCTTATTTATTTAGTTTAGCTATTTTATTGTCATCCATATCAAATATAAATATATTTATATTAAAATAATTGAATTGATGATTCATCGGTGATCTGACAGTTGAATCTGTGACCCAGTAATTCAAGCTCTGGTCGAGCCGATGTTCAAGTCAGATCTGATAACTTTCTTTTTAGTCAAGATTCCTTGCAAGAAGTTTCTTCTACTCAATCTGTACAACCTATGATGAGAGATGTGTTGTAGAGAGTTCACCAGCATTTAGACTGTCCTCTCAGCTTTTGTGCACAGCTTGCCCATCTGATCCTTGGATGATCGCTTCATCAAGCTTCTAAAATTCTTTTAAGATAAGCGTCAACCACTTAAATACTTATAGAAGTGTGTAAATTTTGAAGAATGTATTATGTATTTACAAGATGAACAAATTTTTATGAAAATTTATTTTACTTAATAAAAAGATTATTAGGTGAAAGAAAAAAATCATATAATTAACATTTATATGTTATGTTGGCAGCGACTACAAGTGGATTTTACTTGATAATAATTTAATAATAGAGAGTCCTCTGGATGCGCGTGAAAGGAAGTACTTTTAGTAATGTTTGATAGCCCAAAAGCTATCCCTGAGGAA
>UESW01003957.1:1468395-1487593 GCA_900491605.1 Calamus simplicifolius | reverse complement strand
AATTGGGTTAAGTACAATTAATAAGATTCAATTTGGTTTAAGTCTATTAGAAGGACTAGTCATTTCAAATATTGATTTAAAATTAGACTTGATTTGGATTTAAATAGATTCAGGACTAGCCAAATTTGATTTGGGCTAGGACCATGATCTATGTGGGTTCAGTCCAATAAATTCAGATTAGCTTAAACCAAAAACTAACCCAAACCTCTCGCATAAGTCTGAGAGATTAAATTCATATATAGAATTTAATGTCTTGCATTAATCTTCTCCAAACAATTTCGTCGGAATTCTAAAGTGTTAGAATTTATATGGAATAAATGTGCCTCTTTGTATTAACCAAGTGCTACGGTTCGACGACTCTTTGGTTTTTTACCGAAAGTCAAAATTAACCAAGCGCTACGGTTCGACATCTCTTTGGTTGTTGCCAAGTGGCAGAATTCTAAATGTTAGAATTTAATGGGCTGGCTAAAAAGAGACTATAAATAGAGGACATCCCTCACCAAATTACACAGAAGAGAAACAACACACGATATGTCGTGAATTAATTTTCTAAAGAATTAGAATAGAAAATCCTGGTGATTCTGGTGCTAATGGAAGTGTGGAGGATCCTAGAAGAAGAATTCAAGTGGGAGGATTCAAGATCAGCAAAGTCGTTTCCGCAAGCTAGCACTCCCGGGAATTCAATCATTCGGGGCTTCGCGTGGACGATACTAGAGGCCGGATGATTGAACGGCTGCAGAGCATAAAAGGATTTACCAATTGGCTTTAAGGTAATTGATATGATCCCTAGATCTTAAGGCATGCTTCAAGATAAGAAGTATGACTTCTTGCCTTGAAGATCAAGACATGATCTTGATAGTTTTATTTATATGCATATTTTGGATCAATCGATCCTATATACAAGGCAAAGATATGATCTTGATGCATGTTAGATAGATTAGTATGTAATCTTTAAATTTCCGCATTGATAATTGTTATCAATTTTAAAACATGCATGCCTCGGAGATTGTTTCTCCCTACAAATGGTATCAGAGCATGGTTTTCGTATTGATCTAATTTATTGTATGTAAATTAATGTTCCTATTAATTGTGTAATCAAGGCTAAAATAAATCACAGGTCTATTCGGTCATAGATGGATTGAAAATCCAAATTACCCATTCAACGAGGTATTCTGTGACATATTGCCATGATAATTTAAATTGATCTTTGGCTTCAAAATACTGATTACACACACTCTTAAAATATGTTTTATATTTGATACATATTAATGTTGTATAAAATATGATATTTGCATGTTTAGTATAAAATATAGATATGATATATGATGGCATGATGTCTATGTTATGAAACATACAATATTTATGATAGTCTAATTTGAATGTCAGATGTTAATTCATAATCTCTTTAGATATGATCTAAATAGGAATTATGAGTAGTAACATAATACATGTGCTGCTTGATTGAAATATATGATATGTAAACATGAAATATATTAATCCTTTGGGTTAGCTAAATCGGGTCCATAAAGGGTTAGACCCTAAGGTTTAAATCAACTGGGCTATAAGAGCATTTGATCAAATCTAATTAGATTAGGTTAAGAATGTTCTAAATCAAACAATAGTTGTAGTTGATCAAGTCCTTCTCTTTGATTAAACCAAATGGAAGTAGATTAGGCTCCGTGGTTGAGCATGAATCTCTTAGATGGTCAAATCAGAATTGGTTAACCATATGATGTCAAGGTGAGTTGGCAAGTTTCTCTAGGATCAACAATCGAATGGTTTTTAATTGGGAGCTACTCGTATTGATGCATCTTTAATGAGTTAATGGCATATCCCTCCCATCGATCTCACTCACCTGGTCAATGTGGTGAACCATTTATGATTCAAATCATTTACCTGATTCGGGTTGACCCATGCCTGTAAGGAAATCAGTCTGACTGATTTAGGTGCCACTTAACCTGACTTAATCTTGTTTCATTCTACCGATTTCATAGATTCAGTGGGAGAACTTGATTAGTCAATTTATCTACAGATTATTAAATCCTCTAAAATTATTAGGTCCTTAAAAATGAAATAGTTATATGATAACTAAATCATAGCCTCCCATTAAGGTAGGTGATAATGAGTCCGATGTCTTGATAATCATTGGAGGCACTCCATGCCTAGTGCTTGTCAACCATCGGAATTATCATTCATTATATGATAAGTCAGCGTAACTATTACATAGACAGTCAGGTGAGCCGAGCTTCACTCGGGCTTGGTTGTCTATTGATATGTTACACTGATTATATCATTTAATGGTTGGACCTAACCAAAACTTTCAGTGGAGGCACTTCATGCCTGCTGAAGAGGTATATGGGGCAAAACTGAACATTAAGAATTGTTTGGGGAAACAATTAGTTTTGAACCTACTCTTAGATGCATATGGGTTAGCCAAGCTTCACTTGGGCCTGTATGTAGATTATGTAGATTTTAGTGCCCGCTAAATAATTAAGAATAATTCTTCGAATTGGGGTGTAGAGGCTGCCAATTTAAATAAAATAGTGGGAGAATCTTTAGACTAAAGTCCAAGTCTTTAGACTGAATCAATTTATATACTAATAAACTTTAGTTTTTCCTTATGCAGAACATGGCCACTAATTTATCATTAAGGTCCCTATTGGATAGTGACAAGTTGAATGGTTCCAATTTCAATAGCTGGTTCAGAAAACTTAAGATCGTCCTTGAGCATGAGAGGATTCTATATATTCTGAATAATCCTGCACCAAAGATACCTGATGCAAACACCCAAAGTTCTGAGAGACACTTATCAGAAGTGGCTCAATGATAGAACTAGCATGCGTTGTATCATGCTAGCAGCAATGAACGACGAATTCGGTCACTGGTTCGAGAATGCTTAGCCAGAAGAAATCATTCAAGCGTTGAATGAATCTTTCGGCACACCCGATGATGTTGAAAGGCACAAGACTAGTTGTGCTATTTTCAATGCTCGAATGAGGGATGGATCTCCTGTCACTGATCATGTATTGTACATGATCGAGAAGATAGAACTCCTAAGCAAGCTCGGCTTTCCCTTACATGAGCAGTTGGGAAAAGATGCGATCCTGAATTCCTTACCTCCATCCTTCCGACCTTTTCTTACTCATTTTTGAATGACAAAGCCTGTAGTCAACTACCACGGTTTGTTGGTGTTGTTACAGAACTTTGAGAAGGATAATCAGCTCTCTAAGGGTTTGGTTAATGTGGTTGAAGGATCTAAGGTAGGGCGTAAACCCTTTAGGAAAGGGAAGAAGAAAAAGAATAATAAAAGGTGCAACATGCTAGGACATCTATAAGGGGTCAGATGCAGAAGAAGAAAGTTGATAAGAGTCAAGCTGAATACTTTCACTGTAAGATGCAAGGGCACTGGAAGAGGAACTGTCCTCTTTACATTGCCACACTTGATCAAAATAGGCCAAAGAAGAAAAAGGAGCAAGATGTTGCTCAACAAGGTATTTATATGATAACACCTTGTAATTTTTCTATATATGATAATCAGACCTGGGTATTGGATATCGGGAGTCCTTTTAACATTTGCAATTCATTGCAGGGACTACAGGTCATCAGAAGATTTGAGGACAATGAAAGATTCCTTAATGTCGGCGATGGAAGATTAGTTCCAGTTCTGGCATTAGGAGTTCTTGAAATAGTTTTCAATAGAAATGTCATTATACTAAATGATTATCATTTTTACCCAACGTTCTTGTTGAACGTAATTTCTGTAGGCCTTCTGGCCAAAAGTCATTATGAAATTTCAATAAAGGATGTTACTTTGAATATCATTATGAATGGAGTCACTGTAATGACTAGGCATTTATCTAATGGTATTTATATATTATCACAGCCTGTGAATGTAGTGTACAATTTAAGTAAGCGCCCTAGAACAACTGATGTCACAGATATTTATCTTTGGCACCATCGGCTGGGTCATATCAATAAGAACAGATTAAACAGGTTAACTCAGGAGGGAATCCTTCGAGTTGATGATTGTGAATCATTAACTACATGTGAATCCTGTCTTCTTGGTAAAATGACCAAGTCATCTTTTATTGGAAAAGGTGAAAGAGCCAAAGAACTATTGAGTCTAGTACATACTGATGTATGTGGACCAATGAGCACTTGTGCCAAAGGTGGATATTACTACTTCATTACTTTTACAGATGACATTTCTAGGTTTGGTTATGTCTATCTTATGAGACATAAATCTGAGTCGTTTGAAATGTTCAAACTATATCATAAAGAAGTAGAAAAAATAAACAGGAAAATGTATTAAGACCCTTCGATCAGATCGAGAAGGAGAATACCTTTCCAATGAATTTGTGATATATTTAAAAGAGAATGAGATTCCCCCCAATGGACTCCTGGAACACCGCAGCATAACGGTATGTCTGAAAGAAGGAATCAAACTCTGTTAGACATGGTTCGGTCCATGATGGGTTTTGCGAGCTTGCCAATATCATTTTGGGGATACGCATTAGAATCAACTTGTCATATTCTTAATAAGGTTCCAAGTAAGTCTATTTCTAAAACTCCACATGAGATGTGGTATGAATATAAATTGGTTATTACCTATCTGAGAGTCTGGGGGTGTCCGGCTTATATGAAACGTGCAAAATGAGACAAACTTGAACCCAAATCTGACAAATGTTTTTATCGGCTATCCGAAAGAGACCAAAGGATATTACTTCTACAATACTGAAGAACAAAAGTTGTTCATTAGTAATAGAGCAATTTTTCTTGAAAAAGTTCCTTAGTGAAGGAACAAATAGCTCTAATGTTGAACTTAAGAAAGTTCATCAAGTAGAAGGAACAATACAAACCAGTGAACCCTTAGAATCTGAGTTGATTAGATTAAACTCAAAACCCATTTTAGATGCACCATTAAGACGATCTGGTAGAGTACCACATCAACCGGACATATATTTAGGTTTCTTGGTCCAGAATGATGATCCTGTTGAACTCGATAAGAACAACGAGGATCCGATCACCTATATGGATGCTATGCAAAGGACTGACTATAATAAAATGGCTTGAGGCCATGAAATCCGAACTTAACTCCTTGAAGGACAATAATGTATGGACATTAGTTGACTCATCCGAAGGGATAAAACCCATAGGGTGTAAGTGGGTTTTCAAGAGGAAAAGAGGCGCAGACGGAAAGATTGAGACCTATAAAGCACGTCTAGTTCTAAGGGGTATTGTCAACGTTATGGTATTAACTATGATGAAATGTTTTCTCCTGTGGCAATGCTGAAATCCATTCGGATTATGCTAGTTATAGCAACACACTTCGATTATGAGATTTGGCAGATGGATGTTAAAACCGCTTTTCTAAATGGTGATTTAGAAGAACAGGTGTATATGATACAGCCTGAAGGTTTTATATCTGAAGATGAGTCTAAAGTGTGCAGGCTACAGAAGTCCATTTATGGACTTAAGCAAGCATCTAGGAGTTGGAACATATGATTTGATAAAGTGATCAAATCTTATGGCTTTATTAAAAATAAAGAAGAACCTTGCATTTATAAATGGGCTAACGATTCCGTTATTGTATTTCTTGTATTATATGTGGATGATATTCTCTTAATCGGGAATGATATTCTTTCATTACAAGGAATAAAGACATGGTTATCATCACAATTCTCCATGAAAGATCTGGGAGAAGCATCATACATCCTAGGGATGAAGATCTATAGAGATAGATCTAAGAGGATGCTTGGTTTATCCCAATCTATGTACATTGACACTGTGCTAAAGAGGTTTAGTATGGAGAATTCCAAGAAAGACTATCTTTCGATAGGCCATGAATTCATCTTTCTAAGAAGGATTGTCCGACAACTCCTAATGAAAGAGAACGTATGAGTCGAATTCCATATGTTTCGTAGTGGGATCGATTATGTACACCATGACATGTACAAGACCAGATGTGGCATACTCACTAGGAGTAGTGAGTAGATACCAATCTGATCCAAGAGAAAAACACTGGCAAGTTGTTAAAACAATCATTAAGTATTTAAAAAATACTAAGGACCAGTGGTTAGTCTATGGAGAGTCTGATTTGAAACTTATTGGATATACTGATTCCAGTTTCCAATCAGATCATGATGATAGCAAAAGTGTATCGGGTTTCATGTTTATTCTGAATGGTGGAGCTATTTGCTGGAAAAGTTCCAAGCAACATACAGTGGCAGATTTGGTGTGCGAGGCAGAGTACATCGCTGCATCAGGTGCTGCGAAAGAAGCTGTGTGGCTGCGAAAGTTCATCTCCGAGCTTGGAGTGACATCTTCCATAGATGGACCAGTCCTGTTGTATAGTGACAGCACTGGTGCCATAGCTCAAGCAAAGGAACCACGAGCACATCAGCGCACCAAGTATATACTGCGCCGGTTTTATCTTATTCGAAAGATTGTAGACCGAGGTGACATAAATCTTCAGAAGATTGATGGAAAGGAAAACCTAGGTGACCCATTACTAAAGCACTCAGCATCAAGGAGTTTGACAACTATAAGTTGAAGATGGGTATTAGATACTGTAATGAGTGGCTTTAGGCTAAGTGGGAGTTTGTTGGGAATTATATCCTAAAGCCAATCATTTGATGATTGTGCTAATGTAAATTGTATATATTGATATATTAATAAAAGTTATTCGGCAGTTTATTCATTACAAGAACATCTTCTTAATACTCCTGATTGTAATGAAGCCCTTAGGATCTTTCTTCACGATAAAGGAGGATTTATCTTTAAAGGTCCTCAAAAAGGTTCGCAACCATATGATATACTATGACAGGGCCATAGTACTATCAACTATAGGACGTTGTATATCATATTTGTTGGTTGTCCTCTTAACCAAGGAGTGTAGAGACACTGGTATGACATACAGGTGAAAGTGTAGGAGTACATTTCACCGAACGTGACTCATTTCCGGATACTCTACTGTCAAGAGTTAATCCGAGAAGATATAGGTATAAGTATCCTTCAGACCTAAAGATCACAACCAGTGGCTTACAAGCAACTCATTGTACTTCGGTGCCGGACCACCTGGATTTCTAATCCAGCTACGAAAGGTTACTGGGTGCAGTCAAGTACTTGTGGTAGTCAGTTGTGGATCAAGATGGAATTTGACCTATCCTGTTAAAAAGAGAAATGCTTGTGTTTCAATTTAGCAAGACCTTGGCCAAGGCACTTCATGTGAAAGTCACATGATCACTAAAATTGAAATCACTTTATGGATTTGCTATTTAGAGTTGACAGGCTTTTAAGCCATCCTTAGCATTTGTGGTCAAGAGGATGAATTATACGGTAACTATTTCTTAGGGTTCTTGGAGTTTGCTCAGCAACTCTTCGACCTATCTGGACGTCGGGTTCCATACTAGATGGGCACATCGATTAGTATAGAAAGTTGTTTCTATGCTACCAGCTTAGATTCGAACCTAGAGAGTCACACGCATAGAAGTTTCCTAGGATGATCTGTTTGCTGATCAACGATTGAGAATCATATATGATTTAATTAATTAATTTGATTGATTGAATTATCTCAATTGGGTTAAGTACAATTGAATAAGATTCAATTTGGTTTAAGTCTATTAGAAGGACTAGTCAATTTCAAATATTGATTTAAAATTAGACTTGATTTGGATTTAAATAGATTCAGGATTAGCCAAATTTGATTTGGGCTAGGACCTTGATCTATGTGGGTTCAGTCCAATAAATTCAGATTAGCTTAAACCAAAAACTAAACCCAAACCTCTCGCATAAGTCTGAGAGATTAAATTCACATATAGAATTTAATATCTTGCATTAATCTTCTCCAAACAATTCCGTCAGAATTCTAAAGTGTTAGAATTTATATGGAATAAATGCGCCTCTTTGTATTAACAAGTGCTACGGTTTGACGACTGTTTGGTTTTTACCTAACGTTGGAATTAACCAAGCGCTACGGTTCGACGACTCTTTGGTTTTTTACCAAACGTCAGAATTAACCAAGCGCTACGGTTCGGCGTCTCTTTGGTTTTCGCCAAGCGACGAAATTCTAAATGTTAGAATTTAATGGGCTGGCTAAAAAAGACTATAAATAGAGGACATCCCTCACCAGATTACACAGAAGAGAAAAAACAACACATGATATGTCATGAATTGATTTTCTAAAGAATTAGAATAGAAAATCCTGGTGATTCTGGTGCTAATGAAAGTGTGGAGGATTCTAGAAGAAGAATTCAAGTGGGAGGATTCAAGATCAGCAAAGTCATTTTCCACGAGCTAGCACTTCCGGGAATCCGATCATTCGGGGCTTCGCATGGACAATACTAGAGGCCGGAT
The DNA here is from genome assembly GCA_900491605.1 of Calamus simplicifolius. Classification (NCBI taxonomy): domain Eukaryota; kingdom Viridiplantae; phylum Streptophyta; class Magnoliopsida; order Arecales; family Arecaceae; genus Calamus; species Calamus simplicifolius. The sequence goes on along the minus strand of UESW01003957.1, from coordinate 1,479,238 downwards.
GATTGAACGGTTGCAGAGCATAAAAGGATTTACCAATTGCCTTTAAGGTAAGTGATATGATCCCTAGATCTTAAGGCATGGTTCAAGATAAGAAGTATGACTTCTTGCCTTGAAGATCAAGACATGATCTTGATAGTTTTATTTATATGTATATTTTGGATCAATCGATCCTATATACAAGGCAAAGATATGATCTTGATGCATGTTAGATAGATTAGTATGTAATCTTTAAATTTCAGCATTGATAATTGTTATCAATTTTTAAAACATGCATGCCTCGGAGATTGTTTCTCCCTACAGTTTGGATGGGTAAATAAATATTTGATATTTAGTATGTATTTTTTATCATGAACTGTTTTCTTAAAAGTAGAGCATGGGATATAGATCCCAAGATTTGTGGGCATGAGATTTATCATGTTCTTGGTTTTTATCGTGTTCAACCCATGAGTGATCCAAAAGGGAGGCTACTAGTAGTATCTCGTATCTCTTTTCCAACAAACATACGGTAGGAATATTAGGGATGGTAATACGCGTTTGACCCAATTACCTGTGATCACAATAGGCTGCTAAGAAATATTTATGATTTAATTATTACTACATTGGAATTAATTTTGAAGCCAAAAGGATCTGCGTTTGATCATAGATTTTATCACGTCAAAATCCAAACTGGTTGGTGTTGTACGTGAAGAAAATCATTATAAAATCCTAAACTTGTTTTTGAAGCAAATTGGGCCTAAGCCCACTCCAAATAGTTTGACCATAAGATCCCATGATCATTAAAATAAAATAATTATTTGATGAGTTAATTTTATCATGTCATATGAAAAATTAGAAATATCCATCCTATGCATCATAAAACTATTGATTAGGACTATTTGACTAATTATGATTTATGCCTATTTATAAGGTCTTAGTTAATGAACAAAGACAATATTATTATAAGTCTAAATTTATTTAAAAGGATTTTTAAATGGATGGTTTGGAATTATAATATTAAGAATTTGATTCTTAAATAAAGTTATGAAATTAAAAATAGTCATAGGTTAAGTTAATAATGAGATTATTAAATCTAAGACTAATCTATTTAATTTCATAAATAACAAGAATATGATTCTTTGTATAGAAATTAATTTTAAAAGTTAATATGTGATATTAAATTTTAATCATATGATTATTAAAATCTTTTGATATTAATTTCTAAAAGATAATGGTTATCTTAAAGTATTAATTTAAATTCATAGATTAAATCTATATGAGATGACAAGATTTAAAGGTTATTAAATTTAATTCACAAAGATAGAAGGTTATCTTTATATAATAAAATATAATTTTACTTTAATAATAAGTAATTAATAAATTTGTTGGTCTCAATCATTGGTTTAGCACTGTGAGAGTTGAACGGTGCCTCGAGGTGCTTTGATTTCGTTCTCTTACGGATGGTATCCGTTCAATTCAATAACAAGGCTAGATCTCTTAGGATAGAATTTATAGATATATTTAAAGCATGACCTACCCTACGATGAAACGCTTGGGTTAAGTTTAGAAATTTAAAATGATGGGTCTTACTCATAAAGATATGAGATCAAATGTGTTGATTATATCTATGACCAAATTTCAAATTCGGTAGTTAATAAGTGTAAAAATAAGAGTTATTTCAGAAACATACTAGAAGAGTCTCGGTTTAACTAAGTGTGCAAGCTGACCTACCCTACAGTGGCAGACTTGTACATGGCTAGTTGAATTATCGAGGGAATAGAATATGGGTTTTTCTTGTATTTTTCCTAAATTGTTCAATTGTTTTTTGAAATCTCTATTCCAAAAACTTATAAACATTCATCTTGACTAATTTTTTAGAAAATGGCTTTGAACAATCTCATTATTTCTCAGCTTTCTAGCAACACCCTAACTAAAGAAAACTATCCCAAATGAAAATCTGATCTTGATAACTTTTTGACTATTGAGAACATCAAATTTGGTATCAGTGAGCTAACTTTTGCTAATCGTAATGTTAGAGAACATTATGACAAGTGACAAGTTGTCACCAACCAAATGAAGAGAAGAAAAAGAGTAAATGTGATTTATTTGTACTTGAAGCTTGTCTAGTTGAGGTTGATACCTCCTCTTGGATAATTGATTCATGGGCGATAAATCATGTTTGTTCTTCTATGCAACTCCTTAGTTCTTCGAGAGAGCTTTTTGATGGTGAGTTGACAATGAGGGTTGGCAATGGGGCTACGGTATCGACCAAGGCAGTTGGAACAGTAGTCTGTCTTTCGTTTGAAGAGAAATTTCTTATTTTGAATAATATTTATTTCATTCTAAACTTTTCTAGAAATTTGATTCCAGTTTCTAAACTTCATGAACAATGTTATAAATTTCATTTAATAGAAATTTATTTCAGTTTAAAAATGGTCTTGAAATTTGTCATGGATGTTTAGTCGATGGGTTATATGTTTTATGCCTTATGAAAATATTTTTTACAATACCGAACTGTTTAAAGTAGCTAATCCTAAGTCTAACAAAAGATAAAAGGTAATAAACAATGATAATGAAACATATTTCTTGCACCTTAGGCTTGGTCACATTAACCTTGATAGGATAAATAGACTTGTGAAGGATGATCTTCTGAGAGAGCTAAGTGTTGGCACTCTTTCTGTCTATGAGTCCTGTTTAGAAGGTAAAATGATCAAAAGACCTTTCTCTGCAAAGGGCCAAAGGGCTAATGAACCACTAGAGCTAGTACATTCGGATGTGTGTGGACCATTCAACATACAAGATAGAGGTGGTTATGAGTACTTTATCACTTTCATTGATGATTACTCAAGATGGTTTCGTTTACCTAATGCAAAGAAAGTCTGAGACTTTTGGAAAGTTTCAAAAATTTCAAGCAGAAATTGAAAAAAATTAGGTAAATCACTCAAAACACTGCGATCAAATCGAGGTGAAGAATACCTTGATATAAAATTCAAGGATTACCTTATTGAGCATGGAATTGTTTCACATCTCACAACTCCAAGAACTCCACAATAAAATAGTGCTACCGAAAGGAGGAACCAGACATTGTTAGATATGATTAGATCAATGATTAGTTATTCCTTACTACCGATATCATTTTGGGGATACGCCTTATAGATGACAATGCATATTTTGAATGTTGTATCATCTAATCTATATCCAAGATACCCTTAGAGATGTGGAATAGCAAAAATCAAGTTTACGTCATTTTCGCATATGGGAGTGTCCAGTTCATGTTCTTAAAGGTAAATTTAGAAAGCTAGAACTATAAACAGAAGTGTGTCTATTCGTTAGCTACCCAAAGGGCACTAGAGGAGGTTTATTTTATAGTCCATAAGAAAAGAAGGTATTTGTGTCAATAAATACTACTTTCTTGAAAATGATTATATACATAAATTTAAACCTTGAAGTAAAGTTGTACTCAAAGAGTTGCTCAAAGATCAGATTACCACTCCATCAATAAGAGTTGTTGAAATTGGGAAAGAAGAAACCACAGCTCCTACTCAGGATATTATGGTGCCTAGATGTATAGTGGAAGGGTTATCAGAACCCCAGCCCACTATAGACAGGATAGCAAAGTAAATATTATGGTAGCTGATACCAATGATGATGATCTATCATCATACCGGCATGTGATGGATGATCCTGATAAGGATAAATGGCTAGAAGCCATGAACCAAGAAATGGAGTCTATGTACTCCAATACTGTCTGAAAACTTATAGATCCACCTGAAGATGTCAGGCCCATTGGATGTAAATGGATCTTCAAGAAGAAAAGAGGAGCGGATGGAAAGGTAGAGACCTTCAAAGCTAGACTTGTGGCAAAGGGTTATACTCAAAAGGAGGAGTTGATTATGAAGAGACTTTCTCCTTAGTTGCCATGTTAAAGTCCATCCGCATTCTCTTATCCATAGCTGCATATTTTGACTACAAATATGGCAGATGGACATCAAGACACCTTTCTGAATGGCTATCTAGAGGAGTCCATATATATGGAACAACCAGAGGGGTTCATTGTTAAAGATCAGGAGCAGAAAGTTGTAAGCTTAATAGATCCATCTATGGACTCAAACAAGCCTCCAGATCTTAAAATATTAGGTTTGATGAAACTATCAAAACCTATGGCTTCGAGCAAATATTGATGAATCTTGTGTATACAAGCTTATTAATAAAAAAAGTATGATTTTCTTAGTACTTTATAGATGATATCTTACTCATTGGAAATGATATGAAAATATTATCTAACGTAAAGAGATGGTTGACCGAACAATTCCAAATAAAAGATTTGAGAGAGGCAAGTTATGTTCTTGGTATTCAGATCATTAGGGATAGGAAGAACAATCTTCTAGCACTGTCTCAGGCATCTTATATTGATAAGGTGCTGGCTCATTTTTTGATGCAAAATTTCAAGAAGGGTCTTCTTTCGACCCAATATGGAATTGTTCTCTCTAAAGAACAGTATTCTAAAATACCACAAGAAGAAGAGGACATGAGACGGATTTCATATGCATCGACAGTTGAAAGTCTAATGTATGCTATGCTATGCACTAGACCAGACATCTGCTATGCAGTAAAGTTGTTAGTCGGTTCCAGTCAAACCCTGGGATAGAGCACTGGGTGGCAGTAAAGCATATTCTCAAGTATCTTCGGAGAATGAGAAATTATATGCTTGTATATTCAGGTGGAGACCTGAATCCCTTAGGATACACTAATTCTAATTTTTAATCAGATAAAGATTCTCGAAGGTCGACATCTGGATCAGTGTTTACACTTGGTGGTGTAGCAGCTATTTGGAGAAGTATCAAACAATCTAGCATTGCTGATTCTACCATGGAAGCTGAGTACATAGCGGCTTGTGAAGCAGCTAAAGAATCAGTTTGGCTTAAAAAGTTATATACTGACTTGGAAGTTGTTCTAGGAATGGATATGCCATTGACATTATTCTATGATAATAGTGGTGCTATGGCTACTTAAGTCATAAAAGGGGTAAGCATATCAGAGAAAATATCATCTCATCAGAGAGATCGTGCATCGAGATGATGTCAATATTATGAAGATAGCATCAGAACAAAATCTGGCTGATCCGTTCACAAAGATGCTACCTGAGAAGATGTTCAACAAATATCTTATGGGAATGGGATTAAAAGATATATCACATCTGCTTTAGGGCAAATAGAAGATTGTTAGGAACAATGCCCTTAAAATCATATGTATTTATACTTTTTGATTTTCTAAATTAATAAAAGAAGCATTTTTCTTCAATCTTGTCTTGTTTATATTAAAGATGAATATTTATATAAAAATTTAAAATATATTATGAGAGTGTAATTTTAGTATAATGTATATAAGAGGATTAAAATTATAGCTAATATCTTTAAACATGTCCGTGATTGATAGAAGTACAGATCTTCTATTGCTAATCATTAATACGTCCATGAACATTCTGTATGTGACAATCTTATCCGAATTATTATGTAGAGATACTTAGTGGAGGTATTATATATAATAAGATTATATAGGACTTGGACCAATATAATTTGAATCTTTATTTAAGACCGTTATAAAGAATTCGATTTATGCCACAAGATGATTATATGTAAATTAACCTTAATCCTGATTTAATCACAGACTCCTTGATTGTGCTATTGGATCTTTTGATTTGTTTGTTAAAGCTCATTTAATGTTGGGCCCAATACTTACATTTGGAGGTTTAATAACACATTAGGCTGGGAATGTGATTTAAAGATATTGAATCTAGGCTTAAAATTAGTTTCCTTAAGTGTTGATTATGTTGCAAATAGTTATGCGCTAGTGGTTCAATGGTACTTAAGGAATAAGAGAAAATTAGAAGGGTATAATGGTTATTTCACCTAGCTCTAATTAGAACTAATTATGGAGGGTTGAATTATATCAGTAGACGACTCAAGTTTTTGAGTAAAATTAATCTGTGATTTTCAAGAGTGCAGTCTCGAGTTTTTAGTGGAATAACTTCGAGATTAATAAACTAATAAATAATTAAAGATTTTAATTGAGTTTATTCAAGTTTATTGGAGCTTAAAATTATGGGTCCATGGTCCCACATCATCTTAGGTTAATTGCATCAATACTCTTGGATTGAATAATTAATATGATTAATTATTTATTTTTTTAAATAAAATATTTATTAAAACTTTATAATAAAGAGTTTATTGTGAAGATAAATAATCGATTTGATTGATTATTTTTTTCACATTTATTTTGGTATAATAAATTAGTTATTGAGCAAAATAAAAATATGTTTAGACATATTGTTCATATAATTGATATGAATGGTTGCATATAAGTGTTATGAAACATTACATAAGAGAATTTTACTCTTGTAAGTGACTCATATTATGAGTTAATGAAGAGAAAGAAATTTTATTATTTTTTGATAATTTGATAATGCGATTATTGAGAATATTAAAAATAAAATAATAAATTTAATTTATTAGATATTTGAAATTAATAATATCTAAAATTATTAAATAAGATTTGATAATTTAGATATTATTATATTTAATTTAGATATTATTTATAAATTAGTTGTAAATAAGAAAACAACTTTTCCTTGATATGATCAAAGAGTTGACTTTGAGAATTGTTTCCATGCGGTCAAAATTAAATGTTGTAAGAGAAACGTTATCTAAATTAAATATTGTATATAGATAAACGTTATCTAAATTAAATGTTGTAACAGATAAATTATCTAAATTAAATGTTGTAATATCTAAATTAAATATTGTAACAGATAAATGTTATCTAAATTAAATTAATTTAAAAATAGATTTTTTTGATTCACCTAGAGCCTATAAATATGGCATAAGGTAGACTTTTCGTTAAAAAAAATGAAAGAAAAGTTTCTCTTCTCCTTTTCTCTCTTTATTTTTTATGCGCCAGAGTTGTGAGAAATATAGAAAAATAAGAGTAAGCCCACTCTCATAATTTGATAATGATCCTGAGAAAGGTGAGGAAGGCTTTGGTTTCATTTTAATTTTATAGATATTTTATAAAGTACCTTGGCCCATAAACTCTACCATGAGATTCTTTATCATAGCTTTGAATCCGGTAGTAGGGTGTGTCTGTTCCTTTGAGACTTCAACATCAGACCTCAATATATCGGTATATTTTTATGTTTAAAAAAATCATATGATAATTTTCTTTTCATATGACATATTAATTTTATGCATGTTAAATGATCCACATGCTTCCGCTACACACACAGATATATATATATATAATTTTTTTGTATACCAACAGAAGGTTCATTAAAGAAATTTATGTGATGGAGGATCATTAAAGAAAGATATGATGAAGCACCAAAGAATTATAAAAAAACATGATTACGTTGCAAATTATATTTGAATAAATCTAAAGAGTTATTTTATAATATTCATATTAAGTTGTAATGGTGGGATGGAACTTTCTCTAAAAGATAATTAATGGATGCACTCATTCATAAGAAGAATAAAGGCCAATTTAGTTTAATTATTAATTTATCAAGAGCCGAATTCTTGAAGTTGGAATGAGTTGACGTAGTCCAAAAAAGCAAGAATAACAAGAATTTTGATCAAGAAAGAAATTTCAACAAGTGTCTCTTTAGGATTCCTATTTATTCTCTTTAGAAGTTTTATTTTTATCAACATTGAATAAGTATATGATTCTAGCCATTTATTTTAGAAATGTTTTGATTCTAGGCTTTTATTTTTGGAAGAATTATGATTATATTTTATTTTTTTGGACCATTTTGCTCTATAAATAGGTCCCTAGTACACATCATTGAATCAATGAATTGGATTATAATATTCTAAGAGTTTGTTCTATTTTTCTATCTTAGAGTAATTCCTTGTTTAAGTGTGTGAGGTCATAAATTTTGCAAAGCATTTAGAGATGCTGAATTAAAAACCCTCAAGAAACTAGCACGATACTAGTAGTTATCCCTATTAGGTTTGCCTGCAGTTTTAGCATTAGAGTTAGATTTGCCTACGTCAGATGTTACATAAAAAAACAACCAAAATTAAGAATCTATTTCTTATCAAAGCTACTAATGTTAATTGAGAGTACCTTGCTTCTCGCATCATTAGGACTTTCCATCATATTATCTTTGGCTATACTATCTCTAGTTTTAAAGATACTCTCATTCTTATCACCCTTTCTTTTACTCTTTGGATAAGTCCTCCAAACATATCATTCGTTATGACAAGAGAAACAATAGAGTTTCTAATATCTTAATTTGGATCTTGATACAATATAATATGGATGTATACCAAACTAGCTAGTATCACCACCTTTACTATCGCTAAAAAAAGAAAAAAAAGAAAGAGAGCGAGAGAGATAGAGAGAGAGGGAGGAGAGGGAGAGAGGGCTATTATCATTAGAAAAAAAGAGAGAAGGATGGATAGGAGAACAACCTTTAAAACTAGAAGAAGAAGAGAGAGGAGAGGGAGAGTGGGGAGACTAGCTAGTACCGCCACCCCTATCAATAAAAAAAAAAGAATAAAGAAAGAGAGAGAAATGAGAGAGAGAGAGAGACAAGGGGTCACAACCATAAGAAAAAAGAGAGAGCAAGAAAGGAGCATACTTTTGAAGCCAAAAGAACATAAAGGAGAGGGAGAGTAAAGAAAGACATACTTCAGTGATTGTGCAATAGGATAGGGCAACAATAAAGATGATTGTGATAGACTTCAACGACCAATGATAGAGAAAGTGATGAGTAAGGGTTAGGATTTTGTGGAAGGCATTGGATGATTCACAAATTGCTAAAGATGTTCTTTTTAATAGACAACCCTTTTTGAAATGGGTTGAATTTAAACCTAATAACACAACTAACCTGATAAAGTAATTAAGAGTCAAACTATTTTTAATGGATGAACTGACCTAGCTCCCAGCTAATATGGTTCGACCCATCCTAAATTGATTGATTCAAGATGGTTTAATAGTCTATGCTCATACTTCTTCAACGAAACCTTTTTTCTGTTCCTTCCTATAGGTCTTAAAATCCTTCTATTCAACTCTTTAATTACAAGGCATCTTTTATATCGTTAATTAAGTGACTCTCTTCCATACAATTATCGATACAATTCTCATATGAGGATAGTAATGAGCATGAGAAAATAAGAGTTTGATCTTCATCTTCTATCTTATACTAATATTTTTCAAATTAAGAAAAACCTTATTGAACTTATTTATATAGTTTTTTTCCTAATGTACCTTCTTTTATCCATAAATGGTAGAGCCTATGTTTTCAAATATAATCAACTAGTAAGAGATTCTATTATATACATGCTCTTTAACTTGAACCATAGTTCAACCATTCTCTTCTCTCTAATAACTTTTTAAGAACCTCATCTAATAGATATTGAATGGTAATGTTGGCCCAGATGGCAACCCAAGAGGGGGGGGATGAATTGTGTTCTTAAAAAATTTGATCTTTTATAAACTATGTGCTTTGGAATAAATGAAATTAAGTGCAGGATAAATATTAAGCACAAATAAAGAGATAGAGCGGAAGAGTCAAATACAGTAAACACAAGGATTTTATAGTGGTTCGGTGTATCCAATACCTACGTCCACTCCCAAGTATCACTTGGGTTCACACTATAATCTACTTGATTACAGTTGAGTTGTTTTACAAGCTCACAACTCAAACTTATTGTTTCCCCCGGGATTACAACAACCCAGCTGGTTTTTCGGGCTCACCAGCACAAAACCCAACCACAAGCTATCCTTAGCTTGTACCGAGGTATACCACCTTCACTAATTCAATCCCTTGATTGAACTAGCAAACAATAAATGAGAATAGAGTTTAAGTACTAGCAGCTCCTCAAATGAGCAAATAAACAAAGTAATAACAAGGTTCAGAAAAGCCTATTGAAGATCTTGAATGTGTGTTTTTCTTCTTTTCTTCTTCTCCTTTGAAAGATTGAATCAGGGCCTTAGCTCAGATTCTTCAGAACTTGCAGTTGAGAAGATGAGGATTTGGGGCTTTTGCTTTATCTCTTCAAATGTTGGAAATCTTCTTGATTGAACTTGAGACGCTTGTGAATTTCTCTTTGAGCTTTCTGAGGATGATAGATTTGAGCATTGACTCTTCCCTCTTTGATTCTTGCTCAAGATATCTCGGATTTTTCAATCTATTTTTCTCTCTCTGTTTCCACCTCCTTCAAACGGACGGTTCCCCCCTTTTTATAGATCTCTTAATCCAGGTTTTAGGTAGAAAAAATAGCCGTTGGAGATGTTGGATTCTTCTACACACAAAGAAAATAGCCGTTAGAGGTTAGGTGAAAAGAAATCTTACCATTGAAGTACGTTCTGATAGATAAAAAATTCGTTCCTAAAAGGTTGGAGTCGGCTCCAACTTTTCAAGTGTCGACTCCAAGTCGGGTGTTCAAAAATAGTAAAGAAAAAGTTGTTGGGGGAGTCGGCTCCGAAAAAGGTAAGTGTCGGCTCGACACTTTTGGGAGTCGGCTCCGGAAACTGTAAGTGTTAGCTCCAGAAAAGTTCATAAAACATGCTCTCTGTTCTCAGGTTAGAGTCGGCTCCAGAAACTCAGGTATCGGCTCCCAAAATCTCAGGTGTCGGCTTTCGAATTCTATGTGTCGGTTCCGGAAACTGAAACAGAATGCACTTCTCTGTATCTTAGGTTGGAGTCGGTTCCGAAACCTTGGGTGTCGACTTCGGACCGTGCCAAAATCTCAGAAACTTTCTGATACGCTTTGGGGTCGGCTCATGACTATTTGGGTATCGACTCCAGACTCTGAACTTTGAAAATTCCTTTTAAAATATTGATTCAAAACATGTTTCTTTATCC
>UESW01003957.1:1446786-1463865 GCA_900491605.1 Calamus simplicifolius | reverse complement strand
TCGATCGCAAGAGACGCTGAGCAAGATCGCTGTGAAAACGGAAAGACGAAGTTCTCTAAGGGAAAGCGAAAGAGCGCTACAAATAGGGATGACGCCGCCAAGACTCCGTTTTTCCTAAGGGAAACCGCCTCAGGGTGAGATGAGGCATCTCAACCAAGACATTCGGAACTACCACTACAGGCGCCGTGAAAATCGAGATCTCCTACGTGGCGCTTCCCCAGCTGTTACCTTCGCTCCTAAGGAATGATAGATCCACCTCGAAAGGCAAGACGGCCACGCAGCATTAATTAGGGCATCATTGCGTGGGCTGTCAAATACATGTCCCCCCGTTCGGATTGCGCCACCTAAGTCTATACTCCCTACGCCCGAACCTACGCTTCAAACTAGGGAGTGGGGGGCATGTGTTGATGGATAAAATTGTCATTGCATTGATAATCGTGCAAAGGGACTAAGATCAGCCCCATCCTCCCGCCCGCTACATTACACCCATAAAGAATGAGCTAACTAGTATGGTCCAACAGGTCGAGCAACCCATAGCTCGGTTCTCCCGAGTAACCCATAGCTCGGTTCTCCTCGAGCTACCCATAGCTCGGTTTCCCGAGCAACCCATAGCTCGGTTTCTCCCGAGCTACCCATAGCTCGGCTTCCCCTAGTCGTTCATAGCTCGGCTTCCGAGCAACCCATAGCTCGGCTTCCCCGAGCCATTCATAGCTCGGCTTCCCAGAGCAACCCTAGCTCGGCTTCCCGAGCAACCCATAGCTCGGCTTCCCCGAGCCATTCATAGCTCGGCTTCCCCGAGCAACCCATAGCTCGGTTTCCCCGAGCAACCCATAGCTCGGCTTCCCTGAGCCATTCATAGCTAGGCTTCCCCGAGCCATTCATAGCTCGGCTTCCCCGAGCAACACATAGCTCAGTTTCCCCGAGCGACCCATAGCTCGGTTTCCTCGAGCAACCCATAGCTCGGTTTCCCCGAGCAACTTATAGTTCGGCTTCCCGAGCAACCCATATCTCGGCTTCCCCGAGCAACTCATAGCTCGGTTCCCCCGAGCAACCCCTGAGCAATCCATGGCTCGACATGCACCTCCGTGGAACCCGACGCGGGAGAGCCCAGGTCTAGCGTAACAGAATCTCAAACAAAGAATCATATCGAGGAGTGGTCTAGGATCTACAATAATGGCCTAGGACCTACGCACTTATCGGATCTCAGGCCATCAAAGAGCTCTCCCAGCTGTCGATCTTTCAACGAACAAGATACGGATCCCACCGGCCTTACAACAGCTTGATTCGAATCATCTCCGTATCCCAACAACCTTCGAACCTTCCAGAAGGCGCTCAAGATCCAGGTGATTGCCTATAAATATGACACTCCCAGATTCTCTCAGGTACGCGCACACGAGCCCCCGCATACAGCTCCTGGCTTACTCTCACTCTCACACTCTCTCTCTTTCACTGCTCATCCTCCTCCTTCTCCACCGTCGGTGCTCCCCACGAGCTCTCGATTGGTCGCCCCCGGAGGGACTCCCCAGAGATATCATTCTCCTCATTTCTGTTGATCGTCGATCTTCACTGACTTGAGCATCGAAGAGTCTTCCACGGAGGGCCACCCCCAACGCCTCTCGCATGAGGACTTCTGTGCAGGTCCGCCTAGGAGGAAGCTCGATCAGGAGACCGATCGCGCCCGAGTCGAAGGACAGATCCCGACGGCAACACATGTAAAACAAAAAATTAATCTTAAGATTCATCTTTCTTATCATCGCCTCAACTTCATTATAAACTTTGAATAACGATAAAAAAAAGACACAAACAACATATTGCAACTAAATTCTATATAAAAATAATTATCTAATTATCAACATCATCATTCTTTCATGCAAAAGAAAATTAAAAAAAATTATTTAATATCAGAGTGAATACTTCCAATTACCCAAACCTAAACGGCCTTTGCCTCTCCTCTCTCCCTCTTTTTTTTTTATTTTGGACAGACGGATGATCATACCATTTTAAAATGAGTCAAATCCGATATATCATAATACAAAATTTATATTAGAACAAGTGAACGTGGATTTCCAGCTTTCACTCCAAAAACTCTGAGTAGTAGGCCACTCTAGCAGCGATCCAGTCAGCCGCAGCATTGGCTTTTCTAGAGATGTGTCGTATCTGGATGCAGCGAACATCCTACAGGAAAGAACGAATATCATAGATCAAGAGGAAGGTAGGCAAATGATCGCATTGATCCTGACGGAGCCAACGAATCATTGTAATATCATCCCCTTGTTGAGGGGTAAAATCACCATTGCATTGATAACCGTACAAGGGGTTAGGATCAGCTCTGACTCCACCCATTGCGCAGTGCCCGCAAGAAATGAACCAACCATTATGCCTCGGTGGATCGAGGCACCTTAGCCCCTCGGCGAACCAAGGACTCTCTGGGTACGGATTACATCTCTATGCCTCGCTAGCCGAGCTATCTCTATCTCTCGGCCCCAGTCCGAGCGATCTCTAAGCCTCGCTAGCCGAGATATCTCTATCTCTCGGCCCTAGCCCGAGCGATCTCTATGCCTTGCTAGCTGAGCTATCTCTATCTCTCGGCCCCAGCCCGAGCGATCCATAACTCGGCTTGCCCGAGCGATATCAACACCTCTGCAGAATCAAATCGTCTTTACGCCCAGCTTAGTCCTTTGCCATGCCTCGGCAAACCGAGCCTTTCCATACTTCGGCGGATCAGGCCGATCTCTGTACCTTGGCCTGACCGAGGCACTTAGGCACCTACTTCTGCGGAACCACGATAACCGAACAAGGATCCACATAGGCGATCATGCCTATACTACCAGAAATGACCTAGAGCCCATATGATCGATGAATCTCAAAGCGCTGGATAGCCCTCTCGGCCGTCGATCCTCTAACTAGCAAGATACGGATCCCATCGGTCTCACAACAGTCTGATTCGAATCAGCCTCGAATCCCAACAACTTTTAGACCTCCTACGATACGCTCAAAGAATCATGTGATCGCCTATAAATAGCACAGTCCTAGATTCTCTGAGGTAAGAGCATTCCTGACGCATTCTAAGCACTACTCTCATTCTATCTCTGCTAACCCCTTTCCGTCATTGACGCTCTGCTTGGAGCTCCCAAAAGGCCACCCTGGAGGGACTCTTCAACGAGAGCCTTCTTTCCATATTTGTTCGTTGTTGATCTCCGCTGACTTGAACGTCGGAGGGTCTTCCGCAGAGGGCCACCCCCAATGCCTCTCGTGTGAGGACTGTTTTGCAGGTTCGTCCATAAAGGAGCCCAATATGAAGCTCGACCGCGTCCGAGTCGAAGGACGGATTCCAGCAACAATACCCCTCAATAATAAGACAACAGGCGCTCAGGCTGCGAATGGCAGAAAAAATACCAATCCAAGTGGCCATATAGCTTCGCTAGAGGCACTGAAGAGTCAATATGGTTAAATCCATCAGCTGCCAGCATCGCACCATCTGACTCTCAAATCATAAAATTCAAATCAGCAGCTCTATCACGAATACTCCTATTAAAGTTGATTTTGATAGACACTAAAGATGAGGGCTTCCAAGCATCTGACTCTCAAATCATAAAATTCAAATCAGCAGCTCTATCACGAACACTCCTATTAAAGTTGATTTGATAGACACTAAAGATGAGGACTTTTAAGAAATAAAGATCATATATCGATGCACTGCCAAAGTAATACGAAAATTCTAAGGGCTAGGGCTATTAAAATTTAGAACAATCCGATGAAAAGTATACTCAATTGCTAAGAAAAAGACTATCCTGGTAACCCTATGTGAAGCCCTCTCTCACTCACTTTATGCTACAAAAATTTCACACGCCAAAGCCTGCGCAAGGAGAGAAACTAAAAGCCTCTTTACGTAATATGTTAAAATAATTTCTATTAGTCAAAGAATCACAAACTCCTCGTATTTCTATTATAAATAATTAATACTTCTAACAAATAATTAATTAATATCATTATATATATACACCTGCATATACAAAGAGAGCCGAATTGTTTACATTCACGTATAGTTAAATATAAATTTAATTTTTTTTTCATTCTTAAATATCTACATATTTAAAGCTAAAGGAATTATTTGTTAACCATTATTTATTATTAAAAATAAAAATACATAAAAAAATAAAATTTTAAAATAACAATAAACAGTTATTTCATATAACTAATATTTATATATACAAAATAAATAGCTAATATGAACCAAGACATCTAAGGTTTACCTATTGATCAACAATCATTCAAAATATCCCAATAGATAATTAAAATAAAGCTCTAATTTAAATAATAAATAAAAAATGTTAAAAGTAAAATAATATTTATTTATAATACATTATAAAATAGTGCACATTTATGAAGACTGAGCACATGCTTATACGTGATAAGTCCAATGTCCAACCTTACATGCATATAATTCAAATAGTTTTATTTATTTTAATAATATTTCTATTGCTATTCGAATTAAATATTTGTCAATTTAAATCAATTATTTACTTTGAATATATAATATTATTTGATGAAATAAATATTTATTATCATTTTAAAGAATTCATACTTTTTCATTCTATTTTTATTTTTTAACATATTTGTATATTATTAAAAATATAAACATTTTTATAATTTTTTGACTTGAAAATCTTTATAGAAGAAATTATCAAATTAAGCTTAATTATAGATAAATATAACCAAATCCAAGAAAACTCTCTCTATATATAGTTTTAAAAATTATTATTTAAATATGCATTAATCATTAGATCATTAATTATCCATACATCTTGACCCCATATATTTGGCATATATCCATGTTAACCTTTTGCGACATGAAGGCCACATAATTTCCAATGGTTATGCCCCTCTTAACGAGATTGCTATACTCTATTTCGGTTCAGTTTTACACAGCTTTTGAGTGATGATCTTCCAAGCTGTCACCGGATTGCCCCTCCTTGCAGAACGCCCGCTCATTGATACATTTCCATTCGTTTAAAGACAAGTAAAAATATCTTTTAAAAAAAAATCGGAAAAAAAAGCCGATCCAAAAAGTATATCTACGATTCTTTTATTTAACTGACAAGAAGAACTACACATATTTACACATTCACATCGAAGACGAAAAAAAAAAAAAAAAGGAGAGAAAATTAAAAAAAAAAAAAAAAAAAAAAAAAGGAGAGAAAGCACTTAAACTAATTAATCCCATTTCCCACCGGAAACGAGTAACCTCCGCCCATCTCCACCCCTCCAAGATCCGACCCCATACCACCGTAAACCCCCGCCGCATCAACAGTGTTGACGAACGGATCCACACCGAACAACCCCCGCTCCTCCCCGCCACACTCCACCGGATACGGAGGAAACCCCCTGTCCATCCCTCCCGCCACCTCCGCCCCGTTCCCCTCCAGCCGAAGCCTGGCCCTCTTCTCCCCTCCCTCGCTCGTCCCCATCAAACGATGGAGCACGTCCGGGTCCCCTGCCACCTTCACCAAGAACGCCAGCATCTGCCGCGGCCGACGCTCCGTCTCCTGCACGCGCCTCCACATCCGCTGCACCTTCTCATCGATCTCCTTCTGCTCCTCCTTAAGCCTCACCACCTCCCTCGCCACCCTCTCCTCCTCCTCCTCCTCCCACCCCTCCCTCCTCCTCCCCCCTCCTCCGCCGCCGCCGCCCCCCCTCGAGTTGCTACTGTTTCGCCGGACGATCCGCCGGAGGAGGTTCGTCTGTCCCCTTAGGAACGACGCGTGGGCGAACTCCCACCGGTCCGGATCCACCTTCCGAAACCCCTGTAAACAAGTTCAAATCTAAGCAATACGGAAATATCCGAAACATGTCGATAGAAATTGATGTGATCGTAGTTACGTAGGTGTTGAGCTGGCGGACGAAGCTGGAGAAGTTGCTGTGCTTGAAGTGGGCAGGGAGGAGGGTCTGGGAGAAGACGAAGGGGTCGATCACCACGAAGCTGTTGCTGTCCTTCCCCCACGAGATTACGGCGTCCGTCGCTGGGTCGTTCACCATCCGATACGTCTTCACCACGAAGGGGGCCACCACCGGCGCGCTTCCGTTACCGCCGCCGTCTTCCATGTCCAAACAAGGAAAAAATTTGCGAGTGAAGAGAACAAGTGCTCGCTTCCTGGCCGAAAGAGATCTGGGTTGCTACTTGCTAAAGAGGGCACAGTTGGGTGAGGTAAGGGTGCCACGGATGGCTTCTTTTTTTTGTAGTCGGGTCGATGGGGGAGTGGAGGACAAAGGCGAGAGGACAGGTGCCAAGCATGCTTGGACGCGTGTCGTCTCTTCGGACCGTTCGAATATTTCCCCTACGTTAAATGGATTAAAAAACAATAAAAAGTAAATTCTGTGTTTTTTTGACTTCTGGGTAAAATCTTTTTACCTCTCTTGTCGTCATTCACGCTTACACGGTAACGCAAAGGAGGTCCAAAGAAATGAACCGCGATCTCCTGTCTGAATCGACACGTGGATTGCAGATCCGTTGAGATTAAACACGTCAGTAGGCAAATACATGTACAACCGCTTGGGTTCGGTGGCTCGGTCGAGGGCTCACATCCATGAGGTGTCAGAGGCGAGGTGCTGGAACCGGACTGGGCCACGTACGTTATAGGACAAGAACCCCTCACCGCTCTCAGGGCCACGTTGGCTCCAAACTTTCGTATCAAACAGAGTGCACCACGCGCAAACCGTTCAGCTGCCTGCAATTTGGACTGTAAAGTTCGCGCCGATCACCGGAATGTTGGATGTACCGAAGTGGAAGCGATATTTCTTCCGCGTGGCAGCGGAACCGGATGGGGCAGTCCAGTCGCTCCCTTCTTTGTCACGATCACGGAACTCGCAGTCGGTGGTCGATGCAGCGATTTGGTCGTTTCGGGTCCGGAACCGGCACCAGTCGGTCAAAAGAAGTCTCCTGCAGAGTACCGGAATCTTAGATGGATCGGAGAAGAAGCGTTTTCTTCCACGTGGCAGCGGAGTTAAATCGGGCGTCCTAGTCGGTCGCTTCTTTTGTCACGGTCAGGGACGTCGCCGCCGGTAGTCGACTCAGTGACTTGGTGGGTTCGGGTCCGGAGGAGGCACCAGTCGGTCAATGGGGGGATCGCATTCGGTCGGGTTTGATGCACGTGGGGCCACGGCGGTTCGTGGTCCGGGTGATGCAAGGTTTACGATCGAACCGATTGTTAAAGGACATACCTGAATTTGAGCGCAGAGAAAAGAGATATTTGAACCGACCCAAAGAATTTCTGCAATTTGATGAATGATGACAAATTAGTACGAGGATGGTCTAAAGAAGGGATGGGTGATGATAGATTTTGATGAGCTCCATAGAAATGAAACCACCCGCATACAAGTGAAAAAAAATTTATTAGTTTTTTCTTATTATATTTATATACATATTTAATTATATATTTTATTTTTTTAATAAAAATAAAAATAAAAATAATATTTTTGTTTTTTTTATTTTTTATAATATATAATTATTTCTAAATACCTCTATTCTTTATAAGAAAGTTAAAGAACAAAAGAGCCATGTAATATCTTATACTTTATTATCTTCGTATAAATATATATTTATTTATAAATATTTTTATTTTTATCTTTTTATACTAGTTAT
The DNA here is from genome assembly GCA_900491605.1 of Calamus simplicifolius. Taxonomy (NCBI): domain Eukaryota; kingdom Viridiplantae; phylum Streptophyta; class Magnoliopsida; order Arecales; family Arecaceae; genus Calamus; species Calamus simplicifolius. The sequence goes on along the minus strand of UESW01003957.1, from coordinate 1,456,226 downwards.
GGATGAATTAATCAAATATATTCAAGATGATATTTTATGATATATGTTATTGGCAGATAATATAATGTTGATTGATAAAACTAAATCTGAAGTAAATGTTAAGCTAAAGATTTAGAGAGAGGCTTTAACAGATAAAGATTTCAAGATTAGTAGAACTATAATTGAATGCATAAAATGTAATTTTAGTGGAAATAGAAATACAAATAAAGAACGGTAAAGATTGTAAGCCAAGAGGTATTAAGGAGTAAAAAAATTAGGTATTTGGGATCAATTATCCAGCAAGAAGGTGAAATAGGTAAAGATATGAATCATTAAGTTAAAGCATGATGGATTAAGTAGAGAAGTGCTTCGAGAGTATTATATGATCAATGCATCCCATTAAAAACTAAAAAAAAAAATTTATAAAATCACTATTAGGCTAGCTATGCTATATGGAACAAACTGTTAGGCAATACTGAAATATGTTAATAAATTAAGTATAACAAAAATGCACATATTTAGATGAATATGTGGTAAAACTTTAAAAGAAAAAATTAAAAATAAATATTTACGAGAAATGATTGGAGTAGCCCTAATTAAAGATAAAATGAGAAAATACCGATAATATATACAACGAAGACCTTTAAATGCTCCAGTTAGAAAGAGTAATCTTTTAATAGTTCATGATACTGATAGAGATAGAGATAGACCTAAAATAACATGTATAGAAATGATTAAGAAAGATATAACTATTTGTAATTTAAGTATCAACTTAATCCTAAATAGAGCAGAGTGGAGGAAGCAGATTGATATAGTCAACCCCATGTAGTTGGAAAAAGGCTTAGTTGAGTTGAGTTATTCTTATTTTTAGTAAAAAAGTAATAGAATAAGGATAATGATAATATTCTATAATCTTTACATTATTATATAGTTTTATTTTTATTCTTCGATGAACTAAAGAGTAAAAGATTAGAAATAATAGCCCATATCCTATTATCTCAGCAACTTCAATAAATGCAAAAAGAGTTGGAATCCTTATTTTAGGTTTATTTGATGTTGTCAAATAAATGTCTTCTATATTAGTCCATTCAGATATTAAAGCATAAAATAAGATATCGAACAATTATCCACCCAAAAGAATATGTAGCATTCTTTTGGGCAAAAAATCTATCATCATAAATTTGATGGTAACATATAAGAATTTTGCAAGTATTCAAAAAAGGGGTTTTAGTTAAAAATAGGATTTGGTTCAGTTTTGGATTTGATATTTTAAAACTTGTTTAAACTAGATTAGGTTCGAATAGAAATTAGATACCCTAAAACCCTAATTTCTAAAGGTTACAAAAGTTACTAATATATGACTCATTTAAGTGGAATGATATATTCGAATTTCTTATCTTTAAAGAAATTTCTTGTCAGTATGTGATTCGATTTTACTTACACTATTCAATTGATATAGAGTTATAATTTATTTTCATTTTTATGATAAAATAGAATATATTTCAATTTTAGGTCAGGTTTATGTCGGATAATCGGTTTAACTTGATCCAATTTTTATAATCGATTCAAATATGGTTCAGTTACAGTTCGAGCTTCACCTTTTTTTAAAAATATCTATTTTGGTTTTTAAATGCCAAAATTAGACATGGGTTTGTATAGTGCAAAAAAAAATTAGGATACCTATCATGCCTATACTTGAAGATGGATTTAAGATATGACAATCTATCACATACACGGAAAATTAAATCGTGCATCATGCAAGATATCTTTTCATATAACAAATATATTTGAATAACAAACTATTTATCTATTAAATCAAACTAATCAACTTCTTACATGATGTTAATAATTAAAAGAATCATATAAGGTGCTAACCAAATACTAAATTCTTTGGAATAAAAGCTTAATGTCTATCCAGCAACTAGGGTTAGCTAGCAATGAAGGCTATGTGAAAAGGGTAAAAAGTTCTCTACAGTGGCTGGCGTAACTGGGGTGCTTTAAGATTGATGCTTTTAGGCTTCCTCGTCCCGATCTCCGGTGATCGCCGTCGTCCTCGTGGCAGTCTTCCTTGTTTTTGATGGCAACTGATAACTCCTCTGCTATGAATGGCGATGATTGCCGCCAAGCGACTGGGGAACCGTCGCGGCGCCAGGAAATCCAGCAGTTTGTGTGGTCAGTGTCATCGCCCTCCCCGGCGGAAATCGCTGAGCTCGAACGGCTGTTCCCGTCAGTAATCCAGCTGCCCTCTGAGATTATCGACAGGGAGATCAAGGACTGGCTTACCGGAGGATTGTTAGTTTGGAGTCTTTTCCGTTGGATGCCTCCGGAAGCGGTGGTTTGGGAATTCCACTGTGCTGGGATCGCTGGAGGCATCTCCTCAATCAGCCTCTCCCATCGGTTTGTCTTGATGAAATTTGAGAATCCAGCAGCCAGGGATGCTGCTTTGCTTCAGCCTTGGGTTGTTAATGGACAACCCTTGCGGCTGAACCCTGGCACCCTAATTTTGTTCCTGCGGTGGAGGCTCTGTCAACGGCGCTGCTCTGGATCTGCCTGCCCAACCTCCCTATCGAATACTGATCGGAGGAGGCATTGCGGTCCATTTTAGCGGTGGCCGAGGAGTTTGTTGCTCTAGATCCCTCTACGAAAGGCAAACGATGGGGAAGCTTCGCCCATGCTGCAGTTAAGGTGGATCTCAGTCGCCCTCTCCAGCCAGGTACGCAAATCAGGGGGACCGGCTCTCCATTTTGGCAGCAATTCACCTACGAGCATGTCGAAGGAGTCTGCCCCCGTTGTGGATCTATCATCTGGGTGGCATGTGCCCCTCTTCTCTGCCGCAGTCCTCCGTCTCTGTTCCTCCACGTTTCGGTCCGTGGATGACAGCGACTCGGCAACGAAAACCTCCCTCTGTTGATGAATCTGGTGGCCTCCGATCTTCAACGACCTCATCACCGGCCTACGGTCAATCGCCTTCTCCGGCCCCAGTGATGGATGGACGATTCCAAGGAAGCTTGCTCGAAGACAAAACGCTCCAGTGTCTTCGGCTAGCTTGGGGGAGGCTTCGATGCCTAGATTATCTGAAGGAGGCCCCTCGTCACAGGAAGTTTACTCCGTGCCGGTTACTGTAGCCAAACTGTCTGAAACTTTGGCACCCGGCTCTAATGTTCAGAAGATCCCAATTAAATCCTCTTTGAATTCTCAATTGGATGGGCAGAAGGATAAGGAGCATTACCTAAACTCTGATTTCAAATTCTCTGTGAAGGCCCCAGCTTCAATTCATCTGGGTCCTGGCCAGGTTAAGCACTCCTTGCCATTTGGTTTTGAAACAGTGCCTCCTAAGGAAGGCTTATTGACTGAATCTGGGAGCAAGCTGGGAACAAGTACCAAAGTGGCCACTAATCCCTTTAGCCTTCGTGGATCGGATCGATGGGCCGGAGTGCCCAAGATCCGGGAGGATGCTAATCCTGTCTCCACCAAACGGGCCCGGCCAGCGAAATTTATACCATAGAAGGCAACTCCCAAAGCAGTCAAAGCTAAGGGCAAAGGCCGTGCGGGTCCTTCCCAGAAGGTGATCTGTGGCTCTAATCTGCCACCCCGGGATAGCGGTGATCATGATGCTGCTGTCTTTATTTTGAAACAGGCAATTCAACCTTCTTCTCATAGGTCAGGGGATATGGAGCTGTCCAGCAGCCAGCTTCATCTGATCCAGGCATATTGTCATTGCCATCAGGCTCTGTTCAGGGAGTTATGGTAGTGATGTCCTCTGAAGGAGGCCATACTGATATGGACATGATGGGGTCCCAAGTAGGGGGACAAGACAAACCCCAATCTGACCAATGAAGATTCTTATATGGAATGTCCGAGGAGCCTCGAAACCCTCATTTCACTCCTCGTTTAGTCGGCTTCTGCAGCTACATCATTTTGATATTTGTATTCTTCTGGAAACTCGCCTGTCGGGACCTAGTATTCTTCGATTCTGGTGCCGGGTTTCTCGGTCTTGGGGTTCCTATGCAGTGAACTCCAATGGTCTTTCTGGGGGTATTCTGGCACTATGGCGGACCCCATCCATTCGTGTTGATGCTTTCCACTATTATCGTCAGCAGGTCGCCTTAGTTGTTTCCGAAGGGACTGCTTCTCCTTGGCTGCTTCTGGGTGCTTACGCCAGCATGGACTATCGGGAGCAACACTGCTTGTGGGCTGAGATTATCACACTCCTCGATCAGGGCTTTCCTACTCTTGTTGCTGGTGATTTTAATTGTATCGTGAATGCTTCGGAAAAGCATGGCGGTCGCCGATTTGTTGATACTCCGAACTCTAGTGAGTTTTGCTCTTTCATCTCCTCTACGGGTCTTTTGGATCTGGGATTCTCGGGGCCGCAGTTTACTTGGTGCAACAACCGTCAAGGCTCTGCCCGTGTGTGGGAGCGTCTGGATAGGGCTATGGCCTCCTCATGATGGCTTCAACATTTTCCTCGTGCTACCACCACTCATCTTCTGCGGATTGCTTCAGACCACTGCCCTTTACTTATATCTACCGAGCCATCCTTTATCTATCGGGGACCATTTCAATTTGAGTAGCTTTGGACTTGCTATCCTTCTGCTCGAACTCTGATTCACCAGGTCTGGCGTATAGCGATCAGAGGGAGCTCTACCTATCGGTTATCACGACGTCTGGATCTAGTGAAGCGACGACTCCGGAGATGGCATGGTAGGGAGGTAGGGGACCTGCAGCAGCGGGTGCAGTCTGTTGAAGCTGATATTACTTATCTTCAGTCTAAGGAGGATCGGGATGGTGGTCTCTCTTTGATTGATCTTCAGTCTCTCAGGCAGAGCTTGACTTGCACCACAGGTTACTCAGCCAGCAGGAGATTTTTTGGCGCCAGCAATCTCGGATCCAGTGGCTTCAGGAGGGTGACCGAAATACTAGATTCTTTCACCAGACTACTTTGGCTCGTCGTGTAGCCAACCGGATTCGCCATATTAGCGACGAGGATGGACATATCTTTGAGGATGATGATGCTGTTCGGGAGCATATATCTCAATTTTTTTAGACCCGTTGGTCGGAGCAGGTCGGCGGAGGATCTCCTTGTTCTCCTGTCTCATAGTCTGCTAAGGTTACTGATGCTGATAACGATAATCTTACGATGGATGTGTGTTGAGAAATTATTGTAACATAATTACTCCAACTTATTGATTTTGATGATTTCCAAAAGACATTGCTTTACTTTCTAAAAGGCTATGACAATGTTAAGTTAACTAATGAAATATTCAATTTCAAATTGGAAACTATGAACTATTAAAAATATAATGAGTTTCTTGAATCAATTGAATATATGTTTCATTGAGCTATACTTATGAATTCAAATATGATTTTATATATCAATCTTTTAAAGATCAATGACTTAATGAGAATGCTTTGAAATTGAGCTTTACTGTTAAAACAACATTATCTAAGTCAAATTTATATTTCAAAGTTGGTTGGGATGATTTTCAAAGCAAATCAGAATGTTTTCTGATTTTTGTATCAGTCCCGAGCCGACTCGAGAGTTTCCGAGTCGACCCCTGAACTTTCTCGAGCCGACTCGCACAGTACCCGAGTCGACTCGACTCAGACGGCAGAAAGACTCATTTTTGAGTGCCTCACGAGTCGACTCCCAGCTTTTCGCGAGTCGACCCCTGAAAGTCACGAGTCGACTCCCAGACTTTCGCGAGTCGACTCCTGGAGACCCATTTTTTGGTGCGTTCTGGATTCGATTGCTCGAGCCGACTCGCACTGTCCCGAGCCGACTCCCCGACTTCTGGGCGGAAATTTTTTTTAATGACACATCAGCTCCAACGGATATATTTTTGAATAACGGTTATTTTCTTTGTTTCTAACGGCTATATTGTTTCAGAATCTATAAATAGAGGAGCCATTCAACAAAGAAAAAGAGAGAAGATATATATTGAGAATCATTCAGTAAGAAATTCAAAAGAGGGAAAAACAGAGTGTTATTAGAAAAATCTTTTAGCTCAGAGTAGAGAGATTCAAAAGGAGTGAAATCCAAGTGAAAGATTCGTCTACTCCTTCTCATCATTCCACAAAAGCCAGAAGAAAATCCAAGTGCGTTCCAAAGGTCAAATCTGCGGATTTTCAAAAGAGGGAAAAGATTCATCTCAACTCCAAAAGTCTTCAACGGTCAAGAATCTAGCTGAGGCGTGATTCAACACTTCTAGAGGAGTTGAAGAAAAGAAGGGAGAAAGCCCAAGCATCTACCATCGGCAAAATTATCAGGCTTTTCTAACCTTATATCATTTTGTACTTAATTTGTATATCTGCTCAAGGGGAGCACTTTATTGTTTAAAAACAATCTTTATTATTTGTTTGCTGATTCAATCTGTGGATTGAATTAGTGGAGGTTGGCATACCTCGTTGCAAGCCGGAGTGCTTGTGTTGGGTTAGTTGTGAGCCCTAGAAAAACAACTTGTAGGGTTTTGTGCTGGTAAGCCCGAGTTAAAACCAGCTGGGTTCGTTGTGCACCCGTGAAAACAACAAGTTTGAGTTGTGAGCTTGTAAAACAACTCGGCTGTAATCTAGAGAGATTATAGTGTGGACCCAAGTGAGTCTTGGGAGTGGACGTAGGTGTTGGTTGCACCGAACCACTATAAAAATATCTTGTGTTTGCCGTGTCTAATTGTCTCTTCTCTATCTCTCATATACTTGTGTTTGTGCTTTGCTTATTAGTTAATCCTTTCACTTGCACATCTCATTTTAAATTGCTTAAAAGTCTTAAATTTTTTAAGAACCCAATTCACCCCCCCCCTCTTGGGTTGCCATCTGGGCCAACAATTGGTATCAGAGCATAGTGCTCATTTAGAGTTTGATCTCACGATCAAGAGCTAAAGGTCATTATGGCAACACAAAGTGGTTCTAGTTTTGCTGAAGGTCATTCTACAAATAGACCTCCACTCTTTAATGGCTCAAACTATTCTTATTGGAAAGCTAGAATGAGGATATTCATTCAAGCTTCTGATTATGAGCTTTGGGGTGTTATATTAAATGGACCTAGTACACCCACACACCTTATTGATGGCACTATTGTTCCAAAGCCCGAAAGGGATTGGAATGATAATGATAGGAGAATGGCTCAACTTAATGCCAAAGCCATTAATATCTTATATTGTTCCTTAGATTCAAATGAATTCAACCGCATCTCTACTTGTAATTCCGCTAAAGAAATATGGGATAGGTTGGAAGTCACACATGAAGGAACAAACCAAGTAAAAGAATCAAAGATAAATATCTTGGTTCATAAATATGAATTGTTCACAATGGAACAAGCTGAAACCATCACATGCATGTTCACTAGATTCACCGATATAGTGAATGGTTTGAAAAGTTTAGGAAAAGTTTATACTAATGCTGATCTTGTTCGCAAAATACTCAGGTCATTGCCAAGATCGTGGGAGGCAAAAGTCACAGCAATCCAAGAAGCCAAAGACCTCAATGCACTACCCTTAGAGGAGCTTCTAGGATCTCTCATGACCCACGAATTGACAATGAGGCAGCATGTTGAGGAGGAAACAAAAAGAAGGAAAACTTTTGCCCTCAAGACTGCAGAATTGGAAGAGAGCAGCAGTGATGATAGTGATGAAGATAATGATGAAACTGCTCTCTTGGCCAAGAAGTTTAGAAGATTTTTGAGGAAAAAGAAACCCTTCCAAAAACATAAATTTGGAAACAAAATGGAAGGAGAAAAGGAAAAGAAAGATAAGGACAAGGACAAAGAGAAAGACCCCTTGATATGTTATGAGTGTAAGAAACCGGGGCATTATCGATATGATTGTCCACAATTGAAAAAGACCTTCAAGAAAAAGAAGAAGGCATATGTTGCAACATGGACTGACAGCAATGAATCTTCTTCCGAAGAAGAAGAACAAAAAGAGGTTGCAAATATTTGTTTCATGGCCAACGACGACGACAATGACGAGGTAAGTTCCGAAACCTCCGACAATGAGTTTACATTTGATGAAATGTTTGAAGCTTTTAATGAACTAATGATAGATTTTAAATTGTTGAAAAAGAAATTTAAATCTGTGAAAAATGATAATGTTAGTTTAGCTAAAAGTAAAAATGAATTAGCTTTAGAAGTTAAGAAATTGACTAATGAAAAAGAAGACCTTAAGAAAGAAAGAGATAATCTTAATCAAGAATTAGATTCATTAAAATCTGAAACTACAAACTTAACTAAAGACTTAAAAGATGAAATAGAAACTCTAGCTTTAGATAAAGAACAGCAAGCTAAAGAAATTGACTCTCTTAAGAAAGATGTTAAAAAATATAAGGACATTGTTGAGAAATTCACATTAAGTTCAACTAAACTTAACATGATCCTAGATAGTCAAAAAGCTGTTTTTGATAAAGCTGGGCTAGGATATAACACACTAAGAAAACAGAAATCACTAAAGAATATTTTTGTAAAAGCCAACCAAGGTAATATAACATGTTTTAAATGTAATGAAAAAGGTCACAAATCCTTTGAATGCAAAACATTAAAAACAACAAGCTAAAATTTAAAGCTAAGAAAATATGGGTTCCGAAAGGAACAATTTTTGTGTCTACTAACCATGAAGGACCCAAGAAAGCTTGGGTACCTAAACATAAAGTTTGATGATAATGCAGGAATGTCTTGTAGCCAAAAGATCAAACAAGAAGTGGTATCTTGATAGCGGCTGCTCAAGACATATGACGGGTGACAAAGAGGAATTCATCACCCTAGAAGCAAATGTAGGTGGAGTTGTGACATTTGGCGATAACGGTAAAGGTCAAATCTTGGGCCTTGGTAAAGTTCGCATAACTCCATCCATAACTATTGAAGATGTACTTTATGTTAATGGTTTGAAGCATAATCTAATTAGCATAAGTCAATTATGTGATAAAAACTTTAATGTTTCATTTAAATCTTCTTTATGCACTGTAACTAATTCTATTGATGATAGCATTGTTTTTACTGGATATAGATTTGGCAATATATACTTAGTTGACACAGACAAAACTTCTAAGAGTAGTCATTGCCTAATTTCTGATAATGCTAACATTAATGATATTAGTTGGTTGTGGCATCGTAGATTAGGTCATGCAAGCACACACCTTATTTCAAAATTAATTAAAATGGATTTAGTTAAAGATTTACCTAAATTAAAGTTTGAAGATAATAAAATATGTGATGCATGTCAACTTGGAAAACAAACTAGAAGTTCATTTAAATCTAAAAATATTGTTTCAACTTCTAGGGGACTAGAGCTACTTCACATGGACCTATTTGGACCAACTAGAACTACAAGTCTAGGAGGAAAGAAATATGGCCTAGTGATTGTAGATGATTACTCTAGATATACTTGGGTAATGTTTTTAGCTCACAAAGATGAGACTTTCTCGATGTTCCTGAAATTTTTCAAGAAAGTCACAAATGAGAAAAACACTAC
>UESW01003957.1:1416633-1445956 GCA_900491605.1 Calamus simplicifolius | reverse complement strand
TTTAAAATGAGTCAAATCCGATATATCATAATACAAAATTTATATTAGAACAAGTGAACGTGGATTTCCAGCTTTCAACTCCAAAAACTCTGAGTAGTAGGCCACTCTAGCAGCGATCCAGTCAGCCGCAGCATTGGCTTTTCTAGAGATGTGTCGTATCTGGATGCAGCGAACATCCTACAGGAAAGAACGAATATCATAGATCAAGAGGAAGGTAGGCAAATGATCGCATTGATCCTGACGGAGCCAACGAATCATTGTAATATCATCCCCTTGTTGAGGGGTAAAATCACCATTGCATTGATAACCGTACAAGGGGTTAGGATCAGCTCTGACTCCACCCATTGCGCAGTGCCCGCAAGAAATGAACCAACCATTATGCCTCGGTGGATCGAGGCACCTTAGCCCCTCGGCGAACCAAGGACTCTCTGGGTACGGATTACATCTCTATGCCTCGCTAGCCGAGCTATCTCTATCTCTCGGCCCCAGCCGAGCGAGCCTCGAGCCGAGATATCTCTATCTCTCGCCCTAGCCCGAGCGATCTCTATGCCTTGCTAGCTGAGCTATCTCTATCTCTCGGCCCAGCCCGAGCGATCCATAACTCGGCTTGCCCGAGCGATATCAACACCTCTGCAGAATCAAATCGTCTTTACGCCCAGCTTAGTCCTTTGCCATGCCTCGGCAAACCGAGCCTTTCCATACTTCGGCGGATCAGGCCGATCTCTGTACCTTGGCCTGACCGAGGCACTTAGGCACCTACTTCTGCGGAACCACGATAACCGAACAAGGATCCACATAGGCATCATGCCTATACTACCAGAAATGACCTAGAGCCCATATGATCGATGAATCTCAAAGCGCTGGATAGCCCTCTCGGCCGTCGATCCTCTAACTAGCAAGATACGGATCCCATCGGTCTCACAACAGTCTGATTCGAATCAGCCTCGAATCCCAACAACTTTTAGACCTCCTACGATACGCTCAAAGAATCATGTGATCGCCTATAAATAGCACAGTCCTAGATTCTCTGAGGTAAGAGCATTCCTGACGCATTCTAAGCACTACTCTCATTCTATCTCTGCTAACCCCTTTCCGTCATTGACGCTCTGCTTGGAGCTCCCAAAAGGCCACCCTGGAGGGACTCTTCAACGAGAGCCTTCTTTCCATATTTGTTCGTTGTTGATCTCCGCTGACTTGAACGTCGGAGGGTCTTCCGCAGAGGGCCACCCCCAATGCCTCTCGTGTGAGGACTGTTTTGCAGGTTCGTCCATAAAGGAGCCCAATATGAAGCTCGACCGCGCCCGAGTCGAAGGACGGATTCCAGCAACAATACCCCTCAATAATAAGACAACAGGCGCTCAGGCTGCGAATGACAGAAAAAATACCAATCCAAGTGGCCATATAGCTTCGCTAGAGGCACTGAAGAGTCAATATGGTTAAATCCATCAGCTGCCAGCATCGCACCATCTGACTCTCAAATCATAAAATTCAAATCAGCAGCTCTATCACGAATACTCCTATTAAAGTTGATTTTGATAGACACTAAAGATGAGGGCTTCCAAGCATCTGACTCTCAAATCATAAAATTCAAATCAGCAGCTTCACGAACACTCCTATTAAAGTTGATAAGACACTAAAGATGAGGACTTTTAAGAAATAAAGATCATATATCGATGCACTGCCAAAGTAAATACGAAAATTCTAAGGGCTAGGGCTATTAAAATTTAGAACAATCCGATGAAAAGTATACTCAATTGCTAAGAAAAAGACTATCCTGGTAACCCTATGTGAAGCCCTCTCTCACTCACTTTATGCTACAAAAATTTCACACGCCAAAGCCTGCGCAAGGAGAGAAACTAAAAGCCTCTTTACGTAATATGTTAAAATAATTTCTATTAGTCAAAGAATCACAAACTCCTCGTATTTCTATTATAAATAATTAATACTTCTAACAAATAATTAATTAATATCATATATATATATATACCTGCATATACAAAGAGAGCCGAATTGTTTACATTCACGTATAGTTAAATATAAATTTAATTATTTTTTTCATTCTTAAATCTACATATTTTAAAGCTAAAGGAATTATTTGTTAACCATTATTTATTAAAAAAAATAAAATACATAAAAAAAAAAAATAAAATTTTAAAATAACAATAAACAGTTATTTCATATAACTAATATTTATATATACAAAATAAATAGCTAATATGAACCAAGACATCTAAGGTTTACCTATTGATCAACAATCATTCAAAATATCCCAATAGATAATTAAAATAAAGCTCTAATTTAAATAATAAATAAAAAATGTTAAAAAGTAAAATAATATTTTATTTATAATACATTATAAAAATAGTGCACATTTATGAAGACTGAGCACATGCTTATACGTGATAAGTCCAATGTCCAACCTTACATGCATATAATTCAAATAGTTTTATTTATTTTAATAATATTTCTATTTGCTATTCGAATTAAATATTTGTCAATTTAAATCAATTATTTACTTTGAATATATAATATTATTTGATGAAATAAATATTTATTATCATTTTAAAGAATTCATACTTTTTCATTCTATTTTTATTTTTTAACATATTTGTATATATTTTAAAAATATAAACATTTTTATAATTTTTTTGACTTGAAAATCTTTATAGAAGAAATTATCAAATTAAGCTTAATTATAGATAAATATAACCAAATCCAAAAAAACTCTCTATATATAGTTTTAAAAATTATTATTTAAATATGCATTAATCATTAGATCATTAATTATCCAATACATCTTGACCCCATATATTTGGCATATATCCATGTTAACCTTTTGCGACATGAAGGCCACATAATTTCCAATGGTTATGCCCCTCTTAACGAGATTGCTATACTCTATTTCGGTTCAGTTTTACACAGCTTTTGAGTGATGATCTTCCAAGCTGTCACCGGATTGCCCCTCCTTGCAGAACGCCCGCTCATTGATACATTTCCATTCGTTTAAAGACAAGTAAAAATATCTTTTAAAAAAAATCGGAAAAAAAAGCCGATCCAAAAAGTATATCTACGATTCTTTTATTTAACTGACAAGAAGAACTACACATATTTACACATTCACATCGAAGACGAAAAAAAAAAAAAGGAGAGAAAAAAAAAAAAAAAAAAAGAGAGAAAGCACTTAAACTAATTAATCCCATTTCCCACCGGAAACGAGTAACCTCCGCCCATCTCCACCCCTCCAAGATCCGACCCCATACCACCGTAAACCCCCGCCGCATCAACAGTGTTGACGAACGGATCCACACCGAACAACCCCCGCTCCTCCCCGCCACACTCCACCGGATACGGAGGAAACCCCCTGTCCATCCCTCCCGCCACCTCCGCCCCGTTCCCCTCCAGCCGAAGCCTGGCCCTCTTCTCCCCTCCCTCGCTCGTCCCCATCAAACGATGGAGCACGTCCGGGTCCCCTGCCACCTTCACCAAGAACGCCAGCATCTGCCGCGGCCGACGCTCCGTCTCCTGCACGCGCCTCCACATCCGCTGCACCTTCTCATCGATCTCCTTCTGCTCCTCCTTAAGCCTCACCACCTCCCTCGCCACCCTCTCCTCCCCTCCTCCTCCCACCCCTCCCTCCTCCTCCCCCCTCCTCCGCCGCCGCCGCCCCCCCTCGAGTTGCTACTGTTTCGCCGGACGATCCGCCGGAGGAGGTTCGTCTGTCCCCTTAGGAACGACGCGTGGGCGAACTCCCACCGGTCCGGATCCACCTTCCGAAACCCCTGTAAACAAGTTCAAATCTAAGCAATACGGAAATATCCGAAACATGTCGATAGAAATTGATGTGATCGTAGTTACGTAGGTGTTGAGCTGGCGGACGAAGCTGGAGAAGTTGCTGTGCTTGAAGTGGGCAGGGAGGAGGGTCTGGGAGAAGACGAAGGGGTCGATCACCACGAAGCTGTTGCTGTCCTTCCCCCACGAGATTACGGCGTCCGTGCTGGGTCGTTCACCATCCGATACGTCTTCACCACGAAGGGGGCCACCACCGGCGCGCTTCCGTTACCGCCGCCGTCTTCCATGTCCAAACAAGGAAAAAATTTGCGAGTGAAGAGAACAAGTGCCCGCTTCCTGGCCGAAAGAGATCTGGGTTGCTACTTGCTAAAGAGGGCAAAGTTGGGTGAGGTAAGGGTGCCACGGATGGCTTCTTTTTTTTGTAGTCGGGTCGATGGGGAGTGGAGGACAAAGGCGAGAGGACAGGTGCCAAGCATGCTTGGACGCGTGTCGTCTCTTCGGACCGTTCGAATATTTCCCCTACGTTAAATGGATTAAAAAACAATAAAAAGTAAATTCTGTGTTTTTTTTGACTTCTGGGTAAAATCTTTTTACCTCTCTTGTCGTCATTCACGCTTACACGGTAACGCAAAGGAGGTCCAAAGAAATGAACCGCGATCTCCTGTCTGAATCGACACGTGGATTGGAGATCCGTTGAGATTAAACACGTCAGTAGGCAAATACATGTAAACCGCTTGGGTTCGGTGGCTCGGTCGAGGGCTCACATCCATGAGGTGTCAGAGGCGAGGTGCTGGAACCGGACTGGGCCACGTACGTTATAGGACAAGAACCCCTCACCGCTCTCAGGGCCACGTTGGCTCCAAACTTTCGTATCAAACAGAGTGCACCACGCGCAACCGTTCAGCTGCCTGCAATTTGGACTGTAAAGTTCGCGCCGATCACCGGAATGTTGGATGTACCGAAGTGGAAGCGAGATTTCTTCCGCGTGGCAGCGGAACCGGATGGGGCAGTCCAGTCGCTCCTTCTTTGTCACGATCACGGAACTCGCAGTCGGTGGTCGATGCAGCGATTTGGTCGTTTCGGGTCCGGAACCGGCACCAGTCGGTCAAAAGAAGTCTCCTGCAGAGTACGGAATCTTAGATGGATCGGAGAAGAAGCGTTTTCTTCCACGTGGCAGCGGAGTTAAATCGGGCGTCCTAGTCGGTCGCTTCTTTTGTCACGGTCAGGGACGTCGCCGCCGGTAGTCGACTCAGTGACTTGGTGGGTTCGGGTCCGGAGGAGGCACCAGTCGGTCAATGGGGGGATCGCATTCGGTCGGGTTTGATGCACGTGGGGCCACGGCGGTTCGTGGTCCGGGTGATGCAAGGTTACGATCGAACCGATTGTTAAAGGACATACCTGAATTTGAGCGCAGAGAAAAGAGATATTTGAACCGACCCAAAGAATTTCTGCAATTTGATGAATGATGACAAATTAGTACGAGGATGGTCTAAAGAAGGGATGGGTGATGATAGATTTTGATGAGCTCCATAGAAATGAAACCACCCGCATACAAGTGAAAAAAATTTTATTATTTTTTTCTTATTATTTTATATACATATTTAATTATATATTTTATTTTTTAATAAAATAAAAATAAAAAAAAATATTTTTTTTTTTTATTTTTATAATATATAATTATTTCTAAATACCTCTATTCTTTATAAGAAAGTTAAAGAACAAAAGAGCCATGTAATATCTTATACTTATTATCTTCATATAAATATATATTTATTTATAAATATTTTTATTTTTATCTTTTTGCACTAGTTATGGATGAATTAATCAAATATATTCAAGATGATATTTTATGATATATGTTATTGGCCGATAATATAATGTTGATTGATAAAACTAAATCTGGAGTAAATGTTAAGCTAAAGATTTGGAGAGAGGCTTTAAAAGATAAAGATTTCAAGATTAGTAGAACTAAATTGAATGTATAAATGTAATTTTAGTGAAAATAGAAATACAAATAAAGAACGGTAAAGATTGTAAGCCAAGAGGTATTAAGGAGCAAAAAAATTAGGTATTTGGGATCAATTATCCAGCAAGAAGATGAAATAGGTAAAGATATGAATCATTAAGTTAAAGCATGATGGATTAAGTAGAGAGTGCTTCGAGAGTATTATATGATCAATGCATTCCATTAAAAACTAAATTTTTTTTTTTATAAAATTACTATTAGGCTAGCTATGCTATATGGAACAAACTGTTAGGCAATACTGAAATATGTTAATAAATTAAGTATAACAGAAATGCATCTATTTAGATGAATATGTTGTAAAACTTTAAAAGAAAAAAATTAAAAATAAATATTTACGAGAAATGATTGGAGTAGCCCTAATTGAAGATAAAATGAGAAAATACCGATAACATATACAACGAAGACCTTTAAATGCTCCAGTTAGAAAGAGTAATCTTTTAATAGTTCATGATACTGATAGAGATAGAGATAGACCTAAAATAACATGTATAGAAATGATTAAGAAAGATATAACTATTTGTAATTTAAGTATCAACTTAATCCTAAATAGAGCAGAGTGGAGGAAGCAGATTGATATAGTCAACCCCATGTAGTTGGAAAAAGGCTTAGTTGAGTTGAGTTATTCTTATTTTTATTAAAAAAGTAAAAAAGTAATAGAATAAGGATAATGATATATACTATAATCTTTACATTATTATATAGTTTTTTTTATTCTTCGATGAACTAAAGAGTAAAAGATTAGAAATAATAGCCCATATCCTATTATCTCAGCAACTTCAATAAATGCAAAAAGAGTTGGAATCCTTATTTTAGGTTTATTTGATGTTTGTCAAATAAATGTCTTCCATATTAGTCCATTCAGATATTAAAGCATAAAATAAGATATCGAACAATTATCCACCCAAAAGAATATGTAGCATTCTTTTGGGCAAAAAATCTATCATCATAAATTTGATGGTAACATATAAAATTTGCAAGTATTCTAAAAAGGGGTTTTAGTTAAAAATAGGATTTGGTTCAGTTTTGGATTTGATATTTTAAAACTTGTTTAAACTAGATTAGCTTCGAATAGAAATTAGATACCCTAAAACCCTAATTTTCTAAAGGTTACAAAAGTTACTAATATATGACTCATTTAAGTGGAATGATATTCGAATTTCTTATCTTAAAAGAAATTTCTTCTCAGTATGTGATTTGATTTTACTTACACTATTCAATTGATATAGAGTTATAATTTATTTTCATTTTATGATAAAATAGAATTTATTTCAATTTTAGGTCAGGTTTATGATGGATAATCGGTTTTAACTTGATCCAATTTTTATAATCGATTCAAATATGGTTCAGTTACGGTTCGAGCTTCACCTTTTTTAAAAAATATCTATTTTGGTTTTAAATGCCAAAATTAGACATGGGTTTGCATAGTGCAAAAAAAAATTAGGATACCTATCATGCCTATACTTGAAGATGGATTTAAGATATGACAATCTATCACATACACGGAAAATTAAATCGTGCATCATGCAAGATATCTTTTCATATAACAAATATATTCGAATAACAAACTATTTATCTATTAAATTAAACTAATCAACTTCTTACATAATGTTAATAATTAAAAGAATCATATAAGGTGCTAACCAAATACTAAATTCTTTGGAATAAAAGCTTAATGTCTATCCAGCAACTAGGGTTAGCTTCTATCTGAACCCCCTTCTTAAATCTCAATATCTAAATGAAAATAACAAAGAGAGTTTTACAAGCTAACACTTAGTAAGTACCTGAAGCATAAATTAGATAGATCAAGTAAGCATAATATTGCAATTTAAAATATATCTATAATGCAATAATATTTCAAGAATATTTTTTAAACAATTTTAATAATGTATAACATTCTAAACAATGGCATCAATTTTTAAAACAATGCATTTTGTGTTTAGACTTAATATCTATGATAATAACTCTATAGTTGTTAAATTATGGTTATACATAATCCTATGATATAGCCAGTGTACTGCATATAACCTTATGAATGGAGGTCATATCACTGTATATATCCTCTATGGAGGTAGGTTTTGATGTTTGTCATTTGCCATCAATCATAACATAAAGAGTTTTCACACAATAGTTCATTTATCAATAATTTCAGTCATTTTCATAGTTAATAGATGTATGCATCAATGTCTTTAATCATACTATATATGATTATATATTCCATATAAAGATCAGAAATCATGTTATGCATAATAAAATTTTATAGTAATAAGTAGTAATAATATACAAGTGCAATATATCATAACCTGCTTACTTAATTTGAATTTTCAATAAAATACTATGCAAATAATCAAAATTTCAATTCCATGAGTTACTTAATACATATAATATTTCAAAGTAAGTTTTAAGATTTATTAATTCAAAATAATTGAAACACTTTAACAAAAATATTAAACACACACACACACACAAACACACATATATATCATTTAGCAGCTTATTAAATTATAAAATTATGAAATCCTTTTATCAATTATGAATACAACTCAACTCAACTCAAGTCATCTAAGCCTTTTCCCAATATGCTTTCTCCACTCCGCTATATTCAAGACTAAGTCAATACTCAAATTATAAATAGTTATATATTTTTTAATTATTTTTATTCATCTTAGTTTAGGTCTATCTCTACTTCTATCATTACCATGGATTATTAAAAGATCACTCTTTCTATTTAGAGCATCTAAAGGTTTTCATTGTATATGTTTAAACCATCGTAATCGATTTTCTTTCATTTTATCTTCAATTAGGGCTACTCCTATCATTTTATATATATTTATTTCTAATTTATCTTTTAAAATTTTACCATATATCCATCTTAACATGCACATTTTTGTTACACTTAATTTATTCACATGTTATTTTCATATTATCCAATACTCTATTTCATATAGCATAGCTGGCCTAAAAGGAGTTTTATAAATTTTTTTTTTCAATTTTAATGGGATGCATCGATTATACAATACTCTCGAAGCATTCCTTCACTTAATCCATCCTGCTTTAAATTTATAATTTACATCTTCACCTATTTTACCTTCTTAATGGATAATTAATCCTAAATACCTAAATTTTTTACTCCTTAGTATCTCTTGGCTTCAATCTTCATTATATTTTTATTTATATTTCTACTACAACTAAATTACATTTCATGTATTTAGTTTTAGTTCTACTAATCTTGAAACCCTAATTAGATTCTAAAGTCTCTCCAAATTTCTAACTTATCATTTACTTAGATTTAGTTTCATCAATCAACACTATATCATCTACACATAACATACATCATGAAATATCATTTTGAATATGTTTAGTTAATTCATCCATAACTAATACAAAAAGATACGAACTTAAGGCATATCCTTGATGTAAATCTACAGTAATTAAAAACTCATTAGTTTCTTCTATTATTATTTTAATAATAGTTATTGCTCCATCATACATATATTTTATCAATTCTATGTACGTTTTGGTAACTATTTTTTCTCTAAAATTCACCATATTATTTCTCTAGGTATTCTATAATATGCTTTCTCTAAAGCATTAAAGATCATATGAATGTCTTTTTTTTTACACCTCTCCATCAATCTTCTTAATAAATAAATAGCTTCTATGGTCGATCTTCCAAACATAAATCCAAATTAATTATTTGATACCAAAGTTTCAGCTCTTATTTGATTTTCTATTACATTCTTTTATAATTTCATTGTATGACTCATCAACTTAATATTTCTATAATTTGCACAATTTTAAATATATCCTTTATTTTTGTATATGGATATTAATATGCTTTTTCTTCAATCATTCGGTATTTTTTAGTTGATATAATCTTGTTAAATAAATTAGTTATCCATATGACTTTAATTTCTCTAATTCTCTTTAAGCCTTTCTAAACCTCAATAGGGATCGCATATGGCCCTAATGCCTTTGTATTTTTTATTTTACTTAAAGACTTTTTAACATGCTAAATCTATAAAAAAATAATTTTATTTATTATTTTTAGGTTAGCATATCCTTCTATTCTTAAATTTATTAAATTATTTTTATTTAATAATTTTTAAAATAATTTTTTATTATTATTTTTTTTATCTCTTCTTATCTTACTAAGACTCTTTCATCTTCATTCTTAATACATTTAATATAGTCAAGATCTTTTTTTTTTCTCTTAGGTTTGTTAGTTTATATATAATCTTTTTACCTTTTTTTGGTATCTAATCTATTATATAAATCATCATAATCTTTAAGTTTGGCATTACTTACTGCTTTTTTAGCTTCTTTCTTTGCATTTCTATACTTTTAAGATTTTCTTCATCCCTATCCTCTTGTCAAAATTTATAATTTATTCTTTTATCAATTATAAATAATTTATAAAATACTTTAATTTATGATTAAGTTATTTATAAATTCTTAATAAAATTGCTATGAACTAATCTTTAAGGGGGTGTTTGAAATAGGGGATAAGGAGGATATCCCTTGGATATCCCTCCTTATCCCCAAAAGCTATAACTAGAAGGAATATGTCTGAAAAAGTTTAACCAGAGGGGATAACCCATGTTTAACCTTGGGTTATCTCCTGAACTTATTCCCTAGGGAATTTGAATTCAGGAATAACTAAAGTTATCCCTTAACGGCAGAGTTGTAATTTTAAAAAGGTGCTTATTCCCTCAGCTATCCCCTGGATAAATGCTATCCTGTACATTTATCCATGGATAGCTTTTGGGGAGTCAAATACTACCTAAATTTGAGGCTCAAGGGATTCATCAAACTTTTTGATACTTTAACTTTTACCTTATGAACTATTCATTTGATATCAAAAGATATCAATTAAGCCTTATTTATAAAAAAAATAGAGCTAAAAGGTTTTTTATTTTATATAAAATATTAATCTCCTAAAACTAATAAATTTCATAGTTCTTATATGATTGATTTCTTTAAGAAAATAAGAAAATTAAATAGATAAATATCTAATAAATATTCAAAAATAGATTTCCGGCTTATAACACTCTAAAAATTCAAATAGAAAATATTTGCATAATTTCTTCAAAAATTGTTGCCATTGAGATATGTTCATAAAATCGTTTTTAAATTCTTCAATTGAACTTTGATCTGCTTGATTCACGATGTCTTGAAAAACTAACTTAATACCAGAATCATGACATAGATTTAATTAAAAATTTTAAATATATTATTTTTGATTTTTTTAAATTTAATTCAATTAAATCTGATCTTAATTTAAACTTAGTTAGTTCAAAAGCTAGGATCTGACAATACCCAACTCATTGGTGTCCCTAGGAATGGTAGCTAGGTTCGGTTTAAGACTTCTTCTTTCAAAAGGGTGAGGAATACCGGACTTGTTTTTGTAATTTTTACTTGATAGTAGGAGGTTATTTATTGCTAAACTTGAGATGTTAGCACAAAGAGACGGTGGCCTAACATCAGGGAGACATAAAACAGAAGCCTGTCCCTAAAAAGAAAAGCGCGGCTAACGTGGTAGATTAGATAAGACCAAGGGTATTTAACTCATGACTGGATTCCTTTTGCCCTTCAGCCATAGCTAGGCCGAGGGTGACTAGTGCGGTAGATTAGATGAGACTAAGAAGGTATTTTACTTATGCTAGATTAGATAAAACAAAGGTTTTTAACTTATGACTGCATTCTTTCTGCCGTAGCTATCTTTATATCTCCATCCACATGCTGTATCCAAGGTATTTAATTTAACTCAAGACTGGATTCTTTCTGCCGTAATTATCTTGATATAGCCATACGTGCTGTATAAAAAGCTAGCAATGCATTCTACAACTGGACTTCAATGTTCGCACAAGCACTTGCTAAGAAGAGACAATGGCGTTTAACTCATGACTGGTTTCTTTCTGCTGCAGCTATCTTGATATCTCCATTTCACATGCACTATCAAAAGCACCGTATTCCAGACTTGGAGTTCAATATTCGCGCTAGTGGTTGTTGTCTTGGATTTTTCCTACTTCATTAGTTTTTATATCACGTCAGTATCCACATCCCATCCCGTGGGATCCGGAGAAATAATAAGGATTTGTTGGTTTCTGACCCAAGCCGGCATCAGTCTCGGAATTCCACTAGGAACCGATGGGGTTGCCGAATTTTGTGGTCCGCTCTGTACCATTAGGACCTGGAACAGGGAAATGAGGAGTTTGGCTACTCTGTTTCTATGCGCGTTGCGTTGTGATTTTAAGGAGCTTCCAACGCATGGTAGGATAAGGTCCATAGAGATCTCTTTATGCTGTTGTTCCTAACAATTTTTAAGGTATTTTATGCTTTTGTTTCTAACAATATTTCAGGTTTGAGCTAAAGAGATCACAAGTCTATCCGTCGCACCTCCAAACCCATGTCCAGCTCAAACCAGATGGAACACTAGAGCATGCAAAGCTTATCACGCTTTTGACATGCACTTTGATACTCAGATATAAAAGTAAAAATATAAGAAAATTTACATTCAAACATAAAATCTTAATGTGCCACAAAATATCTTCAAATCTTAATGTGCCACAAAATATCTTCACAAAAGATAAAGTTGGTCATGCTAAAATACCAAACTCACGAATATGCCTAATCGAAAAGCCATGTCAACTAAGCTCATAATTAATAAGATGAAATAGAAGAACGATAAAAGCAAATGCAACTACCCAATCTCTCTCTCCAAATCTACATCTCTAAACATGCTCCATAGCATAATCTTTTTTTTTTCCTAAAAAATTGCACAAGAATGAGTACATAGCCCAGTAAAAATACTTTACATTATAGAGATGAATATGCATACAACACATAAATTGAAAGTAAATATAATATGAAACGGGCAATGTATAAAAGAATTAAATCGTACTGCATCACATGCTATAAATTTATACTGAGTTAAATAAAATATTTATAATCTTAATTTATCTTATTTTATACATTATTGGATGCCAATTATCTCTAAGTTAGAAGAGTACAATCGATGAATAAAACTATACTAGTGATGCCATATAAGTCAATAGCTACGTGCTGGTAATCATAGCAGTACCAGCACATCACACACTAGTGATTATAGCCGCACCAATGAGTTAGCATACTAAAAATATATTATTATCCAATTGAGCAACCCAAAAGAGAAGGTGAATTGAGTTTTTTTTGAAAAATTAAAAATTCAGCAAATATGTGCTATTTTGAAAACTAAATTTAGAAATATTAAGTGAAGTAAAATGAGGTAAAGAGTAATAATGCATAACAAGTCAATCATACACAAACACAAGGATTTATAGTGGTTCGGTACCAATCCTTGCACCAATGTTCACTCTCAAGGACCTCTTAGAAATTTTCTTCACTAATCATTATCCAAACTATTACGATTCTAACTAATCCAACTAGCTTCTTGTTTACCAGGCATAAAGGAGCCTTACAAATTACCAATTAAGGATTCTTGTTTACCTAAAAACTTTCTGAGTCATTCCTCTTTGCGTTAGTTGGCTACCATGCTGACTAATGTAGGAAAACTCACTCCGACTAATGTAGGAAAACTCACTGAATATGGATTTTTCCCAGTAGACATTATTCCCAGTAGACATTAATTCTCTATGGTTCACTCAAGAAGAATATGGATCTTGCCAAGGATTGAAATTTTTTTTTTGCTTTCTATCAACCATGGTAAGATGAAATGGATAGAAAATAAAAAACCATAGGATGACCAACATCTGTTTATTTGAATCAATATAAATTCTCAATAACTGCAGTCAATAGAGCTCCTTTTTCATAAAGTATAACTCTATGTTATGATGTTATGTGAGTTGCCCTTGGTGTTCTTCAATGTAAAATAGGAGGTTATTTTATTAGAGACCATGACCTTTATAGAAAATCTTGGACGGTCAATCTTGAAAGGATTTATAGAAAAGTTTAATAGAGAAAATTATGATCAATAATCTGTCCCTAAAGTTAAAGGAGTAAAAATCTCGAATAAGCAATCTTAAAAGAATTTTTAAAAAAGTCTAGTGAAGAAAATCAGGATCAATAATTTATCCCTAAAGTTAAGAAAATCAGGATTTTTTTCTTATTTAGTGTAACAGAAAGTTGTATTCAACTTTCTTATTTAGTGTACAGATTATATTCAATGCTTCCTATTATGAATTTTGGGACTAGGATTGGACTTACTAAGGAGCATAATAAACTCTATTACTTGGATATATCAAGTCAGTCAGAATTGAATAAATTTTCTTTATCTACGTCATCTTTCTCTTTCAATAAAGATATCATTTTATTATATCATAGGCGTTTAGGTCATATGTCTTTTCCAGCATTGAAACTAATATTTTTCTTTTTGTTCAAGGGATTTGATGTTCAGTCTTTTCATTGTGATGTTTATGAGTATGCAAAACACACTCATGTACCATTTTCAATCAGTAATAAAAGATTTTTTCTTTCTTTCTTCTTAATCCATAGTAACATTTGGGAATCATCAACTATTCCAAACATCTCAGGATCTAACTGGTTTGTAACATTTATTGATAATTGTACAAGAGACTCTTAGATCTATTTACTTAAAAATAAATCCGATGTGAGTCATATTTTTTCTATCTTTCATGCAATGATTCAAAATTAGTATGGTACTAAGATAAAAAAACTTTTGCTCAAATAATGATTGTGATTACTTCAATCAAACCTTGACCTCTTATTTCTAAAAAGAAGGAATCATATAAGAATCATCCTATATCACCACTCCATAATAGAGTGGCAGAAAGAAAAAATCAACATCTTCTTGAGTGCACTAGAGCCTTATTGTTTTAACAAAATGTATCAAAATTATATTGGGGAGAAGCTATACTCACATCAGCTTATGTCATAAACAGAATTCTTTTCAAGGTCTTGGGGTTCAAAGTCCATTAGAGGTCTTATCTAAATTCTACCCTAACATACAATCCTTCTTCAATCTTATTTCTCAAGTGTTTGGATATACATCTTTTTGTTTATATTCATAGTCATAACCGAGGAAAGTTTATTAGATCCTCAAGCTCTTAAGTGTATCTTTATGGGGTACTCCTTCACTCAGAAGGGTTACAAATATTATCATCCATCCACTAGAAAACTTTATATCTCAGCTGATGTTATATTTATTAAAAATAAACCATATTTTTTTACTCCTTATCTTCAGAGAGAGTTACCTATACTTGAAGATAAGGAGTCAAATTTTTTACCACTAGAGACATCCCCTCATCTGAGTCTTTCAAATCTAAATCTCAAGAGTCAATTCAATAGTTTGAATATCGAGAGTCAATTCTACACTCCGAGGAGTTGAAAGAAAAAAGAAAAGGAGATGGTAAAATCTTTGACTGGTTCTGGTTTGATTAAGTTTATGCAAGGAAAAGAAATCCCATCATGACTGCAAAGTAAGAACAATCTTCTAAACTAAACTTAGAAATGAGGTAACAATAAATGAATCAAACCTAGATTCTACACTAAAAATAGATCATTCTCCTTTCAATTCTGAATCACCTTATTCTGAGCCTCCTAATCTTGATCAGAATCTACCTATTGCTATGAGAAAAGGAGCCCAAAAATGCATCAAAAGACCTCTATACCTGTTATCTCACTTTGTGTCTTTTGAGAGGTTTTTCCTAAACCATCAAAGTTTTTCAACCTTAAATATAGTTTCTATTCCTAACTCATTGTCTAAAGCATTATCAAAGAAAGACTGGAGACTTGTTATGAAGGTAAATATGGATGCATTACAGAAAAATAAGACTTGAGAATTGGTTGATTTACCTAAGGATAAGAGAGCAGTGAGCTGTAAGTGGGTGTTTGCAGTAAAATTTAAGACAAATGAGTCCCTAGAGTGCTACAAGGCAAGGTTGGTTGTGAAAGGGTAAACTTAGACATATAGAGTAGACTATCAAGAAATGTTTGCTTCAGTAGTAAAGATGAATACAGTGAGAATTTTGTTATCCTTGGCTGTTAACTTTGATTGAAAATTATAGCTGTATGATATGAAAAATACTTCTTTATGGAGAATCAAAAGAGGAGATCTATATGAACATTCCATCAGAGTTTAGTGAGGTTGATGGAAATAAAGTTTATCGATTAAACAAGATATTATATGGGATGAAACAATTCTCATATGCTTGGTTTAGATGGTTTGCTAAGGTGATGTTAGCCAGTAGTTACAAACAAAGTCAAGGAAATCACATGTTTTTCATCAAGTATTAAGTTTCAAGGGAAGTTACTATATTAATTATGTACGTGAATAACATTATAGTGATAGAAAACGATGAATTAGAGAAGGAAACCTTAAAGCAATGTCTAGCCAAGGAATTTGAGATAAAAGATTTGGAAAGATTGAAATATTTCTTTGAAATTCAAGTGGCTCGATCAAGATAGAAAAATTTATTTCTCAACAAAAGTATGTTATGGACCTACTCAAGGAAACAAGCATAATGGCTAGCAAACTAGTTGAAACTCCTATTGAACAGAATCATAAATTAAGCGAGACTCTTGGAGATAAGGCAATGGACAGAGAGATGTATTAAAGACTTGTTGGAAAACTCATCTATCTTGTACATACTAAGCCAGAGATAGCCTATTCAATCAGTGTTATTAGTCAATTTATGCATGATCCTAGAGAAGTTCACCTACAGGCAGTATATCAAGTTTTTCATTACTTAAAGGCACATTCAGGAAAGAAAATTATATTCAAGAAATGATCAATAATTGATCTGGCAGTTTGCACAGATGCGGACTTCACAGGATCTTCAGTCGATAGGTGGTCAATGTCAGGCTATTGTACATTTCTTAAAGAAAACTTAGTATTTTAGAGGAGCAATAAATAGAATGTAGTAGTAAGGTTATGTTGAGGGGTAAAATCACTGTGAGTCAATAATCGTGCACATGGCTAGGGCTAGCCCTGATTCCTACTCGCTGTGCGACACCCGCCTGAGATAAGTCAGCCTCAGTAAGTTGGGCGCCTTAGCCCCTCGCCGAGCCAAGAACTCCCAAGGCGCGGATCACATCTCTCGGCCCCAGCCGAGCTGTATCATCTCTCGGCCCCAGCCGAGCTATGTCGTCTCTCAGCCCCTCCAGCCGAGCTGTATCGTCTCTCGGCCCCTCTAACCGAGCTGTATCATCTCTCGGCCCCAGCCGAGCTGTATCGTCTCTCAGCCCCAGCCGAGCTATCATCTTTCAGCCCCTCTAGCCGATCTATATCATCTCTCGGCCCCTCTAGCCGAGCTATGTCGTCTCTCGACCCTCTAGCCGATCTCTCCCATCGCTCGGCCTAGCCCGAGCGATATTTATACCTCTGCAAAATTCAGCGCGAGAGAACTCGAATTCGTGAGATTCCAAATAGAAATCATATCCGGGAGTGGCCTAGGACCCGTGACAGTGGCCTAGGGCCCTGGAGCCTATGTCCTCGCTAAATCTCGAGACATCAACAAGCTCTCCTAGCCGTTGATCCTCTAACCAACAAGATATGAATCCTACTGACCTCATAACAAACTGGATTCAGATCCTAACGACTTTCGGACCCACGATGCCCCCAGGGAATCAGGTGATCCTCTATAAATAGAGTCGTCTGCCGACTCCTCAGGTATGCGCACTTGCTCACTGGAACCCTCTCTCCTTCTGCCTTAACTTTCGCCATTAGCGCTCTACTCAGAACCCTGGGGGGACTCTTCAGTGAGAGCCTTCTCCTCATTTTTATTGATTGCCGATCCCCACTGACTTGAGCGTCGGAGGGTCTTCCGTAGAGGGCCACCCCAATGCCTCTCGCGCGAGGACTATTTTGCAGGTCCGCCCAGGAGGAAGCTCGTCTCGAAGCCCGATTGCGCCCGAGTCGGAAGACAAATTTCAACAACAATAAAATGACGCTAGAGGAAGGGCCTCAAGTCCCATAGACTTGTGATCTAGGAGATAAGGATCTCGATCTGAAAGAGAACTCCTCCCATGGCCAACCAAAGAAAGACTACCTCTGAAGCCCGAGATCAGGTCGCCTCCCAAAGGCCTGATCCGGTGAGCAGTGTTACGCCACCACCACCGCCAGTTGAGACTCCATCGCCACTGGCGGCCCCGGTGACCCAGGACCAGTTTGCCTCACTGGTCCAGCAAGTCCAGGCTCTGGCCCACCTAATTCAGGGGCACTCCGAAGCCCCCGTCCGGCTGCTCCTGCCCCTCACCCCCTAAGGAGGATGCAGCCCCCGCTCATCCAGTGATCTCTTCTTCCGGCTCGCATGGGGTTGCGGACCCCCCTCGCCATCCCAGAAAGTTGAGCCAGCTCCCCAAGGAGTCCGCGACAAATATCTCCCTAGATCTTGGCAGGCCCGATCCCTTTCCTTGGTTCTCTCTCATCATGATTCAACACTATCTCAGTATCCTCCTCGTCCTGCCCCTTCTTCTTTTCCTGATAGGGAGATCCGCCGCCAACTCCAGGAAATGCGTCAAGAGCTAGACGCCGCCAAGCAGGCCCATCCGCTTTAGAATAAGAGGAGTAGGGTATCCCCTTCTCTAAGAAGATCATGGAGGAAGTGATTCCCTTCCACGTCAAGCTGCCCGCCATCGAGCCTTATCATGGCTCCTCCGACCCCGACGACCATCTCAGCATCTTCCGATCGATCATGATGTTCCATGGGGCATCAGATGCAATCCTCTGCCGTGCTTTCCCTTCCACCCTTAGGGGATCTGCTCGAACCTGATTCAATGCTTTGAAACCAGGTTCCGTTAATTACTTCGACGAGCTGAGCCGCCTCTTCATCAGCCAGTTCGTCAGCATCCACCATCATAGACGGAGATCCGACTCCCTCTCTGAGGTTAAGCAGAGAGAGGGGGAGTCCTTGAAGAAGTATCTCGGCCGTTTCAACACGGCCATGCTAGAGGTGGACCACCTTAATCATGAGGTGGCCATGTCCGCCCTGGTGGGCAGAGTATTGAAGGAGAGCGACTTTTATCTGGCACTGGAGGTCAGCTACCCTCCAAACCTCTCCGACATGATGGCTCTGGCAGACAAATATGCCAGAGTCGAAGAATCGCGGAGAGCTGCCCGAGCCGAGCTTACGAAGAAGAAGTAGCCCAAGGGCTCAGATAACACCGACCTGCCCGCCAGCCAAGCCCGCCTCGCCGCCAAAGGATTCCCCAGCCACTGCCAAGGAACCGCACTCGGAGCCTGCCTAGGAGGTTCAATCGATTCACTCCGCTTACTACCCCAAGAGCGGTAATCCTTTTGGAAATCGAGCGCCAACTCCCTCGACCTCCTCCTCTTCGAGGAAATGTGGCCCGGAGAGACCCCGCCAAGTATTGCCGCTACCACTGTGACCATGGCCACGACACTGAAGAGTGCTGGCAACTAAAGAATGAGATCGAAAGGCTCATCCAACGGGGTAGACTGGATCGGTTTAGGGGAACCCCCGAGCCAAGAAACGGGGGTGATTGCCGGCCCGAGCCCCAGCAGCAATCTCTTCCTCCTCCAAATCCTTCGGTCGCTGGCCACATTAATGTGATTGAGGCGGTCGGTGGTCGTTCAGGCGGGAGCGACGAAGAAGAAGGTTCGGCGCCGAAGAAAGCGCGAACTGACGAGATCTCTTTCTCCAACGATGACTTCCAGGGGATACAGTCCTCGCACGATGATGCGCTAGTTGTATCTCTTAATTTGAACAACTATGATGTAAGCCAAATTCTCATTGATAGTGGAAGCTCCGTCAACGTTTTGTACCTCGATGTGTTTGTGAAGATGAAACTTCTCATGGAGAATCTTCGAGCGGTGGACTCCACCCTAATGGGGTTCATCGGCGATGTAATTACCCCGGAGGGGGTCATGACCTTGACGGTCCGAGTAGGAACCTGGCCCTCCGTTGCCACTATGTATACTGATTTTCTGGTGACCAAGCTCCGGTCGCCTTACAACGCGATCTTGGGAAGACCCGGCTTGACGTCCCTCAGAGCCGCCATCTCCATCCCACATCTTGTTATGAAGTTCCCGACCAAACGAGGGGTTGGTGTAGTTCGGGGAAGCCAAACTATAGCTCGGCAGTGCTTTGTCACCAGCCTGCAATCCAGATTGCCCGAGGTCGATGGACTAGACGCTCGGGAGGATTTCGTCGAGCAACGAGGAAAACCAGCCAAAGAGCTAGAAGAGGTACCGCTGGACGAAGCTTGGCCCGACCGAACCATAAAGATCGGGTTGCTACTGAAGGGGAAGCCCCGACTGGAGCTGATCGACTTTCTCCGAAGAAACGCTGATGTCTTCGCTTGATCAGCTTCTGACATGCCTGGGATCAGCCCGGATGTCCTCGTGCACCGTCTCAATGCAGACGAGATGTTTCGACCCGTGAAGCAAAAGAAAAGAAGCTTCGCCCATGACCGGCAGAAAGCAATTGAAGAAGAGGTGGACAAGCTCATCAAAGCAAACTTCATTCGGGAGGTGAATTATCCAAGCTGGCTGTCCAATGTTGTTATGGTGAAAAAGTCAAATGGTAAATGGAGAATCTACATCGACTTCACCGACCTAAACAAAGTATGCCCGAAGGATAGCTTCCCTCTCCCATGGATCGACCAGCTCATGGATGCTACTTCCGATTATCAGATGTTGACCTTCATGGATGCCTATTCAGGCTACAACCAAATTCGGATGGTACCCGAGGATGAAGAAAAGACCGCCTTTATAACTGACCGAGGTATCTATTGTTACCGTGTCATACCCTTTGGTCTGAAAAATGCAGGCGCCACTTACCAAAGGCTGGTAAACAAAGTCTTCAAGGAGCAAATCGGTCGGAATATGGAGGTGTATGTTGATGACATGCTAGTCAAAAGCAAGGATGCATCCCAGCATATTGGGGATCTTTCTGAAAGCTTCACGACACTCCAAAAGTATCGGATAAAGCTCAATCTAACGAAGTGCGCCTTCGGCGTCACCTCGGGGAAGTTTCTGGGTTTCATGGTTTCCCAGCGAGGCATCAAAGCCAACCCGCAGAAGATTCAAGCGCTTCAGCAAATGATGCCCCCAACATCTATCAAAGAAGTCCAGCGCCTGACGGGAGGATTGCGGCCCTCAACCGCTTTGTGGCTCGATTGGCCGAGAGAGCCTTCCTTTCTTTAAAGCTCTTTGATCTGCCAAGATTTTCAATGGACTCCTGAGTGCCAAAAGTCATTCGAAGACCTCAAGAGGTATTCGCCTCGCCACCCCTCCTCAGCAGCTCCAATTTGGGAGAAATGTTGTTTCTGTACCTGGCAGTCTTTGAAGGCGCGATTGGCTCGGTTTTGGTCAGAGAAGAGAAGAAGACCCAGAGGCCGATCTACTATGTCACCAAACTGCTCCAGGATGCCAAGACAAGGTACACCCGAATCGAGAAGCTGGTCTTGGCCCTGGTAATATCGGTTCGGAGATTATGACTATATTTCAAGCACATTCTGTGATGGTCCTTACCGACCAACCCATCAAGGCGGTGGTCCATCGCCCGGAGGCATCAGGAAGAATGGCTAAGTGGGCCGTTGAGTTAAGCGAGCATGATATCCATTATTAACCTCGCCCGGCCATCAAAGCCTAGATTCTAGCTGATTTCCTCCTTGAATGCACCATCCCGGAAGATGGCTCCACTCCGGACTCCTCCGAACATCCAAGATCTGACGCCCTGTGGCTCCTCCACGTCGACGGATCCTCCAATGCCAATGGCTCTGGTGCTTGTTTGATCCTCACCAGCCCCGAGGGGATGACCTTTGTCGATTCTCCTTCCTAGCCTCCAACAATGAAGCCGAGTATGAGGCCCTGCTTGCTAGACTCCGAATCGCTTGATCTGAAAGTGAAGAGGCTGAATGCCTTTACCGACTCTCAGTTGGTAGCCGTTCACGTGCGGGGTGAATTCGAGGCCCGGGAGCCAAACATGATTCGGTATCTCCGGCAGGTGCGGGACTTACTTTCTACTTCTTTGAATTTGAAGTTATCCAGATCCTCAGATCCAAAAATGCTCATGCCGATCTGTTATCCCGACTTGCGACTACGGAATCGATGAGTTCCGAGCAAAAGTTTCCCTTGGAAATCCTGGAAAAACCTAGCATCACGAGGCAGACCGAGTGATGTAGATTGAGGTCGAGCCATCCTGGTTCGACCCAATATTGAAGTATCTTAAAGAAGGGTCGCTCCCAGCCGACCGCAAGGAAGCAATGAAGCTGAGATTGCAAGCTACCCACTACGTGCTGATCGACGACCAGCTCTATAAACGATCCTTTTCCATGCCATTGCTCAAGTGCCTTCGCCCATCTGAAGCTGATTATGCTCTTCGGGAGGTACATGAAGGAATTTGCGGCAACCACCTGGGGAGTCGATCTCTGTGCCACAAGGTACTGCGCCAGGGATATTACTGGCCTACCATGCAAAAGGATGCCGATGATCTCGTCCGAGCCTGTGACCCGTGTCAGAGGCACTCCAACATCCAGAGGCTCCCCTCTGCTAGTTTGGTCCCTATTTCCTCCACTTGGCCCTTTGCTAAATGGGGGATGGATATTCTTGACACTTTTCCCCTTGCCACTGGACAGAGAAAATTTTTATTTGTCGCCATCGACTACTTCACCAAGTGGATCGAGGCCGAAGCAGTAGCCCAGATAACCGAAGCTCAGGCCAGGGACTTCATGTGGAGATCCATCATTTGTCGCTTTGGCCTCCTGCATACCATCATCACTGACAATGGCAAGCAATTTGATAATCCCAAGTTCCGGGAGTTCTGTGAGGATCATGGCATCAGTCATCGCCTCACCTCAGTAGGGCATCCGCAAGCCAACGGAGAAGCCGAGGTAACAAACCGGACCCTACTTCAAGGGATTAAAGCTCGGCTCGCCAGAGCCCAAGGCAGATGGGCGGACAAACTTCATCATGTTCTATGGGCCTACCGCACTACCCAGAGAATCCCTACCGGCGAGACCCCATTCCGAATGGCCTTTGGCACGGAAGCTGTCATCCCAGTGGAAATAGGCCTCCCCTCTCAGCGAGTGAAAAGCTACTCAGAAGAACTAACGACGAGCAGCTCCGTACCAATCTTGACTTGGTGGAAGAGATCAGGGAAAAAGCTAGAATCAGAATGGCCGCGTACCAGCAAAGAGTGGCCCGCTACCATGCCTCCAGAGTCAAAGGCAAATCCTTTTCGCCCGGCAATCTTGTCCTCCGGAAAGCATCTGTTTCCAAACCGCTGGAGCAAGGAAAGCTCTCTCCAAATTGGGAAGGTCCTTATCAAGTGGCGGAAGTCATCGGACCTGGCACCTACAAGCTCCAGGACCTGAGCGGGAGATCCATTCTCCGAACGTGGAGTTCGGACAACCTCCGCATATATCATCAATAGAGTACGCTCTCTATAGACTCGCCCCATTTACAGCTTTGGCATCTTGTTTCTATTATCCGCGGCACGATCGCTACGGTCATTTTTTGAAAAGTCGTAATAGAAAACTGATGTCGTTTACGCATCCATTCTCGGCACAACCGAGCTATCTCCTTGAGCTAAATCTCTGTACCTCAGGTAGGCCGAGTTTTGAGCCAGAGCTACATATCTCGGCTAGGCCAAATTACATTCCGCGAAGGCTCGGTATGGCCGAGCACTCCCGGCGCAGCTGGGAGCCGTGTGATCTCCAAAACATCATTCAGATTCGGGCAGCTTACAAGCCCCAGCTGAACCAAATGCCAGAGAAACATCGTTCGGATTCGGGCAGCTTACAAGCCCCGGCCGAACCAAACGTCAAAGAAGCATCGTTCGGATTCGGGCAGCTTACAAGCCCCAGCCGAACCAAATGCCAAAGAAACATCGTTTGGATTCGAGCAACTTACAAGCCCCGGCCGAACCAAACATCAAAGAAGCATCATTCAGATTCGGGCAGCTTACAAGCCCCGGCCGAACCAAATGTCAAAGAAGCATCGTTTGGATTCGGGCAGCTTACAAGCCTCGACCGAACCAAACGCCAGAGAAACATCATTCAGATTCGGGCAGCTTACAAGCCCCAGCCGAACCAAATGCCAGAGAAACATCGTTCGGATTCGGGCAGCTTACAAGCCCTGACCGAACCAAACGCCAGAGAAACATCGTTCGGATTCAGGCAGCTTACAAGCCCCGGCCGAACTAAATGCTAGAGAAACATCGTTCGGATTCGGGCAGCTTACAAGCCCCGACCGGATTAAATAATCTCCAAAACATTGCTCAAGGTTCGGGCAGCTTACAAGCCCGACCGGATTAAATAGTCCCCAAAACATTGCTCAAGGTTTGGGCAGCTTACAAGCCCTGGCCGGATTAAATAATCTCCAAAACATCGCTCAAGGTTCGGGCAGCTAATGAGCCCCGATCGGAACCAAAGGATAAAAACCTCGGCAACAACCGAGTGATATCCTTGATCCTTGGCAACAACCGAGCGATATCCTGAGGCTTCGGCCTAGTCAAGTAATCTCTCCAACACCCTGACGCAACTAAGGCATCCTATTATACCTCGGTAGAGGCAAACAACCTCCCACTATTTGATAGCAAAAACATGCCACGAGCTGTCTTTCCCCGAAGAAACACCTGCTTCGTTCTACAAACAGGATCATGCTTACCTCATGACTCCATAGGATCGCCCAGGTCTCTCTTTGACTCACACACGGATATATGAGTTCTCCGCTGAGGACCGGACATTGGTCTTAGCAAGAACAAAGCAGCAATAGCACTGCTGAAATATGCTGCAACATAAAAAGCATAATATGGGAGCAACAACTCTCAGCACAAAAAAGAAGCAGGTGCTAAAGGAAGAAGGAATGAAAACTTTCTTTATTTCCTCATCAAAGAAAAGTTACAACATCTGAGAGGAGTTACAAGTGCATCAAAGCACAGGAAATAAAAACGAGTAAATAGCTCGGCCGAACTGCTTCAGTCAGCTTCGGTAACAATGACACTTTGGCATCTGACCCAAAAGATCAGGCAACTAGCCAGCTCACCCTGATAGATAGCAAGGCCGGCTTTCCATGGGTCCTCTGGATGAATTAAGAGATCCAAAAAGAGGCACAGACCCATGGATGCTGATGCTGAGGAAGCTTCCCCCTGGGTAGAATGCTAGGCTACAGGTCGCTGCCCGATTGAGAGAGACAAGGGACCACCAGCCCCACGCTGCTCTCAACTCCCTCTTCACATGGTGGAAGATTCCCCGCACGGAGGGGCTAAGCATCCAGCCAGAGGGAGAAGGAAAAGTCCGCGCATGCTATGGGGGTACATGTGCACTTCCTACCCTGCGCCCCCCGTAGCAAATCCCAAGGACACACAGGAAGTGCATATGTGCGCTCTCCATGTGATCTCTGCGGACCTCCTGTGCGCTCTCCATATGATCTCTGAAACTCCTCCCTTAAGGATGAGCTGCTCTCCAGCGGCTCCTTCGTCACCTCGGCTATCCGTGAGAAGGTGGCTTACAAAAGGAAAACTCAGTCCCTCCACTCTCAGCTTTAGGGACACAGACATCATGAAAACTTTCACAGCTCACAGAGAAGAAAATTTTGGGAATGGCCTAACACGGCCCCTTCCTCCCCTTTTTATAGGCAAAATGGGCCGGGAGCAGCTGTTAAAGTAGTAAGCCCCGAGATTCAAAATGCCCAATCCACGCTGTCACGTGGCCTTCTAGGATGAAAATAGCGCCCTTCGATGCGCGCCAAACGCATTGCTCAGCCCATGACGTACGCCAGAAGATTTTCTCTAATCCTGGATATAGGTCTTAAATGCAGAAAATCGCCCACTGATCTTAGAGATACGGGCAGACCTAGAAAATCACTCGGTGAAAATGACACCCTCCAATGGCAAACAAGCGCTTGCATCGTACGGTGAAACGATCGGCCTTGGAAAAAGTCGACATAATAAATGTCCCTGGAAAGTACCGAGGCAACCTTTTGCAGACCACAGAGCCGTATTATCTATTTCGGCAAGAGAATATCAGCTCCTTGGAAAGGGCAAAAGCATCAGCGGAGTCATAAAAAGGGCGCAGAAGCCAAGTACTCCTCAATAAACATACCTCGGTATTCCTTTCTCCGGCTCAACTGCCCGTTGCATCTTGACGTAAGACGAGACATTGCCTTGCGTTTTAACTCAAGGCCAAAACTGCCTCCATACTTCGAAATAAACCAAAGTATCTCTTTTTAGTTCAGCATGACTGAACGTTATCTTGTACTTTGGTCTAGTATAAGGTGTTAACCCATTTGATTATTTTGATGATTAACAAAACTAATTGAGTATAACTTTTGAAAGCTCTGATGATTTTGATTTAGTGTTTCAGATTATAAGACTATTGAATGATCAAAATCAGGAGTTACATAGTATTCTGGATCGAATCTAATATCTAGGTAAGAATTGCAGACATTAGAGTCGACTCCGAGAATCACAGAGCCGACTCCGGAACTGGCACGGACGTTAGAGTCGACTCCGAGACTGTTAGAGTCGACTCTCACAGAAGAAGCAGAAAGTCGATTTTTCTGGCCCCGACCTAGAGTCGACTCCGGGTAAGTTAGAGTCGACTCCGGAAAAGTTTCTTGTCGACCCCAGAAAAGTCAGAGATGACTCCAGAAATACCGTTTTGAAATACCTCGAGCTAGAGCCGACTCCAGAAAAGTTAGAGTCGACTCCAACCCACCTGGAACGAAAAATCAAGTTGCCAGATCAGCTCTAACGGTAATATTTCTATTTTACCTTATTTCTAACGGATATATTTTGATACAAGGTACACTCCAACGGATAGTTTTCTTCCAAAAATGGTGTGAAAGAAATCTATAAAAAGGGAAGTCTATTGTTCAAAAATAAGAATGGAAAAATAGAAAGAAAAAGAGAGAAATCTGAGATAGACAAATCCCATTTCAAAAATCCGAGAGCTTGAATCTTAAGAGAAAAACCTTCTAGCTCAAATCCACTCCACTCCAAAAAGCTCAAGAGGAATCCAAAGCGTTCAAATCAAAGTCTTGGTGGATTTCCCAACTTGGAGAAAGGAGATTCGTTTCTTGCTTTTCAACTCTTCTCAACTGCTCAACTATGAAGAATCGGAGCTGAGGCTTGATTCAATCCAGCAAGGAGAAGAAGAAAAGCTCAAAAGCCAACCAATCTACAAATCAGGCTTTTCTAAACTTGTTATTATTAATTTGTATATTTGCTCATTGAGGAGCTTTGTATTTCAAAAACAATACTTATTTTGTTTGTGCCTAGTTCAATCTGGGGGATTGAACTAGAGGAGGTAGTTTTACCTCGGTTCAAGCTTGGTTAAGCTTGGGTTAGGGTTTTTGTGCTGGTGAGCCCTTGAAAACCAGCTGGGTTCGTTGTGCGCCCGGGAAAACAACAAGTTCGAGTTGTGAGCTTGTAAAACAACTCTGCTGTAATCTAGGGTGATTATAGTGTGGACCCAAGTGAATCTTGGGAGTGGACGTAGGTGTTGGATACACCGAACCACTATAAAATCTTTTGTGTTTGCCGTGTTCTATTGTCTCTATCTCTATCTTATTCACTGCACTTTATAGTTACCTTGCATTTGCCTTCATTAATCTCAAGCAAACTATTTTAAAAAGGCTAATTTTTTAAAGAACCCAATTCACCCCCCCCTCTTGGGTTGCCATCTGGGCCAACAATTGGTATCAGAGCAAGTGCTCATTTAGAATTTGATCTCACGATCAAGGGCTAAAGATCCTTATGGCAACACAAAGTGGTTCATGTTTTGCTGAAGGTCATTCTACGAATAGACCTCCTTTATTTAATGGAACCAACTATTCATATTGGAAAGCTAGAATGAGAATATTCATTCAAGCTTCTGACTATGAATTGTGGGGAGTAATAATAAATGGACCTAGTACACCCACACACGTAATTGATGGCACTATTGTTCCTAAGCCCGAAAGGGATTGGAATGATAATGATAGGAAAATGGCACAATTAAATGCTAAAGCCATTAACATTTTGTATTGTTCCTTAGATTCTAATGAATTCAACCGAATCTCAACATGTAATTCCGCAAAAGAAATTTGGGATAGGTTGGAAATAACACATGAAGGAACAAACCAAGTAAAAGAATCAAAATAAATATTTTGGTTCATAAATATGAATTATTTACCATGGAACAAAATGAAACCATCACATGCATGTTCACTAGATTCACTGATATTGTGAATGGTTTAAAAGTCTTGGAAAAGTATATACTAACTCTGAGCTTGTTCGCAAAATTCTTAGGTCACTTCCAAGGACTTGGGAAGCCAAGGTGACAGCCATACAAGAAGCCAAAGATCTGAACATCCTACCATTAGAAGAGCTTCTTGGTTCGCTAATGACTCATGAGCTTCAAGTTAAACAACATGTCAATGAGGATGAGTCAAGAAAGAAGAAGACCATCGCCCTCAAGGCTGCAAAAGTTGAAGATAGCAGCAGCGGTAATGAAGAGGATGATGATGATGAGACAGCCCTCCTTGCAAGGAAATTCAAGAAGTTTATGCAAAGAAGGAGGCCCTTCCACAAGAAGAGATTTGTATCAAAAATGGAAGGAGAAAAAGAAAGGATAAGAAAAAGGACAAGGACAAAGAGAAAGAGCCCTTAGTATGTTATGAATGTAAAAAGCCAGGGCATTTTAGATATGACTGTCCTTTACTTAAGAAGGCCTATAAGAAAAAGAAAAAGGCCTACATGGCAACTTGGACTGACAGTGAAGAGTCTTCTTCCGAAGAAGAAGAACAAAAAGAAGTTGCAAATGTTTGCTTCATGGCGGACGACAACGAAGAGGTAAGTACCGAAACCCCGATGATGAATTTACTTTGATGAAATGTTTGAAGCATTCAATGAATTGATGATTGATTTCAAGGCTTTGAAAAAGAAACACAAATCTTTGAAAACTGAAAACTTAAATTTAATTAAAGAGAAAAATGAATTAAATCTTGTAGTTAAAGATTTAAAAGATAAAAGGAAACACTTTTTAATGAAAAGAATGATTGTGTTCATAAGATTGATTTGATTAAATCTGAAAATGAAAATCTAATTAAGAAAAAAGAATCAATCTCTAATGAAAATGATTTTCTAAAGAAAGATGTTAAAAAGTATAAAGACATTGTTGAGAAATTTACTCTAAGCTCAACTAAACTAAATATGATTTTAGATAGTCAAAAAGCAGTTTTTGACAAAGCAGGTTTAGGATATAACACATTAAGAAAACAAAAATCATTGAAAAATATTTTTGTAAAAGCTAACCAAAGTAATATTACTTGTTTTAAATGTAATCAAAAAGGACATAAATCTTTTGAGTGCAAAACAATAAGTAATAATGAAAAATTAAACTCTAAAGGAAAGAAAATTTGGGTTCCGAAAGGAACAATTTTATTGCTACTAACCATGAAGGACCCAAGAAAGCTTGGGTACCTAAACATAAAGTTTAAATTATGTTGCAGGAATGTCTTGTAGCCAAAAGATCAAAGAAAAAGTGGTACCTTGATAGTGGCTGCTCAAGACATATGACGGGTGACAAAGATGGAATTCATCA
>UESW01003957.1:1358952-1415199 GCA_900491605.1 Calamus simplicifolius | reverse complement strand
AGACTTTTACTTGCATTTGCATGTCATATGAATTTTAACTTATTTCAAATGGATGTTAAAAGCGCATTTTTAAATGGATTTATAAATGAAGAAGTTTATGTAGAACAACCACCAGGTTTTGAAGATCATGAATTTTCAAATCACGTTTTTAAATTACACAAGGCATTATATGGTTTGAAACAAGCACCTAGAGCTTGGTATGATAGACTAAGTAAATTTTTAATTGAAAATGATTTCACAAGAGGAAATGTTGATAAAACATTATTTTTGAAAAGAAAAAGTAAAGATTTACTTGTAGTACAAATATACGTTGATGACATTATTTTTGGTGCTACTAACGATTCTCTATGTCAAGAATTTGCCAAGTTAATGCAGGGAGAATTCGAATGAGCATGATGGGAGAACTCAACTTCTTCCTTGGACTCCAAATCAAACAAAGCAAAGAGGGTATCTTTATCAACCAAACAAAGTACACAAGAGAGATTTTAAAGAAATTTGGTATGGAATCAATTAAAACCCCTCGGAACACCAATGAGTCCTTCATGCAAGCTGGACAAAGATGAAGAAGGTAAAAAGGTTGATCAAAAGTATTATCGAGGTATTATCGGATCCCTTCTTTATTTAACCGCAAGTAGACCAGATATTATGTTTTCTGTATGTTTATGTGCTAGATTTCAATCAGAACCTAAAGAATCACACTTAATAGCTGTTAAAAGAATACTAAGATACTTAAGTGGAACAAAAAATGTAGGTTTATGGTATTCTAGAGACTCCACATTAAATCTAATTGCATACTCAGATTCTGATTATGCCGGATGCAAGTTAGATAGAAAAAGCACAAGTGGTGCATGCCAATTTTTAGGAAGTAACTTAATCTCATGGTTTAGCAAAAAGCAAAATTCGGTTGCATTATCTACTGCGGAAGCAGAATATGTTGCAGCTGGAAGTTGCTGTGCTCAAATCCTATGGATTAAGAGACAACTTGAAGACTATGGTATCACACTTGATAAGACACCTATAAGATGTGATAATACAAGTGCAATAAATCTAACTAAAAATCCAATTCAACATTCAAGAACAAAGCATATTGAAATAAGATATCACTTTATAAGAGAACATGTAGCCAATAATGAAATTTGTCTTGATTATGTGAATACTGAAGAACAACTTGCAGATATATTAACAAAACCCTTAAGTGAAGAGAGATTTTGTTATCTTAGAGGAGAATTAGGAGTTTGTGATCCTTTGGAATAGTTTTCTGAAACTCTTAAGGACATCTATCTAGATTTCATCATTTTCTTGAAAAATCTTGATATTTCAATAAGGAAATCTATCTAGATCTTGATTCATTGTTTCCCCAATTGCTAAAGAACATTAATCTATAATTTGATGATTAATTTGAATAGTTTCAAATCCTTGAAACTTAATTTTTTATCTCTGGAACTGTTAGAGTCGACTCTGACAGTTTGTGGAGTCGACACCTGAGTTTTTGATGTTCTGTCTAAGCGATTAGAGCCGACTCTGGCTTTTGTGGAGCCGACTCTAATACGAGCGCTGACAGATTTTCTGGTTCGGAGCCGACACCCAGTTTTCGGGAGTCGACTCTAAGTCGAGCTAGGTCAAAAATAAAAAGGCGGAGTCGACCCCCAATCATTCCATTCGTCTCCAAAACCTATCCAAAGAACTCCAAAGCCTTTCCAACTTCCCCAAATCTACTCAAAACCCTTGATTAATCTTCCAATCTTCTCAATGGCACCTAAGAGGCGCGGATTCGTCGGTGGAGCATCCGTTCCAACGAAGAGACGCACTGTTCGGAGGCAACCCTCGCCTTCTTCCTCTTCGGCCACTCAAGAGGATTCCCCTCCTTCACCATCTTCACCAAAGGTTGATCATTTAGCCGGTAAGACCATTACCACTGGGAGAAAAGTGAACTTTGATTTATTTGAATCGGAAGGTTTCTCTATTGGAAGAATTTGAAGGAAATGGGATGGAAAAAATTTGCTCACTTGATATACCCACATATCCTGCTTTAGTAAGAGAGTTTTACAACGGTTTAAGCAGAGGAGAAGGTGGTTTAATAAGTATAGTAAGAGGAACAAGAGTGACAATAACCTCTGAGATTCTTGGAAACTTATTAGAAATGCCCACATCGGTTTGATGGAATATCAACATGAGGATAGAAGTGGGGCACTTGACAAGAATGCTAGGGAGAGATGTGACTGAGTTTGAAGAAATCCTTGCAAATCAGTTGAATCTAGAACTCAGATTACTGCATAATATCTGTGGAAGAATCTTATTTCCAAAAATTGGTAGATTCGAGTATGTCTCGGAGCGAGACGTTTGTTAATGGACTGCATAATAACTGGAAGGCCAGTCAATTTAGCTGGCATGATGATTGGATACATGGCAGAGGCAGCTACAAAGAAGAGATCAACACTGCCATACGGTATGATTCTGACACTAATCTTTAGAAGCCAAGGTGTGCTCATTATGGAGAATGAACCTTTAAGAAAACTGAGACACACTGATTATTATAGCATATCTACTATTCATCGGATGGGCTTCAAGAAATTGAATGGTGTTTGGATGAAGGGAGGAAGAGAGGAAAGAGCAGAAAGAGAAAGAGCAGAGGAAACCAGAGTAGAAGACATCCCGGGACCATCCACTGAGGGACCATCTGTCCCTGATCCATCTATTGCGGGACCTTCTTCAGCTGGACCTTCAGAGGCCGGACCTAGTTCTATTCCCTCACCTCCACATCAGCCTATAACAAATTCTGGGAGATTCTCTGATGAACAACTTGATCAGTTAAGAGGTTTGCTTGCTGAGTATGATAGCCAGAGATCTCAAGAAATTTCTAAATTAAAAGAAGACTTTAATCAGTTGAAGGAAGAACTAAATTCGAGACTGGACATGATCTCCTTTACCTTAGGCAATTCAGTTGAATCCTTTGGAGCTGATCTTCACAAAATCTTCGAAAGGATGGAAGGCATTGCTGATGGGTCAGGATCTTATGTTCATGCAACGGGTCAATTGAAGAAGGATATTGACCTTGCAGTCTCTCAAATCGAAGCTTGCCTTGAAAACTTTAAGAAATCACAAAAGGATGATGTAATGGAAATCATAGGTCATCTGAAGAAAATTGTATTCAAACACATCTGACCTTGATTTTGAGTTTGATAGTTTGTACTTAGGAAGTTTTTTTTTATCTAATGTATTTCATTTTGAAATGTAAATGAATCAACTAATGTAATGGTTCTTGCTTATGAAATGCAATTTCACATTTTCAAATATTGATTGCTTGGATCCCTATGCTTTATTGAGTCTACAATTTTATATAGCTTCTTTATCTAATACTCTCCTTATTTCTGATAACAAAAAAGGGGGAGAGATGGTTGAGATGGTTGAATATGCAAAGGTTTAATAAAAGAAGGTTGTATGCAAAGAAAGATTGAATATGAATATTGAATATGCAAAGACTTGAAAATTTTAATGAAGGGAGAAATGGTTATATATGCATAAAGAAAGAAAGAAAGGGGGAGAATTAATTGTTTATGCAAAATGACTTGAAATGTTAATCTGTTAAAATTTGATGCTTATATATAGGGGAGCTACTCAATGCAGGGGGAGCTTAACAAAAAGCTCATTTGCAATTTTATGCACATTAAGATTAAATATTCATAATTGATGGATTATATTGAACTCATGCACAATTTTAAAGTTTACGTTGAACATTGGCATCAAAACCTTAATTTAAAATGTTTAAGTTTCAAAATGACGATAATCTTTAGTTTGAATGAATTTTTGAATGCATATACTCAAAGTTTTTGTTATCATCAAAAAGGGGGAGATTGTTGACCCAATTGATGATTTTGATGATTAACAAAACTATTGAGTATAACTTTTGAAGGCTCTGATGATTTTGATTTAGTGTTTCAGATTATAAGACTATTGAATGATCAAAATCAGGAGTTACATAGTGTTCTGGATCGAATCTAATGTCTAGGTAAGAATTGCAGACATTAGAGTCGACTCCGAGAATCACAGAGCCGACTCCGGAACTGGCACGGATGTTAGAGTCGACTCCGAGACTGTTAGAGTCGACTCTCACAGAAGAAGCAGAAAGTCGATTTTTCTGGCCCCGACCTAGAGTCGACTCCGGGTAAGTTAGAGTCGACTCCGGAAAAGTTTCTTGTCGACCCCAGAAAAGCCAGAGACGACTCCAGAAATACCGTTTGAAATGCCTCGAGCTAGAGCCGACTCCAGAAAAGTTAGAGTCGACTCCAACCCACCTGGAACGAAAAATCAAGTTGCCAGATCAGCTCTAACGGTAATATTTCTATTTTACCTTATTTCTAACGGATATATTTTGATACAAGGTACACTCCAACGGATAGTTTTCTTCCAAAAATGGTGTGAAAGAAATCTATAAAAAGGGAAGTCTATTGTTCAAAAATAAGAACGGAAAAATAGAAAGAAAAAGAGAGAAAATCTGAGATAGACAAATCCCATTTCAAAAATCCGAGAGCTTGAATCTTAAGAGAAAAACCTTCTAGCTCAAATCCACTCCACTCCAAAAAGCTCAAGAGGAATCCAAAGCGTTCAAATCAAAGTCTTGGTGGATTTCCCAACTTGGAGAAAGGAGATTCGTTTCTTGCTTTTCAACTCTTCTCAACTGCATCAACTGTGAAGAATCGGAGCTGAGGCTTGATTCAATCCAGCAAGGAGAAGAAGAAAAGAAGAAAAGAAGAAAAGCTCAAAAGCCAATCAATCTACAAATCAGGCTTTTCTAAAACTTGTTATTATTAATTTGTATATTTGCTCATTGAGGAGCTTTGTATTTCAAAAACAATACTTATTTTGTTTGTGCCTAGTTCAATCTGGGGGATTGAACTAGAGGAGGTAGTTTTACCTCGGTTCAAGCTTGGTTAAGCTTGGGTTAGGGTTTTTGTGCTGGTGAGCCCTTGAAAACCAGCTGGGTTCGTTGTGCGCCCGGGAAAATAACAAGTTCGAGTTGTGAGCTTGTAAAACAACTCTGCTGTAATCTAGGGTGATTATAGTGTGGACCCAAGTGAATCTTGGGAGTGGACGTAGGTATTGGATACACCGAACCACTATAAAATCTTTTGTGTTTGCCGTGTTCTATTATCTCTATCTCTATCTTATTCACTGCACTTTATAGTTACCTTGCATTTGCCTTCATTAATCTCAAGCAAACTATTTTAAAAAGGCTAATTTTTTAAAGAACCCAATTCACCCCCCCCCCCCTCTTGGGTTGCCATCTGGGCCAACATAAGGTAACTACTTTTGTCTCAATGATAACGGGACACGCTATAAGCCCCGGCCTACACCCAGAATGCGTAAGCATCGATAAAGGTCGGAGTGCACGTCCTATGAATATAAGCCCCAGCCTACATCCGGAATGTGTAAGCATCAGTTAAGGTCAGAGTGCACGTCCAATGAATATAAGCTCCGGCCTACACCCAAAATGCGTAAGCATCGGTTAAGGTCGGAGTGCACGTCCTATGAATATAAGCCCCGGCCTACATCAGAATGCGTAAGCATTG
Source organism: Calamus simplicifolius (assembly GCA_900491605.1). Taxonomy (NCBI): domain Eukaryota; kingdom Viridiplantae; phylum Streptophyta; class Magnoliopsida; order Arecales; family Arecaceae; genus Calamus; species Calamus simplicifolius. The sequence continues at coordinate 1,409,632 of UESW01003957.1, read as the reverse complement.
GTTAAGGTCGGAGTGCATGCCCTATGAATATAAGCTCCGGCCAAGGCCGGAGTGCATCTTTTGTCAAAAACCTCGACAAAACTGAGCGATATACAATGCTCCAACTGAAACCTACGAGTCCCATTTACCTCGGTCAAATGAGGATGCTGTGCTGGAGGTTCCCCGGAAGAATATTTCGTTTCGTAAGACTCGGACGATAAGAGAAAACATTTCAGAAATGGAAACAAACAAGGAAGTTCCAAAAAACTTTTCTCCGTTCATCACAAGAGGAGAAAACAAAAGCAAAGATACATTAGCCCTCACAGGGGCTTGCTACTTCCTCCGGGTGCCGTTGAACTCTCCCCGCGCCACGGAGCCGAATCAACCATTTGCTGTCGAAGGGACGCCACCTCCCACTCCAACCTATTGTTGGCTTGGCGAAGGAGCTCGATCTCTCTTGCTGAGACTGATAGGTATTGCTCAGCCATTCTCTCTCGCGGTCCGCGAGTAACGATGCCAAAACCTCCCCGTCAAAGTTATTGTGGTGCGGCCCCAGCGAGACACCCCAAGGCTGCCAACAACACTGCTTGGCATCCCAGTTGACCTCCCTCCATTCTCGGAAGCCATCCTGTTATCGTAAGCTTAGATAGGCCAACAGGAGATTGGTAGAGGAAATGGTTAACGATGGCGTACCACCCACCGGTATTTAAACTACCTCGGGCGAGCGTCCTGATCATCCGAACCGTCAGTTCCAACGCCACTACCATAAAATCTTGCCATGCGTCATCACTTCAGTGGCTGCTCGCGGGAAGCGAGGAATCGCTCCCCCTTTTACTGAAAAGGATAAATAAATGATGGCGTTCCGACAAACACCCTTATTCTCGGGACCAAACTCCCTTCGGAAGCGCGCCCACCTCTTCGCCTTGGGCGGGCCGAGTTACCCAACTTCGGCTCTAACCAGGATACCTCTGCAATCCTTGGCCATCACCTGTCGAGCTATCTTATCTCTCGGCCTAAGCCGAGCTATCACATCTCTCGGCTTCATTAGAGCTATCCCTATTCCTCGGCCTCGACCAAGACATTTACTTAAATCCGAACTAAGTCGGCCGAAGAGCGCGAACAAGTCATAACTTGTTCCCAGTCTGTTGACCCAATTGAGGATTTTGATGATTAACAAAACTAATTGAGTATAACATTTGATGTTACTAATGATTTTGATTAAGTTTTTCAGATTATAAGTCTATTTGATGATCAAAATCAAGAAGGAAAATCAAGTTCTGGTTTGAATCTAATGTCAAGGTAAGACTGCAGACATTAGAGTCGACACATGGAATCACAGAGCCGACTCCGAAAAATGGCACAGACTTAGAGTCGACTCCGGGACTGTGAGAGCCGACTCTATCAGAAACAACAGAACGTTGGATTTTCAGGCCACGACTTAGAGTCGACTCCCAGACTGTCTAGAGTCGACTCCAGAAGAATTTTGTGTCGACCCCAGAAAAGTCAGAGACGACTCCAGATCGAGCGGATTAAATAATTTCGAGTTAGAGCGACTCCAGAAAAGCCAGAGCCGACTCCAGAATGTCAGACATGGCTCCAGAACTGTCAGAACGACTCTAAACTTTATCTTTATCTATTTTAATCCCAACGGCTATTGTTATTTATGGATCTAATCCTTTTTCACTTGCTTCTAACGGATAGTTTCACACTATTTGTGGATTAATCGGATCTATAAGAAGAGGGTTGATTGCATCCCAAAAAAGAGAGGAAAAGAGAAGAAAGAGGCAAAAAGAAAAGAATAGAGAAAATCTTGAGATCTATCAGAAAAGAAAAGAGGGAAAACCTGTAAGGAAAGATCATACTCATTCCCCAAAAGAAGAGAAAGAGATTCCAAGCCTTTGCTGTTCTATTTAGAAGAAATCTCAAGAGAAGGAAGAAGCCCTAGTTTTTCAAATCTTCTGAGCCTCAAGAGCATATTCAAAGGAAGATCCATTCAAAGGAAGAGAAGGAAGAAGCCACCAAGATCTTCGAATCAGGCTTTGGTTCCTAATCTCTATTTATTGTTTCATTATTGTATATTTGCTCATTGAAGGAGCAGTTTGCTTTTGTAAAATCAAATACTGTTTGCTGGGTCAATCTGGTGATTGATTCAGTTGAGGCTGTTAGCCTTGTGCAAGCATTAGCTTGTGGTTTTAGGTTTTGTGCTGGTGAGCCTTGAAAACCAGCTGGGTTCGTTGTGCACCCGGGAAAACAACAAGTTTGAGTTGTGAGCTTGCAAAACAACTCTGCTGTAATCAGTTTGATTATAGTGTGGACCCAAGAGGTACTTGGGAGTGGACGTAGGTGTAGGTACACCGAACCACTATAAAATCTATTGTGTTTGCCGTGATTGTCTCTTTATCTTCAACTCTCTATTTATAGTTGCTTAGTTTTAAATTGTGAATCTAAGTTTTTATTTCCGCTGGGGGTTATCTTTCAAAAGAGTTTAATTTTTTGAAAAACCCAATTCACCCCCCCTCTTGGGTTGCTATCTGGACCAACAATTGGTATCAGAGCTAGTGCTCATTTGATTTGATCTAACGATCAAGAGTCAAAGATCCACATGGCAACTCAAGCTGGTTCATTTTTTCCGAAGGTCAATCTACTAATAGACCACCCTTATTTAATGGTTCTAACTATGGTTATTGGAAGGCTAGAATGAAAATATTCATTCAAGCACTTGACTATGATCTATGGAGTATTATAGTCAATGGACCACACACACCCACTGCTAGAGTTAATGGCATGGAGATTCCTAAACCGGAAACGGAATGGGATGAACATGATAGAAAATTGGCACAACTCAATGCCAAAGCAATGAATGTCTTATACTGCTCATTAGATGCAAATGAATTCAATCGCATATCTATTTGCATTTCTGCTAAGGAAATCTGGGATAGACTTGAGGTTACCCATGAGGGAACAAATCAAGTCAAGGAATCCAAGATTAACATGCTAGTTCATAAATATGAATTGTTTAAAATGGATGCATGTGAATCTATTGCTGATATGTTTACAAGATTTACTGACATAGTTAATGGTTTAAAAAGTCTTGGTAAATCTTATGATAATTCTGATCTTGTGAGAAAGGTCTTGCGTTCCTTGCCTAGGACTTGGGAAGCTAAGGTGACGGCAATACAAGAGGCAAAGGATCTAAGTACACTACCCCTAGAAGAACTGTTGGGATCCTTGATGACTCATGAGCTTCAAATCAAGCAACATGTTGATGATGATGAGTCAAAGAAGAAGAGAAATATGGCTCTTAAGATTTCTGAATATATGGAAGAGCCTCATGAATCCGAGGATGAAAGTGATGATGAGGACATGGCACTCATCACAAGAAAATTTAAAAGATTCATGAAGAAGAAGAAGTTTGAAAAGAAAAAGCCCTTTGCAAGAAAAGATGAGGACAAGGGCAAAGAAAAGGAAGTTATTTGTTTGAATGCAAGAAGCCGGGTCACTTTAAATCTGAATGCCCTCAACTAAAGAAAGGCACCCGGAGGTTCAAAAAGAAGGCAATGATGGCCACATGGAGCGATTCGGAAAGCACAAGTTCCGAAGAAGAAGAAAAGAGTGAAATGGCCAATCTATGCTTCATGGCGGACAATGATGAGGTAAGTCCGAGTTTTCTTGATGACTTCACTTTTGATGAATTACATAGTGCTTTTTATGAATTAATGGATGATTTTGCAAACCTAAGTTCAAAGAACAAAGATTTGAAAACTCAAATGCAAAAACTATCATTAGAAAATGAAAAGCATGTTGTTGATAAAGAACTTTTAATAAAAGAAAAAGAAAGTTTGAAAAATGAAGTTGATAGACTTAAGCCTATAGTTGATAAATTTACTCTAAGCTCTATCAAACTTAATATGATTTTGGAAAATCAAAAGGCTATTTTTGATAAAGCTGGATTAGGATATAATCCACTTAAAAAGCAAAAATCTTTGAAAACATTTTTGTACATGCTGAAAAATCATTAAACATTACTTGTTTTAAATGTGGAAACAAAGGACATAAATCATATATGTGTAAATCTTCACATAAAAAGAAAAAGATGATTTGGGTTCCCAAAGGAACAATTTTAATGCTCTAACCATGAAGGACCCAAGAAGGCTTGGGTACCTAAAATTAAGACATAAATGTTTTGCAGGAGTGTCTTGCAGCCATCAGACTGAAAAGAAAATGGTACCTGGACAGTGGTTGCTCAAGACACATGACGGGTGACAAAGATCAATTCATCACCCTTGAATCAAAAAGAGGTGGAGTAGTTACTTTTGGTGATAATGGTCAAGGCCATATCATGGGCATTGGTAAGATTCAAATTACTCCATCTACTCATATTGATAATGTTTTATATGTTGATGGACTTAAACATAATCTAATAAGTATTAGCCAACTGTGTGACAAAGGTTTCAAGGTTTCCTTTGAAGCTTCTGTTTGCACTGTTACTAATCCCATTGATAATAGCATTATTCTTGTTGGTAAACGCTATGGCAATGTGTACTTAATTGATTTGAGTAATTTATCTCCAAGTAATCATTGCTTAGTTGCTGATAATGCTAAAATGAATGAGATTGGTTGGCTATGGCATCGTAGATTAGGTCATGCAAGCACACACCTAATTTCCAAATTATTGAAAATGGATTTAGTTAAAGGTATTCCTAGTCTAAATTTTGAAAATAATCGAATATGTGATGCATGTCAATTTGGAAAACAAACAAGAACTTCTTTCAAATCTAAGAATGTTGTTTCAACTACTAGGCCACTAGAGCTACTACACATGGACCTTTTTGGACCTACTAGAACCACAAGTCTAGGAGGAAAGAAATATGGTCTAGTGATAGTAGATGATTACTCTAGATTCACTTGGGTAATGTTTTTGGCTCACAAAGATGAGACTTTCTCAATATTCATGAAATTTGTTAAGAAAGTCACAATGAGAAAAACACTACCATAGTGTCTATTAGAAGTGATCATGGAACTGAATTTGAAAATCACTTATTTGAAAAATTCTGTTTTGAAAAAGGCATACATCATAACTTCTCTGCACCTAGAACACCACAACAAAATGGAGTTGTAGAAAGGAAGAATAGGACTTTAGAAGACATGGCCCGTACCATGCTATGTGAAAGCCAACTTCCAAAATATTTTTGGGCGGAAGCTATAAACACAGCTTGTTACATTCTAAATAGAGCCCTAATTAGACCTATCCTTAAGAAAACTCCCTATGAACTTTGGATCAATAGGAAACCAAATTTAAGTTATTTTCATGCATTTGGTTGTAGATGTTTTATTCATAACAATGGTAAGGATAATCTTGGGAAGTTTGACGCAAAGTCTGATGAAGGTATCTTCCTAGGATATTCTACATCTAGCAAAGCATATAGAGTATTTAATAAGAAAAGCTTAGTTGTAGAAGAATCCATTCATATAGTGTTTGATGAGTCTTTAGCATCAAGTTCAGATAAAATTGATGATGAGGAAGATACATCTTTGATTGAAAGAGATATTGAAAAATTAAATGTATCTTCAGATCAAGAACCTGAAGTTAAGGATGATGACTCACCTAAGGATGATGGTATTGATACTGTTCAAAATGATCAAGATCTACCTAGAGATTGGAGATATGCTTATGGTCATCCTAAGGACCTAATCATAGGTGATCCATCTCAAGGTGTAAGGACTAGATCATCAATGAGAGATATCAATAATCATCTTGCATTTGTATCTCATATAGAACCTAAGACTATAGAGGAAGCCGAAAAGATAGTTATTGGATGTTAGCAATGCAGGAAGAGTTAAACCAATTCACTAGAAATCAAGTTGGACCCTAGTTGAAAGACCTAAAAATCACCCTATAATAGGATCTAAATGGGTATTTAGAAATAAATTAGATGAAAATGGCATAGTAATTAGAAACAAAGCTAGACTAGTTGCAAAAGGATATAATCAAGAAGAAGGTATAGATTTTGATGAAACTTTTGCACCTGTTGCTAGATTAGAAGCCATTAGGCTACTACTTGCATTTGCATGTCATATGAATTTCAACTTATTTCAAATGGATGTTAAAAGTGCATTTCTAAATGGTTTTATAAATGAGGAAGTTTATGTTGAACAACCTCCTGGTTTTGAAGATCATGAATTTCCAAACCACGTCTTCAAACTACACAAAGCACTTTATGGTTTAAAGCAAGCACCTAGAGCTTGGTATGATAGATTAAGTAAATTTTTAATTGAAAATGACTTTTCTAGAGGAAATGTTGATAAAACCTTGTTTTTAAAAAGAAAAGGAAAGGATTTATTAATCGTTCAAATTTATGTTGATGACATTATATTTGGTGCTACTAACAATCTCCTTTGTCAAGAATTTGCTAAGCTAATGCAGGGAGAATTCGAGATGAGCATGATGGGAGAACTAAACTTCTTCCTTGGACTTCAAATCAAACAAGAGAAAGCGGGAATTTTCATTAACCAAACAAAGTATACAAAGGAAATACTCAAGAAATTTGGTATGGAATCTGCTAAACCTCTTGGTACGCCAATGAGTCCCTCATGCAAGCTGGACAAGGATGAAGTAGGTAAGAAAGTAGATCAGAAGCATTACAGAGGTATGATTGGATCACTTCTTTATCTAACTGCAAGTAGGCCAGATATCATGTTTTCTGTCTGCTTATGTGCAAGATATCAATCTAATCCTAAGGAATCACATTTACTTGCTGTTAAAAGATCTTTAGATACTTAAATGGAACTAAAAATGTAGGATTATGGTATTCTAGAGACTCAACCTTAAAATTGATTGCTTATTCTGATTCTGACTATGCTGGTTGTAAATTAGATAGAAAGAGTACAAGTGGGGTATGCCAACTTTTAGGAAGTAACTTAATCTCTTGGTTTAGCAAGAAGCAAAATTCGGTTGCATTATCCACTGCTGAGGCAGAGTATGTTGCAGCTGGAAGTTGCTGTGCTCAAATCCTTTGGATTAAGCGACAACTTGAAGATTATGGTATCACACTTGATAAAATACCTATTAAATGTGATAATACTAGTGCTATCAATCTAACTAAAAATCCAATTCAACATTCAAGAACTAAACACATTGAAATTAGACATCACTTTATTAGAGAACATGTAACTAACAAAGATGTTTGTCTTGAATATGTTAATACTAATGATCAATTAGCTGATATTTTTACCAAACCTTTGAGTGAGGAGAGATTTTGCTATCTTAGAGGAGAATTAGGAGTTTGATCCTTTAGAATAATTTTCTGAAACTCTTAAGGACAACAACTATCTAGACTTCAATAATTTCTTGAAAATCTCTATGTCCAATAAGGAAATTTATCTAGAAATTTGATTCATTGTTTCCCCAATTGTTAAGGAACACTTATCTAGAGTTTGATGATTAATTTGATCAGTTTCAGATCCTTGAAATTTGATTTTTTTCTGAAAACTATTGTGGAGTCGACACCTTCAGTTTGTGGAGTCGACACCTTCTTATTTTGATGTTCTGTCTGGGCAATTAGAGCCGACTCTGGCTTCTGTAGAGCCGACTCTAATTCGGGCGCTGACAGATTCTCTGGTTCGGAGCCGACACCTCGTTTTCGGGAGTCGACTCTAAGTGGAACTAGGTCAAAATAAAAAGGGCGGAGTCGACCCCAAACGATTTCTATCGTCTCCTAAACCATTTTCAAACTGTTCCAAACTGATTCCAAACCCTCCAAATCCCTCAAAACCCTTGATTACTCATTCCAATCGAATCCAATGGCTCCCAAAAGGCGTGCTATCATTGGTGGTTCGACTGTTCCGACGAAGCGCCGTTCAAATCGGAGGCAACCTTCGTCATCTTCTTCATCTGCCACTCAAGATGACTCTCCACCCTCACCATCTTCTCCAGAGTCGACCAATTAGCTGGTAAGGCCATTACAACCGGAAGAAAAGTTGATTTCAACTTCTTTATTTCGGAGGGCTTTGCTATTGGGCGATTGTTGAAAGAAATGGGATGGGAGAAGGTCTGCTCTTTGGATATCCCTACCTACCCTAGTAAGAGAGTTTTATAATGATTTAAGTAGAGGAGAGGGAGGCTTAGTAAGTGTTGTAAGAGGAACAAAGGTAATCATCACAGCCGAATCCCTTGGTAATTTATTGGAAATGCCTACTGTTGGACTTGTTGAATATCATCATGAAGATAGAGGAGGAGCACTATCAAGGATGTTAGGGAGAGAAGTTTCTGAGTTTGAGGAAATCTTGGCAAATCAACTTAATTTGGAACTCAGATTACTTCACAATATCTGTGGAAGGATTCTATTTCCTAAAATCGGAAGGTTTGAATATGTCTCGGAGCGAGACGTTTTATTGATGGACTGCATACTCACTGGTAGACCTTTAAATCTTGCTGAAATGATGATAGGCTATATGGCGAGGCAGCTACTAAAAAGAGATCTACATTGCCATATGGTATGGTTTTAACATTGGTATTCAGAAGCCAAGGTGTACTTATAATGGACAATGAGCCACTAAGAAAGTTAAGACATACAGATTACTATAGTGTCTCTACAATTCACCGAATGGGCTTTAGAAAAGAAAATGGAAACTGGATTAAAAGAGGACATGAGGCCAGAGCTGAAGAGTTAGAGTTGAGGAAGTCAGAGGAGAAGACATTCCTGAACATCTCTGGACCTTCTGCTGGACCATCTGCTGGACCCTCAGAAGCTGGACCTAGCTCTCAACTTCCACATCAGTCAGCAATGGCATCAGAAAGATTTTCTGAGGAGCAAATTGGTCAGCTCAGAGCTTTACTGGCTGAGTATGACAGTCAAAGAACAAATGATATGTGTAAATTAAGAGAGGAGTTCAATCAATTAAAGGATGAGATTAATTCAAGACTTGACATGATTTCTTTTTCAATTAGCAATTCCGTCGAATCCTTTAGCACTGATCTTCATAAAATTTTTGAAAGGATGGAAGGCATTGCAGACGGTTCTGGAAAGTATCTTCATGCTACAGTCAACTGAAGAAAGATATCGACCTTGCCGTCTCTCAAATTGAAGCATGTCTTGAAAGTTTTAAGAAGACCCAAAAAGATGATGTTATGGAAATGATTGGACATTTAAAGAAAATTGTGTATAAGCATATTTGATTTTGATATTCAATCCTAGGTTGTATCTTAGGATTTCTTGCTTTCTTTCTTAGCATGTATCTAGGATTACATACTTAAATCTGTCATTTTAGAATACATGTAATGGATCTTGCTTTGGAGTACAAATGGTTGAATGAATATTACACTTTTATTACAAATTTTTCTTTGATTGAATGTCAATGAATGAATTTCCTATCTTTATGATTATTTGAACAACATCTCGCTCTAATAACATTCTCTATTGCTTTTAAACTCACCTTATTGTTGATAACAAAAAAGGGGGAGAGATAAATGTATATGCATATAAGAAAGACATATATAAGAAAGAGAAAGAGAAAGAAAATGAAGAACAATTCTGAGAATTTTTAGAAAGAATTCAGATTATCTACATAGGGGGAGCTATTCAATGCAGGGGGAGCTTAATAAATTTCTCCATATAAAAGTTAAATCATTTTGATTGATGTCAAGTTTTATTTATAGTTATTCATTTTGAATATTGGCATCAAATTCTCTATTAGGAAGTCTCTAAGCTTTAACAATATCTATAATTCTCAATTCAAATAAATTTCTAATGCATATACTCAAAGTTTTTGTCATCATCAAAAAGGGGGAGATTGTTGACCCAATTGAGGATTTTGATGATTAACAAAACTATTGAGTATAACATTTGATGTTACTAATGATTTTGATTAAGTTTTTCAGATTATAAGTCTATTTGATGATCAAAATCAAGAAGGAAAATCAAGTTCTGTTTGAATCTAATGTCAAGGTAAGATTGCAGACATTAGAGTCGACACATGGAATCACAGAGCCGACTCCGGAAAATGGCACAGACTTAGAGTCGACTTTGGGACTGTGAGAGCCGACTCTATCAGAAACAACAGAACGTTGGATTTTCAGGCCATGACTTAGAGTCGACTCCCAGACTTCTAGAGTCGACTCCAGAAGAATTTTGTGTCGACCCCAGAAAAGTCAGAGACGACTCCAGATCGAGCGGATTAAATAATTTCGAGTTAGAGCCGACTCCAGAAAAGCCAGAGCCGACTCCAGAATGTCAGACACGGCTCCAGAACTGTCAGAACGACTCTAAACTTTATCATTATCTATTTTAATCCCAACGGCTATTGTTATTTATGGATCTAATCCTTTTTCACTTGCTTCTAACGGATAGTTTCACACTATTTGTGGATTAATCGGATCTATAAGAAGAGGGTTGATTGCATCCCAAAAACAAGAGAGGAAAAGAGAAGAAAGAGGCAAAAAGAAAAGAATAGAGAAAATCTTCGAGATCTATCAGAAAAGAAAAGAGGGAAAACATGTAAGGAAAGATCATACTCATTCCCCAAAAGAAGAGAAAGAGATTCCAAGCCTTTGCTGTTCTATTTAGAAGAAATCTCAAGAGAAGGAAGAAGCCCTATTTTTTCAAATCTTCTGAGCCTCAAGAGTCTATTCAAAGGAAGATCCATTCAAAGGAAGAGAAGGAAGAAGCCACCAAGATCTTCGAATCAGGCTTTGGTTCCTAATCTCTATTTATTGTTTCATTATTGTATATTTGCTCATTGAAGGAGCAGTTTGCTTTTGTAAAATCAAATACTGTTTGCTGGGTCAATCTGGTGATTGATTCAGTTGAGGCTGTTAGCCTTGTGCAAGCATTAGCTTGTGGTTTTAGGTTTTGTGCTGGTGAGCCTTGAAAACCAGCTGGGTTCGTTGTGCACCCGGGAAAACAACAAGTTTGAGTTGTGAGCTTGCAAAACAACTCTGCTGTAATCAGTTTGATTATAGTGTGGACCCAAGAGGTACTTGGGAGTGGACGTAGGTATAGGTACACCGAACCACTATAAAATCTATTGTGTTTGCCATGATTGTCTCTTTATCTTCAACTCTCTATTTATAGTTGCTTAGTTTTAAATCTGTGAATCTAAGTTTTTATTTCCGCTGGGGGTTATCTTTCAAAAGAGTTTAATTTTTTGAAAAATCCAATTCACCCCCCTCTTGGGTTGCTATCTGGACCAACACAGTCGAAAGAAAGTCTGAAACAAAAGACTGGCTAAAAAGATAAGCAAATGGAGGCCGAGGGCCCATTCATTGGAAACTTCAGACCAAGTTACATATCTAAAAAGCAAAAGCACACAAATGACTCTCAAGGGTCAGGAGCTGGATCAGTTCCGGCAGTGCCCTCAACAACGCTCGGGGAAGCCTGGCTTGTTTCGCCCACTTCAAAGGTTATCGTTTCCTCGGCGATGGATTTGAAGCGTCGTTCAGGGGCTGCGGCCTCACTAGCAATCAGAATAGCATCGAGGTCGACGTCTAAAACATCGTTGTATTCAGCTTCTTTAGCTCCTGGGGTACAAGCATCAAAAGCTTCAACATCCAAGAAAGAGAGGTCCCATTCTGGATGCTCCTTGGATATCTTATTTCGAACGTCCTCCACACCAAGCTGGAAGGCATCGGCACAGATTGCATCTTGTTCGCCCCTGAGTAGAGCGAGCCACATCTCGGCTTCAGTAACTTGATTTCAAAGTAAGACGACCTGCCCCTCAGTTTCAGCTGTTTGACTCCGCAGTAAGGCAATCTGCTCCTCGGTCTCAGTGACCCGTCTTTCGAGCTTTGAGCTCCTCCCTCGACTGGATGCCAGTTCCCCTTGCAGGGTCCGTATCTGTCTTCGGTTCTCCAGCTCCGCCTTCTTCATCTACAAAAATAGAATTAGTCGGTGCCACGGTGAGCCAGCAAGGGAAGCCAAAAAGGGGTAGTACCATACCTCCTCCTCCTGCCAGGATAACTTCTTGGTCAACTCCTTGACCTCGTCAAAAGCCCTCAGTTTATCAGCCTTAACCCACTTGATTCTGCCCTTGAGGTCATTGATCCTCGATTGCCTGCTATCAACTTCTCCTTAGGCTTGGAAGAGCTCGCTATCGAGTTGGGTTAGCTTTTCATGGTGCCACTTGATCCTGTCATCCCTGTCAGCAATACCACGATTGAGTTGTCGTACCTTCTCCTCCAACTCGCCAAGCATTTTGTTCAAGCGATTTCTCTCCTCGACGGCTTCTATCCTCTGCCTACCTAGACTTTCGCTAAACTGTTTTTTAACAGTTTCCATTTCTCCAGCATGCCTAGATTTGATCTGGGATAACTCTGAGCATGCGTCATCGTACCTCGCCAGGAGCCCTCATAGCTCTTTAACTTCAAGCCTCAGCTTGGACGCGTCATCTAGGGTGGCCTGATGCAGTACCCTCACCTTTGCCAAATTCTCGTTGGCGATGCCCAGAGCTTGTTCAAATGTATCAGACGCCTCCGCTCGCGATCGAAGCTCGGCGCTGACTCTCCTGGCCTGGGCACTGGCCCCTATCGCCAGGTTCAAGCGCCAGCACAGTGCCCTGGTGATCAAAGCACTCTACAGAATGTAGCACAAGTGAGAAGAGCGCGACCAAGCTAACCAGAAAGCACTCACTACTCAGGAATAATAACTCATTCGGGAGATGTAGGACCTGGCTAGCCCCATGAGGGTGGAATTGTTGATCTTGGGAAGAAGATGGGCATCCGTCACCACATTCTGCTGGCCAAACGCAGCGTCAACAAGGTCTAGATCCACGAACTCATCTGCCGAGGGACCCACGCCCGGGTACAGTGCTGACCTCATTAGGGCAGCAAACGCCGCCTCGACGGTCGATTCTGAGCTACCGGGCTGACCGTCTCCGTCTGAAGGATCGGTCCGGGGACCTCCGACTGAGAAGCCTTTGACCTCCTGGCCTCCCTCAGCAGAATTCTAGCCTAGGATTCCTTGGATAACTTGGCCAGCCCAGGCACCAGTTTTCCCGAAACTTTGGTGGAAGAAGCTTCGGCTGCAAGATCCTTACCTTGCCCTCTCTCCTTGTCCGAGTTTCTTCCCTCGATCGCAGGCACCTGCTCCTCCCCCGCAGGCTCCACCAAAGCTTCAGTCTGTTTATAAATTTTCCCAACCACTTCAGGAAGAAGTTCTCCAGCCGTAGGCTCCTTTTGAGCCTCCACTACAATCGGCCCAACATCGCCACCCCTAAATCCCTCTGGGGGGAGCCCTCCAATGAAAGGCTTGTCTTGAGCCTCAATGATTGCAATTGCTCCGTCCTGTCCTCCTGCCAAGGCCAGAGGCATTTCCTCGCTCGGAGGAGGGCCCTCAGAGGCACCAACCTCCGCCGTGCCAGCCATTGGCTCACCTTCAAAAGAAGGGGCTCCCAGACAAGCCAATGGAGTTTCATCCGGGCTGTCTACTATTTTCACCACTAGAGGACAAGGGACCTCATCAGTCCTCTCTGAATCCTCCTCTACTTTCAGCGCCTCCGCCGTGACTGCTCCAACCTTTGGCGAGCGCTCTTCGAAAAAACGAGCCTTCTTCTCGGGCTTGCGTTTCTCCCCTCCGCTGCTCTCCTTCGGGCGCTTGCTCAACCTTTTCTTTATGCGGCCCGATAGTTCAGACTTCTTGGCTACGGGAACAAAGAGCAAGCGGTCAGACCGAGACATATTTGCTCGAGCAAAATCAATGGAAAAAGAAAAAGACTTACTATGCGGGTCAAGGGGGCTAAGCCCGGCAGCGAAAAGAGCCTCTTTCGACAGTAAATCGTTAGCCAAAAACGTTCTACCATCACGGAGGACCTCCAAGTCCTCCTTCTCCTGCTCAGATAGAATCGGATGTGCTTCCACGTCTCGAACAAAGTTTTCCATCCTCGGAGAAAATCGAAGCCGATGTTCCCCTCGGCAATAAAAAACCTGACCTTCCACTCCTTTATAGACGATGGCTTATCTGTTATCATCTTAAATGACCTCCGAGGTCCAATGTAAGGCCACTCTGATTTCCTCACAGGCATCAGATAGTAACAGGCACGAAAGAGAGGAAGAGTTGCCATTACCTGAATCTGGCTACACATTGAGATAAACCCGATGACGCTGCGCCAACTGTTGGGAGCCACCATTGTCGGGTAAATATTGTAGAATCTCATGATTTCCTTCACCAAGGGATGAAGGGGAAATCGAATGCCCGCCTTTAGGCTGTCTTCATAGAGAAAGACCCCGCACTCCAAATCTTGTGAAACCCTATGCTCGGGCTCCGGCAATCTCAGAAGGACATCCGAGGGAATGCCATACTTTTGGCGTATTCTCCCTAAATCCTCGGCGGCAATCTTCGAAACCATATCATCGGGGCTCATCATTTTGCTGGCTGAGAGAAACATTGAGCGAGATTACAGAGGAAGTAGAGAACAAGATTCTCCAAAGAGGAACGAAAGAGAGCTGCGAACAGGAACGACGCTGTTTCAACTTTGCTTTCCCCCAAAGAAATCACCTTAAGAGAAAGATAAGGTATCTCAACTGAGACGCCCGGAACTGTCATTGCGGACGCCGTAAAAATTGGGATTTGCTACGTGGCAATTCTCCAACCGCTGCCTCAAAGGAGCCTTATGTGACGTGATGCGCCCCGTAAAGGCACATCTCACAAAGGCACGGCGGCCGTGCAACATTAAATAGGGAATCATTGCGCAGGCTATCAAACCCGGATCCCTCCGTTCAAGTCATGCAACATGGAATTATACTCCCTACGTCCGAACTTACGTTTCGAACTAGGGAGTGGGGGGCATGTGTTAAGAGGTAAAATCGCTGTGTGTCAATAATCGTGCACATGGCTAGGACTAGCCTTGATTCCTACTCGCTGTGCGACACCCGCCCGAGATAAGTCAGCCTCGGTAAGTTAGGGAGCCTTAGCCCCTCACCGAGCCAAGGACTCCCAAGGCACGGATCACATCTCTCGACCCCAGCCGAGCTGTATCGTCTCTTAGCCCCTCTAGCCGAGCTATATCATCTCTCGGCCCCAGCCGAGCTATGTCATCTCTTGGCCCCAGCCGAGCTGTATCGTCTCTCAGCCCCTCTAGCCGAGCTATATCGTCTCTTGGCCCCTCTAGTCGAGCTATGTCATCTCTCGGCCCCAGCCGAGCTATATCATCTCTCGGCCCCTCTAGCCGAGCTATGTCATCTCTCGGCCCCTCTAGCCGAGCTATGTCATCTCTCGGCCCCTCCAGCCGAGCTGTATCATCTCTCGGCCCCTCCAGCTGAGCTTTGTCATCTCTCGGCCCCTCCAGTCGAGCTATGTCATCTCTCGGCCCCTCCACCCGAGCTTTGTCATCTCTCTGCCCCTCCAGCCTCTCTCGGCCCCTCTAGCCGAGCTGTATCATCTCTCGGCCCCTCTAGCCGAGCTATGTCATCTCTCGGCCCCAACCGAGCTGTATCGTCTCTCGACCGCTCTAGCCGAGCTATATCATCTCTTGGCCCCTCTAGCCGAGCTATGTCGTCTCTCGGCCCCTCTAGCCGAGCTATATCATCTCTCGGCTCCTCTAGCCGATCTCTCCTATCGCTCTTCCTAGCCCGAGCGATATCTATAGATCTGCGGAATTCGGTGCGGGAGAACTCAAATTCATGAGATTCCAAACAGAAATCATATCCAGGAGTGGCCTAGGACCCGCGAGAGTGTCCTAGGGCCCTGGAGCCTATGTCCTCGCCAAATCTTGAGACATCAACAAGCTCTCCTAGCTGTCGATCCTCTAACCAACAAGATACGAATCCTAATGACCTCATAACAAACTAGATTCATATCCTAATGACTTTCGAACCCATGACGCCCCCAGAGAATCAGGTGATCCTCTATAAATAAAGTCGTCTGCCGACTCCTCAGGTATGCGCACTTGCTCACTGGAACCCTCTCTCCTTCTGCCTTAGCTTCCGCCATTAGCGCTCTGCTCAAAGCTCTGGGGGACTCTTCAGCGAGAGCCTTCTCCTCATTTTTGTTGATTGCCAATCCCCACTGACTTGAGCATCAGAGGGTCTTCCGCAGAGGGCCACCCCCAACGCCTCTCGTGCGAGGACTATTTTGTAGGTCCGCCCAGGAGGAAGCCCGTCTCGAAGCCCGATTGCACCCGAGTCGGAGGAAAGATTTCAGCAGCAACATGTTAAGTGTAAAAGCCGAGTTCGAAGCTATGACAACATGAGTATATGAATTACTGTGGGTCAAAATTATTTTAGAGAATATAAAGATTCAATAGAGCATACCTATAAGACTATACTGTAATAACAAATCAGCCATAAGTATAGCTTACAACCCAATGCATATGACCATACAACACATAGAAATAGACAGATATTTCATTAAAGAGAAGTTAGATCGTGGATTGATTTATACTCCGTATGTACCTACAGGAGTTCAACTGATAGATGTGATGATAAAAGGGCTATGTAACAATATGTATCATGAGAATGTTAGCAAGTTGGGAATGGAATACTTATATTCACCAGCTTAAGGGGGAGTGTAGAAAATCTCGGATGAGCAATTTTTGAAGAATTTTAATAAAGTTTAGTAGAAAAAATTAGGATCAATAATCTATTCCTAAAGTTAAGCAGTAGGAAATTTTGGATGAGCAATCTTAGGAGGACTTTTAGCAAAGTTTAGTAGAAAAAATCAGGATCAATAATCTGTCCCTAAAGTTAAGGAAATCAGAATTTTTTTTTCTTATTTAGTGTAATAGAAAATTGTATATATAGAGTAGCATAAATTATAAATTATTCATACAGAAATAATAAAATTTTTAAGCCTTTTTTTCAATATCATTAATATAATTTTAGCATAATTTGTATTAAACGTAGTGTTAATGGTGACGAGGGTGAGAGGGAGAGAGCTTGCCAAACTTAAATCATCAACATTGTAAGAGAAATTATTGGTAATAATGGTGAAGATGTCACGAAGGTGGTCATCCTCACTCCAAGGTCATTATTTAAACAAGTACATTAATTGCATTAAAATGTTAGGAAGATTGCAACGAAGGAGACTTGTTCTTGTGTCGTAGTTATTGTTGGCTGGTTTATTCACTCAGCATTTTCATCATCAGAAATTTCCAGAAATTTAAACAGTTTTTCTTCATCAGATATTTTTAGAAACTTGCTGCTGAAAGCCATAAACTAAAGGTGATCTAGGTGGCTGAGTGTTTTTCACATTCTAGTTTTTTTTTCGTATTTTACGTTTTGCAGATAATATATGCTCCAATTGTTGTACTCTCATATGATTAGGGGATCCAATTTTTTCTACTTTGCTTTTGGCCCTCGCAATCAGATTACTATCCAATTGAAAAAAGGGTGATTCCGAAGGGAATATGATTTGTAAGTTTATTGCCACATGAAACATTGGAAAACGTGGCCTCCAGTGAACCAAACATAACACGAGATTAATCAAAATCTCTTATTTTCTCTTGGGGTACAACTTTTTTTTTTTTTTTTGTACAAACGGGCGATCACACCAGTCTAGCGTGAGTCAAATCCGACATATCGGAGTACAATATCTGAGATAAGATTATAGGACAAAAAACACCCGGTCTTCAGGACCAAAAGCCAGAGTGTTGGGCCATCCGGGAAGCTACCCAATAAGCCTCTGAGTTAGCTTCTCGGTAAATATGCCGAAACTGGACTCTGGAAGCCTGAAGGAACATAGACCTGATGTCACATAGAAGAGGGTTAGAGGATAAGGGGTCGTCGGAGTCCTGCCTGAGCCAACGCACGACAATAGTGGAGTCCCCCTCAATAATAAGGTGACGAAGACCCAGGCTGCGGATAGCATGAGAGATGCCAGCCCAAGCCGCATATAACTCGGCAAGCGGCACAGACAGGTCAAGAGAACCAAATCCCCCTGCCGCAATCAGCACACCATCAGAATCTTGGATGACAAACCCCGAACCAGCCAGTCGATTTTGGGCACTGCCATCAAAGTTGATTTTTACAGATCCTAGTGGAGGGGGTTCCCAAGAGACGAAGACCGTATGCCGGCGCGCTGCCGAGGCAGCAGGGGAATCCCAGATGCTAGGTCTATCAATATCAAGCCATGACTGGTGGACCATGTATTCATCAGAGAGGGATAGAGCTGTCCTAAGGATCTTATGGGGGGGGGTCACTTTTATCAGAAAAAAATTTCCTGTTCCGAGCCAGCCAAACCTGATAAGCAATATAAGCAGCTAAAGATCTCAACCGAGTTGTGCCTCTCTGCCCGCCCTGCCGGATCATCCTCGGAAAAGAAGCGACAAGAGCCACCTCTATCAAGCCAGGAGTGAAAACCTGCTATCTGCCAGACTGATCTAACACTATCGCAGGTGAAGATAGCATGATCAACTGTCTCCTCCTCTACCCCACATAAGGGCATATAGGCTGGATCATCAAACCTCTAATCGAGAGCAGAGAACAGGTTGGAAGGCAGTCCCAAGCCAGCTTCCAAATGAATAGTTGCACTCTGTGGTGAATGGGAAGCTTCCAAATCTAAGAGACATCCCGTAACTGCCTAGGCTGTGGCCTGTACTCCTGTATAAGGTCCCTAGTCGGAGCACGAGTCGTATAGGATCTCCTCCAAAGTCTGGTGTCCGGAACTCCGCCCGATATAAGAGGGATGGACAAATACGCCGGGCTAACTCAGCCCCAAAAAAAGTGGCTACACGGGAGGTGTGCCAGCCAGTGCAGTTCTGAGCAGTTAAGTCAATAACTCTCATGCCAGAAACAATGTCAGTGTTCACAAAGGTAGGCCAGCGAGACAATGGAATATCAGCCAACCACGTATCTCTAAGCACATCAATAGAAGCACCATCACCAATCATCCACGAGACACGAGGTAGCACAACTGGAGCATGAAGACACACCTCTTTCCAGAAGAACGAGCAAGCACGAGTAGGCTGAGGAGGTGTGTAAGAGGACCAATCACCATATTTAGCACGCATAAATGAGATCCATAAGCAGTCAGGATCAAGCAAGACTCTCGTCGCGTGCCTAGCAATCAATGCCTCCCTCCTCACAGTGAGGGATTGAATCCCAAGCCCTCCCTCTGATATTGGCATGCAAACAATGTCCCAAGCCACCAAGTGGATCCCATGGCCATCCTGCATCGACCCCCAAAGGAAATCTCTAAACCATCTCTCCATCCGCCTCAAGCAAGTCACCAGAATGGCTGCATTGGATAGAATGTAGAGAGGAAGAGAAGTAAGCACAGAATGAATAAGGGCGATCCTTCCCATCATAGATAACTCAGTGACCTGCCATCCATCCAAACGAGCCCTGACCCGGCGCTCGAGGTCAAAGAAATCAGAGCACCGTGGTCGTCTCCCTATAATAGGAATGCCCAGATAGGAGAGCCGATCAGCCTGAGCAAAGATCCCCAAAATAGACTTGATGGTCTGCCTCACATGAAGGTTGGTCTTCGGACTAAAGCAAATCATGGATTTATCAAGGTTAACTTTCTGACCAGAAGCGCTGCAGTAAGACTGAATCTCTGACTCAAAAGCTGTCGCATTGCTGATAGTAGCTCTCCCCACCAGGATATAGTCATCAGCAAAAAGCAAATGAGATAGCGATGGGCCATGGGGTCCCGCACTATAGGGAACAATAGCAGACGCCTGTTGAGCTTGATGTAGGGCCCTAGACAGAGCATCAGCAGTGAGGATGAACAAGAAAGGTGAGAGCGGACAACCTGCCTGAGCCCAACAGCAGACTAGAAGTAATTCGTATGGCTGCCGTTAACAATGATAGAGAAGGACGGCCCCTGAATGCAGGCCCTAATCCAGGCTATAAAAGGCTCAGCAACTCCAAACTCCTGAAGAACTCTATATAGGAACTCCCAGCTCACTCTATCATAAGCTCTTTTCATATCCATCTTAATAGCCATTAAGCAGTGACGAGCAGGAGCCCTATGGAGATCATGCATAACTTCTTGGGCTAAAAGAACATTATCAGAAATGCACCGCCCTCTGAGAAAAGCCCCCTGCTCAGGAGAAATAATGCGGGAAATAACCACACGCAGCCGAGAAACCAGGAGTCGAGCACAAATCTTGTATAGAGTGGTGCAGAGACTGATAGGGCGAAATGCTGAGGCTTGGAAGCATCGGGCCTCTTCGGAACCAGGGCAATGAGGGTCTGATTCCAATCAGGGGGGATGGATCTGGCCTGAAAAACAAGTTGGATGGCCTAAAGAACATCCCGACTCACAATAGTCCAATAGTGACGAAAGAAAAAGGGGGGAACCCATCAGGTCC
This sequence comes from Calamus simplicifolius, assembly GCA_900491605.1. Taxonomy (NCBI): domain Eukaryota; kingdom Viridiplantae; phylum Streptophyta; class Magnoliopsida; order Arecales; family Arecaceae; genus Calamus; species Calamus simplicifolius. The sequence continues at coordinate 1,389,409 of UESW01003957.1, read as the reverse complement.
CGTGGCCTTATCAGAACCTAGATTCCATAAAGCCTCCCTGATCTCCTCAGAAGAAATAGGTCTAGTAAGACAGTCATTCTCAGCCTCAGTAACCTTAGAAAGGGTGGGAACAGAGCACACAGGACCCCATCTCTCAAAGTCTCAGTCCATCAAGAACGAAAAAACTGAAGAAGCTGGTCCCCAATAGCCTCACTATTTTCCTGGCATTACCCTCCTCATCAACAAGCTGCCGAATCCGATTCACCGCTCGATGCTTCAAGGTAGCCTGATGGAAGAATCTAGTGTTCTGATCCCCCTCCTTGATCCACTGAATATGAGATCTCTTCCTCCAATACATCTCCTGCTGCCGGAGGAGGGAATGGTGGAGAGCAAGGCTAGATCGGAGAGCAGTAAGGTCAGAATCCTGCAAACAGCCATACTGATCTTCCTTGTCCTGAAGAGAAACAATAGTGTTTTCAGTCTGTTCAATCTGTTAAATAATATCACCAACCTCTTCTTGATTCCATCTGGACAATCCGCGCCTAGCCAGCTCAAGACGCTGAGATAATCTGTAAGTAGCACTCCCTCTAACAGGAATATGCCAAACCTGAGCAATTAAGGAGCGGGCAGCATAATATGAAGTCCAGAATTTCTCAAATCTAAACTGACCCCTTCTCGAGCAGCTACATCAGTGGTGATTAGGAGAGGGCAATGATCGGAGGCAATCCTGGGAAGATGTGTAACAGTAGTAGAAGGGAAGGATCGAATCCAATCAACTGAGGCTAGAACCCTGTCTAGCCATTCCGACACTCTAGCAGGGCCATGACGGTTATTGCACCAGGTGAATTGGGCTCCCTAGAACCCCAAATCCAGCAGATTGGCCGAAGCTATGAAGGTCCGAAACTCAGAAGTACCAGCAGTCTCCACAAACTGTCTGCCCCCCCTCTTCTCATTAGCCTCCAAAATACAATTAAAATCACCAGCACACAAGGCAGGAATGCCCTGAGAAAACAGAGACAGGATCTCGTCCCAAAGAGAGCGGCGGATCCGGAAGTCGGTACTAGCATAAACCAGACAGAAGCCATGGGGCCAGCGATCCTTCAGATATAACAAGAGCAACCTGCTGACCACATAGATGAAAAGCATCAACCCTTATATCAGCAGGCTTCCACAAAACCATAATGCCACCAGATAAACCCTCCGACTCTATAGCATAAGAATACCAAGATCAAGATAAATGTCTTCTAACATAAGCCAGACTATCGCCAGACAGGCGGGTCTCCAACAAAATATAGATATCACAATTATGGAGCTGCATCAGCCTCCCAAAAGAGGAGCGAAACGAAGGTTTCAGGGCTCCTCTAACATTCCATACAAGGATCTTCATTCAGAAGGGGGGGGGGACCCACCAAAACCCCCGACATCTCCGTATCAGGCAAGCCACTTGCAGGGATTGCTCCCTCCAATGGACACTGATCCTGACTATCCATGGCCTCTACAGTGACCTTCGGCTGGATGGCCTTTCTGAGAAAGGCAACTATAGAGTCATGGGACCGATCTTCCGCCTGCGTCATCTGGGGACCCTTAATGGGGATCGCTGAACCCTGAATCTCCGCAATCCGACTAATCTTAGGCCCACCACCTTGGAAAGTCACAGGCCCATTCATCACCTCAGGCACTGAGAGAGCCAGTGAGGACTGAACCAAACTTTTACTCGGGAGTTTCCCTTTCCTTTTTTCAGTTTTTGAAACAACCCTAGGGGCCGGAGTTTCAATAGGACGGGCCCGCTTCAGTGGGCCCGGATTAGCTTCTTTGCGGGCCCTCGGCCTACCAGCTGAATTATCCTCTCCTGATTGGGCAAAGGTGTTGAATGGATTCACAAGGGCCTGCTTCAGAGAAAGTTCAGCCACAGGAGGAGTTTCAGCAGAAACCGGCATGGCACTCTCCATCTCAGCCAAGTCAACCGTCCGAGTCAAAGCCACAGCAACAGTCCCCTCCTCAGGTGCACAGTGCCCGAACGCTGTGGAGCGCTGGATCTCCCCCGACCTGGCCTCCCTGTTTCCTTCACCAGGGATCACAGCAGAACCAACTCCACCATCCCCCGCAGTTCTCCAGACTCGCCGAGCAAACTTCTTCGGTGTCTGCCAGCCCCCCGGAAGGGCATCCGAAGCACGATGGGACGATGATGAAGGAGGAGTAGCCGAGGACTGAGGGGGGCGCCGCCGATGGACAGCGGCCATCCACGGCCCAAAGACCGAGCTATCCGATGAAGAAGCATCAGTTGGAGAAGAGAGGCAGCTGCTCGCTGGATGCACCGAACAGCAGCGAACACAAATCCCCTCCAAGTGTTCGTAGACAAATTGCTGCCAAAATGGCAGAGTAGAGCCGCATACCCTCGCTCCCGACCGCAGAGGTCTGGTAAGGTCCACCCGGACGCAGGCATGGGCAAACCCCCCCCCCCCCCCCCCCCTCCTCTCCCTTGTCGCAGCGTCAATGAATTGGAAGGATCCAGCAGCAGAGAGGATTGATCCAATGATCTCCTCAGACCAGAATTCAATTGGAAGAGATGGCAGTCTGATCCAAAGCAGAGCAGTTGCCATGGCGCCCTTCGACGACACAAACTGAGGGCGCCAATCCTCCACGGCGATCACCTGACCATTGGCCATCCATGGCCTACCAAGGGCAATCAGTTTGCTACTGGGTCAGAGAACCAGAAGAGGAATGGCGGTGAGCCAAGCTGACAGCCTCCACCTCACCGGCAATCCCTGCACGGCGGAACTCCCGCACGACAGCATCAGCCGGGATCCAGCGGGAGAGAGATCGAGCAATCACCGCTCTCTGACTCCATTCCGAGGTCGCCTCCTCCAAAGACCTTGCCGGAACCTGGATAACCTCTGGGAATCTCCGTTCCAAGGCCTCGATCTCTGCCGGAGATGGTGACGAAGCCACCCACTCAAACCGGTAATCAACTCCCCGATTCCACTCCCTAGCCTCCCTCCTGCCTCCATCCGAGCCGACTGGAGTGACATTCGGGTTGGAAGCCATCGTCGCCTGGAAGCGATCAGAACCGACGATAGATCAGCAGCAAGAATAGCACTAATCTTGATGCACACAAAAAACAGAGCACGAGGTCGCCACTAGCATGAAATCTAAAGCACTGGGATATTATGATGATATTTGATTACGACAACTGCAAATGGGTACAACTTTAAAATCGCATGATATTTCACTAAATGACTCCATGGCTTTGGATTTTATAGTCTCTAAAGCATCAATCTAACATTGAAGATCTCTCTGCATTCAATTCACTGAAGTTTCTTAACCTACGCTTAATTCATAGACAATATATCTCCTAGGAAGTTGTCACCCTTAGAGGTGGGCACTAGATCATGCCTGGCATGACACGGCCTAGGCTCGTCATGCCAAAAAAAAATTGGTCGTGCCCGGTATGGCCCGTTTACATTTTTTTTTTAGCGCCCAGCACGGCCCGCAGCCCATTTTGGGCTGGGCCATATCGGGGCACGACACGACTTGGGCTGTGCTAGGCACGGCCCGCCATAGGCTAGCCTAGCACGGCACGTAACGGATCTAACTAGGCCATGCCAGGCACGGTCCAGTTATTTCTAGCCATTGAAAAACGGCTAGAAACGGCTAACCATTTTAACCCCTATAACAACCATAAAACAGCTATATGGAGGGGTATTTTGGAAAAAATTATTCCTATAAATACCCCATTGCAAGTACTCTGGAAATTTAATTTTTAGTTTGCTCTAGCAATTTAATTTTAGTTTGCAAGTGTTCTAGCAAGTGGTGCTCTAGCAATTGTTCAAGTGTTATACAAGAGGAGGTTCTTGTTGAGAAGTACAAGAGAAAGGAGGTCACTTCTTGTTGAGAGACGAGAGCACAAAAGAAAGCTCACAAATCTCGGCTATCGACTCTTATCATCTTCTCAATTACTGGTTTTTTTATTTTTGCATTCATTAATTTAAAATTTTAGATATGGCATCTTATGACGAAAGTGATTTTGGCAAGGAAAAGGAAACTAATTCCCAAGTTTTCTCTAGAGCCAGTGTCAGTGAACGAATTGAAGGTCAACCTCTTTCATAATAGGACTAATGATGTTTAGAATGATTTTGATAGAGTTATCATGAAAGCAAAATATAGAAAATGTGCAATTTATAGTTGTAGTAGTACTGCATTTAAAAAGACATCAAGACACTCATAGAATGCAAGATTCTGAAGTACCCTTAATATACAAGGGGATCACTTGCAGGTACTTTTGTATATAATCATGACATCAGAGAAAATTACTTGTAAATAGATAGTTCAGGATGAATTACCTTTTAGTTTATGTTAATCTTATAATTTGAATAATATGTTCAATTAGCCCTACAACCTGCTTATAGAAGAACTAATAGGCGTACATTAGAAGAGCAACTATGACAAACTCAAACTAAAGATTTTTTGTTACTTTTTATGATGCTACAAATGTTCTTTCTGGTATTTATGTTCATTTTACAAAAAGCATATGTAATTAGTAAAAAATTTAAAGAACATAGATTTGATGATATTTTAGCTCTATTATACATCAAATGAAAACTAAATGAACTGAATATTGGGACAGATATATCCTTTGCATAACTTAGCTGTTGTTTTTGATCCTAAAGTTAAATTAAGTGGCGTAAAAATTTTAATTGATGTATATTGTGAAAACATGAATCAAGATCCTAAACTAGCTAAAAATGAGGTAACACGACTTCTTAATGATATTTATGCTTTATATGACGAAAAATTTGTAGATCTAGAATACCTACATAAAGCTCTGTTTCTTCTTCTAGTTCTCGTCATCTATTTTTTCATTCATTACACAATGAAGACACACACATGCTTCATCTTCTTCATCTTTAAGTAGTGAACTAGAATTTTATTTATGAAATGATCTTCATTCTGCATATGATGAAGATCAAATAGAGAGTTTAGATGTATTAGCTTAATGAAAGAATGTTAGAAATCAATATCCTGTTATATTTGTTATTGCACGCGATATTTTAGTTATACCGATATCCACAGTAGCATCGGAATCCACTTTCAGTGTAGGTCGACATATTTTGGACGAAAAAAGAAGTAAAATGACTAGCGAGACGGTTGAGATGCTTCTCTGCTTCAAAGATTGGTTGGATGCTAAGGCAAGACTTCAAGACAAAGGTGGACATGACTTAACCAGCGAAGATGATGATACAAATACCACTAATGAATGAGTCATCTCTATTTTTATAATTATATATTTTTATTTTTTAATTCTTAAAGTGAGCCATCTCTATTTTTTTCTTTTTTCTTATTGTATTTGGAGGTCAGGCCTAGCCCCCCTCCCATCATGTACCATTTTATTTTAAATTAATAAACTAATAGATGTTTATGCCAAACCCTCTACCATTAAGATGGCTTCATATTAATAAATCCTTTGTTTCCAATAATTTTTTAATTTATTAAAAAATATTCTTTACTTAATTTTATATTAATAAATCCTTGTGTGCCGTGCCGGCCTAGTCCCTTATGGGCAATGCCGGGCCAGCACGACCCAAGCCCTTGTGGGCCGTGCTGGGCTAGCACGCGTGTCGTGCCGTGCTCAGCATGCCTGGGCCGTGCCAGCCTAAGCCCGGGACGTGCCGTGCTGGGCTTGATCCGCGGGCTGACTTTTCAAGTGTAGCACAGCCCCTTTTATTGGGCCGTGCTAGGTACAGCCTAGTGGCTACCGAGCCGTGCTATGCTGGGTGGCCCGGCTCAGTGCCACCCTGCCCTATAATTCAACCTATGATTAATTCATAGACAACATATCTTTGATGATGTTGCCGCCCTGTCCTATAATTCATGTCAACAGTTTATGCTGAAAAACATTAAACATGCACTAAAATTCAAGCACATGGTTGTTCTGATAACATAATTAAGCTCATTATACAACTGTAAAGCCCCCATATAGCAAATTGATCCTCTGACCATCAACTAGGAAAGGTTCCTTATCTCCATTTTAAGAAACGATTACTGAGGGAGAAACGACTACTGAGATATGACATAAGTATGATGGCATCAAGTGATCAGCCAACCAAAAAAATAAAAAAGGACGAAAAGAATGTAAAAGAATAATTTTGTTCAAAATTTGAGAGAGAGAACTGAAGGAAACCATGTATAAAAAGCATTAGTAAACAATTTTGATGCTAATCCTTTGTTAATTTAGAAGGGATAACCAATACACGAGAAAAATGATACGGCTCTTAGCTCAAACAGCTGCAAAGTACTAGTGCATTGAATAGCTAGATTATGGCCAAGCCAATCATCCATTCTTTTGTCTGCCCGTGGGTGCGCACGTTGGTGGGGAACAGCCACAATTAGTTCAAAAAAAATTTCTAAATCTTCTTTCAGAGATTTCCATGTCAGCCATGGAAGCTAAAAGGAACAAAGGGCAGGTCTCCCTCAGTAAGAAGTAGAGGGGATTCATGTCAAAAATAACTTATTATATGAAAGAAAGAGTAATCATGTGTGGGATATATTGAGTTGAGCACCGGTTAATATTATGAGTCAGATATTCTAAATCAATGTTTTAGAAATAATGCTTAACCAGCATAACATAAAATATGGAATGCAGGGTTCATGAGACCCCTGATTGCAGCTCAGTTCACCATAAATCTCATGGAAATTAAATAGCCATTGTTCACACAGACCTGGTGAACTAGATCAACATCTTAGAAAACTCTACAATCTGCCAAAACTTTAGCCAAGATTCTCACAAGAATCATAAAAACTCTTCTCAACACCAAAATTCATGAATTTAAGTTTATTCAAGAAAACAAATAAAAGCCGGAAATTAAACAAACTACAAAGTGCTGATTGTGGAAGCTTTAAGCAAGCATCTCACCAACGGCTGATTAGATGAGGTTGACTCAAACTTTACTATTTTGCTGAGAAACTAATCAAATCAGAGCACAGTCAAGGGGTGCTAAAAAACCGAGGAAGTTGGCAAACGTTAGCGTTCTAGCAGTATTAGAAAGAAAGTTCTCTCACCCCACCAAAATCTCATGGAATGAGAAGAATACATGAATCTGTGGTGCCCTAGGTACGGTAGAGCCATACGTGGAGACTGAACCGCACAAAAAGTAGTATACCTGATCCTCCATTCAAATTCTGAATTCAAAGAATTATCGGCCACTATGAACTATCTACTTATATCCTGACACCAAATTTCCATAAGTAAACCAGGAGATAACCTGTGTTACTCTTCCAAATTTAATAAACCACCACAGCCCAACCTGTGTTACTCTTCCAAATTTAATAAACCCCCACAGCCCCACCAGCAAACAAACATTTTCAATGGAAGGTGAGGGAAAAGAAGGTTGGTCAGACATCACATTTTTTCAACTTGGCCCACCACAAAATGCATGTCTTGCTTTTAAGCTATGCATACCCAGATGTGCTATTATCAGAACCGCACAATTCTACAACCCTACACCTATTTCATCCAGACACAACTTCCAAGCCTCCTTTACCCATAGATCAACTCAACTCTACTCAACTCAACTCAACTCAGCTCAGCTAAGCCTTTTCCTAACTACATGGGTTCGGCTACATGAATCTGCTTCATCCACTCTGCTCTATTTGAAACTAAGTTGACATTCAAATTACAAATAGTTATATCTTTTTTAATTATTTCTATCCATATTAATTTAGGTCTACCTTTACGCCTATCATTACCATGGCTTGTTAAAATATCACTCTTTCTAACTGGAGCATTTAAAGGTCTTCATTGTATATGTCCAAACCATCTTAATCTATTTTCTCTCATTTATCTTCAATTAGAGCTACTCCCATCATTTCTCGTATATTTATTTCTAATTCTATATTTTAAAGTTTTATCACATATCCATCTTAATATACGCATTTCTGTTACACTTAATTTATTCATATGTTGTTTCAGTATTACCTAACACTTTGTTCCATATAGTATAGCCGGCCTAATAGCGGATTTTAAAATTTTTCTTTCAATTCTAATGGGATGCATCGGTCATATAATGCTCCCGAAGCACTTCACTTAATCCATCCTACTTTAATTCTCTGATTCACATCTTCACCTATTTCACCTTCTTGCTGAATAATTGATCCCAAATACCTAAATTTTTTACTCCTTTATATCTCTTGGCTTGCAACCTTCATTGTCTTTTATTTGAATTTTTACTTCCACTAAAATTGCATTTCATGTATTCAGTTTAAATCTACTAATCTTGAAACCCTAAGATTCTAAAGCCTCTCTTCAAATCTCTAACTTAACATTTAATCCAGATTTAGTTTCATCAATCAACATTATATCGTCTACAAATAATATACACATAGAATATTATTTTGAATATGTTCGATTAATTTATTCATAACTAATACAAAAAATACGATCTAAGGTAGATCCTTGATGTAAACCTAAAATAATTAAAAATTCATTAGTTTCTCTTATTGTTGTTTTGACAATAGTTATTGCTCTATTATACTATTTTATCAATTCTATGTACCTGTTGGTGACTCCTTTTTTTTCTAAAATTTATCATATTATTTCTTTAGGTACTCTATCATATGTTTTCTCTAAATCAATAAAGACCATATGAAGGTCTTTTTTTTCTATATCTCTCCATCAATTTTCTTAATAAATAAATAGCTTCCATTGTCGATCTTCTAGGCATAAGCCAAATTAATTTTTTGACACTAAAGTTTCAGCTCTTATTCGATTTTCTATTACTCTCTCCTACAATTTCATTATATGACTCATCAACTTAATCTCTCTATAATTTGCATAGTTTTGAATATCTTCTTTATTTTTGTATATGGATATTGATATGCTTTTTCTTTAATCATCTGGCATTCTTTAGTTGCTACAATCTCTTAAATAAATTGGTTAACCATATGACTCAATTTCTCCATGGTCCTAATACCTTTGCATTTTTTATTTACTCAGGGCTTTTTTAGCCTCAAGCATACTAAATTTATAAAAAAAAATTATTTTCATTTGTTACTCATAGGTTATCACATCCTTCTACCCTTAAACTTACTAAATTATTTTTATTTAATAATTTTTAAAATAACTTTTTCATAATTATTTTATCTTTCTTCTTTTACTAAGGCTCTTTCATCTTCATCCTTAATATATTTAATATAGTCAAGATCTTTTGTTTCTTTTCTCTTAGTTTTGCTAGTTTATATATAGTCTTTTCACCTTTTTTCGTATCTAATATATTATATAATCATCATAAGCTTTAAGTTTAACTTTGCTTATCACTTTTTTATCTTTTTTTTCTTTGCATCCCTATATTTTTTAAGACTTTTTTCATCCCTAGCCTACCCATAGATCAAGTTATCCAAATAAATCAAGTGAATTTCATAGCGCCAGACAAAACAAAATGATTATGAAAGTCATATGGCCTAACTGAAGAGCAATTTAAACAAAGTTAAAAAAAAATAAAAATAAAAAAGGTTAAGGTAGATGAACAAGGATAAGATATAAAACATCCGCATGCTCATACCTAGAATACCCACAAATCAACATGCTATGCTTAGTTTTGTTTGGTGGTGGCAGGGGAGGCAACCCTCTGACTTCCGGCAACAAGTAAAACCAAATTATATAACAAATGGAACAAAATAATTAATGAACAGAATTTATTCAACTGATGCTAGTAACAGCTAAGAGATCAATGATAGCAGATCCATTTATTAAAGTTTCAATAGATTACAAGCAAGCCTAATTGGACAGGACATCCATTTTGAGGCAAACTAAATACCCTTACAGGAAAAAAAAAAAAAGTGAAAAACTTAAAAGTGGCAGGACTACCCAAGAAAAAGGGAAATAAGAATTGCCCTAACTGCAACGCAACAATAATATAACTCACATTGATGAACAGCCTCAAATATAATACCAGAAACTGCCCACAAAAAGATGGAGATTGAGGTTCTATTAGCTAATGCAGAATGCCGGGTTAGCACCAAACTCTACAGTCACTAGAAGCTTCAATCAGCTAAGCCTGAGGAACCTTTCTGTTGGGTTCAAAAACATACTTAATAAGTGAATCCCTGATGGACAGCAGCTCAGGAAACTCATTCTTCAACTTTGAAGCATCCATCTCATTGTTGCTTCGAGGCGCAACAATAACTTTTGCCTGTTCTTCAAGTGTAAAATTGTCCCACTTAAAGCTAGGATCAATATAGCTCTTGTACATCTCTAAGATCTCATTATGGCTGATGACACCAGGATTGGTGAAATTCCATATGCCCTTGCAATATCTTTTTGCCATCTCAACTGATATTGGCAGAAGCTCATCTAAGACTGTCATGCTGTTTGGAATGTTCACTACTTTGTTATAGCGAGAGATCTTTGTAATGAAGTTGCGTGGGTTGTTAAGATCAGAAGATATGGGCATTCGGACTCTCAAAGTGCAAACATTGTCATATTCTTTCAAAAGTTCTTCAACCTGCATTGTACATAAAGGAGAATTCAAATTAGCTACTTATACATATAACTAGTTATAACTGCAAAGAAAATAAAAATGAAGGACCAAATTCTAAGTTTGTCCACGGTCTTCTAACAGTTACCATTGCCTTAGTCTTCGAGTAAAATGATCCCACAAAATTAGGCTTGTCTTCCTCCTTGAAGCCAATGCCTGACCCTTCTGGATGTGCTGCGTCATACTCAAATATACATCCAGTAGCGTAATTCATCATTAACAACCCATGTTCCCTGCAAACATCAGCCAGGGTCAAAGTACCCACAACATTGGTTTGAATGGTTTCCACCTTATGAGACTCACACAGTCAACATTAGGTCTACCGGTCACACCAGCAGCATTAAAAACATGTGTTGGCTTCACAGTTTGGATATCCAATATAAGCGAAAAACGTTCTTGCAAACGACCCGTTCCATACTCAAATGGTATACCTTGCTTCTCACAGATCTTCCCAAGAAGGCCACCAATCCATCCAGTCCTACCATAAATCAAGAACTTCAAAGAGGGATTCAGCGGTGAACCGCCAGTGTTATCTGAAGCAGGAATCCCCATTTTCATCTGACTGAAATCATTAGTTATCCGGAAACCATGCTCTCCGTGTTCTCAGAACCATCAAATTGCCTTTCAATTCCAGGCATCATCAGCATCCTTGGATGAGGCAACAGTGCACCAGAGACATCACCCCACCAATCAGGATTGGCTATGTACCATTCAATCGTCTTTTTCAAACCATCTTCCCATGCCGTCCTCTCTGACCACCCCAAATTTTTCAGCTTTTGATCATCCAGAAAGTACCTTTGATCATTGAAGGGCCTATTGTCCACAGACTTGATAACTTCATCAGGGTCCAATGAGAAAAGAGCACAAATATCCTTCGCAACATCGATCACTCTCCTCTCTTTCTTTGTCCCGACATTATAAACATGCCCGACTTCCCCCCGATGAAGGATGACTTCAAATGCCTCTGCAACATCCTCGCAATAGAGATAGCTCCTGACATTATATCCATCTCCATGAATTGGGAGTGGCTGTCCTCTCATAGCCAAGAGGATAAATTTAGGAATAAGCTTCTCGGGGAACTGATTGGGCCCATACACATTGTTTCCCCGTGTGGTAATCACGGGTAGACCATAGGATCTTCCATATGCCATAACTAGCATCTCAGCCCCTGCTTTGGTAGCAGAATATGGGTTTGTCGGGAGCAGCTGAGATGCCTCGTGATTTCCAACCACAGCATCCTCATCAGTCTCACCATAGACCTCATCTGTGCTAACATGGATGAACCTTCTGATCTGGCCAGTGAGCTTGCAGGCCTCCAAGAGCACATGGGTACCATAGGTATTGTTCTTTGTGAACTCAAAGGAGTTGCCAAAGGAGTTGTCGACATGCGTCTGGGCTGCAAAGTGCATAATGGTATCGATGGACTCCGTGATGAGGAGGAAGTTGACGAGATCAACACTTGCAATGTCACCTTTAACAAACTTGAAGTTGGGTGACGAGCGGGATGGAAGGAGATTCTTCAGACTAGAGCAGTAGTCAAGTTTATCAAGAACCACAATCTTGTAATCTGGGTAGTTACGTATAAGGCGGTTGGCAACATGGGATCCAATAAAGCCAGCGGCCCCAGTGATGAGGATGTTTTTAGGTGTATAATTCGTCATTCCTTTGTTGCAAAAATCAACCCTACAGAATTCAGAACACGTTAAAAAATGGATCCAGATTTAAAGCAGCAAATCGAATCTTCAGATAACAAGTACTTCGCAGCAAAAACAGGGAGATAACAAGTAACAGATCTTATAAGCATTTTCCCAAGTAATTCATGGACTTGGGAAAAAATATATAGAGAGACATCAAACCCTGCAAAAAAAAAAAAAGCCCGTTCTTTTCAATAAGATATTTATTTATATATTAGTTTGACATCAGAAACCAATAGATCGTAACAGCCCCTAGCCCAATGGGACTAGTTGATATTTTAATCTTTCAATAGTAATCAGATTAATTAATTAATATCTCAATCTGAAGTTGTTGGTAGGAAATATAAGATGAATTTAAAAAGGCCCAAGGGTTCTAATATTAGATTTAATTATGTCTGATCCCCAAATATACTACTGCGCAGTTGAGTGAAATAAAAAAGAGACATAGATATCCAGAATTGCCAATATCCAGGGATTATGGAACAAATCTCCACTTTGAATAGCGGATTCGTGAGTGTACAAACTGCATTGCTTGTGAACACGAAAACAAGTAATCTAAGAAAGCAGCCTTACAATAGCACTCAAATCTAAGATCCAATAATCGATTAAGAATGAAGACCATACCAAAAAATAATCGAGAATTCAGATGTTATCCATCTTCCAAGATCGAAAACCAACGCAGAGCAGTCAGATCAGATCCCCAACCAAAGCCAACCCAGTGAAGGAACAAAAAAAAGACAAGAACAACAAAAAAATTAGAGGAAAAATACAAAACACTCGGATCCCTTGTCGCCTTCTGGGATCAAAACGTCCAAGAAAACTAAATCCATGTAAGCAGTCACGAAAACAAAGATTAGATCTCACTTTGTTAAATAATCAGAAAGACCTGAGAAATGAACGGTGTTCAGATCTGATCTGGCATCGAAAAGGCTTTTAACACAAAAAAGAAAAGAAAAAAACTTCTTGGCTGATGTAAACGAAGCAAAAACCGAGAAAGAAACCAAATGCACATAGATTTAACATTCACCTAGAGAGTAAAAGAGGAAGACTTACGGGGATCGAGGGCACAGAACAGGATCGAGAGGAGTAGCGATCTTTTCTTCGGATAGAGGAGGGGAATATGAGAGCGCAAAGCGGAAGGGGAAACGAGACCCGCTATATCACGCGCTCCCTCACGTTATATACTTGGGGGAGGAGGGGAGAGTGGTGGATTGAGAGGGGAAGAACCGCGAGGAAGTTGGAAGGCACGATGGCATTTGGGTCCACGCGGGTCATCGAACGGCAAACGATAACGAGACACGTGTGTGAAAGCGCGGGTTGAGCTCTCCAAATTTTTCCAAAAACTACTTCCGGCTACGGCCTCCTCTTCGTTTCGCTCCCTCTTGCTTTCCCTTAATTACAGAGGCTCGGCTGTAAAACCGGAGAAAAGTAGAACGAGCGCCTACGGTAAACGCAATTACACAAGGGTCATCCGAGTACCACCGTCATTTTCTATCTTTCTGTTTTTGGGCTAAACTACCTAATTAATTTTATACTTTAAAAATTATATCATTTTAACCCTTAAATTTTAAAAAAATTAAAAATATTTTTTTTTATTTTATATCACTTGATTTTTATTATTAAATATAAAATATAAAAGTCATCGTTTATTTTTATCCTATCTAACAATATTTGTAGTGGCACACATGATATCCAAATGATAAAAATAAATTTAAAATTCATAATTAATTCATTAATTTATTATTTAATAATTTAAAAATATAAAAAAAAAAAATAATCTTCTTCCATCCTGATTTGCTTAGGAAGAAGCGCAGCGGATACATGAGCACTCACAGATTAGGATAAATCAGAATGAAAAGAAATTATTTTTATTTTTTTAAATTATTAAATAATAGGTTAACTGGTTAATTATGGATTTTAAATTTATTTTTATCACTTGAATGCTACGTATGCTGCTACGTATACTGCCATATGTAATAAAAATAAATGGCGTCTTCTTTATTTAATGGTAGGGATCAAAGTAATACAAAACAGAAAGTTCAGGATTATTTTTATAACTTTTTAAAGTTTAAAATTAAAATGGCATAACCCCTAAGTATAGGAATTAATTCTGTAGTTTATTCTTCTTTTATTATTATTATTATTATTATTATTATTATTATTATTATTTTGCTAGGTTTCACATTAAAATCAGAAGAAAATAACGTTGAGGCTATGTAGACCAATAGCTACCAATGAAAAAAATAATATTTTTACATGTTACATAAAGCATCAAGTTTCATGCTCGCATTTGTTTTAATTTTTACGTGAATCGGAAGGCGCCACCAATTGAAGCCAACCCCTGCACGAAAGATGATGACTAAACTTGTGCTCTCTTATGTTACGAGATTAATGAATAATTACCAATTTGAAAGCACGGGCATAAAGGATTTACTATTGGTTGACAAAACAGGAGATTGATAATACTGCACGCGCCAAGTGAAGGTTAGTTGAATTTGTTAGTAGTTTGTTCCATATTAAAATGTATATAAACTTCATCTTGCTTAGCATTACATTAAGATGGTACTTGGTTCGTAATAAATAATATTATTAAAAATATTATATTTTTGATAAATTTTTTTTGATAATAAATTATTAAAAATATAAAGTCATCGTATTTAGTTTGCCTTAACAGTATTAACTCAGATCCCTAAGAATGCAAATCTTTCTCGTTATAAATCTTTTTTTTATTGTTAAGTGGTTGTCTTTTCTTTCCTTTAGAATATAAAATATTTTAGTAATAAACAAAGAGTATTTATAAAATCCATTTCCTAAAAATATCCATAACTTAATAATATATATTTAATATACATTATAATATTATTAATATATATATATATAGAGTATATAAAATCATTTTAATAAAATATCATATATTATATTATTTAAATATTATTAATATATATATTCTAAATAGTACTATTTAGATATAACATTTGTATTATTAAATTATTCCAAACTTATAATATAATCATATTAAATATATTCTAAGTTATCTAAATATTAATTTAATATATAAGAAGGTTCTAGATATTAATAATTTAAGATTAATATATTATATGATAGATTTAATATTAATATAATATAATATTAAATATTTAATATTACTTTATGTATATTAAATTTATTATTAAATTAAATATTTAAATGAAAGATAAGAGTGTAATTTAAAATTATCAAAACTTTGGTAAACTCATATACTCAACTTTTATGTGAAAATGGGATTACTATGGACTGTGATAATCTTAGACTATCGAAAATCAAATATTATCGTCTATATTATCCAATCTAATTATTAAATATAGTAATTTACATGATAAACTCAAATTACTAAGATGAATTATCATCAACCAAAAGCCTCCTAATAAAAATAAGCACCTCTCCTAAAAGAAAAAACTCCATAAGGTTATTTTCTCCTAGGAGCCTCCATTCTTTGATATCTTTGGAATCTAGTACTTATTAAAAAAAAACTTTAGCATTAGAAATTATTAATAATTAGAAAAACAATAATTAAAAAACTTGAAGAATAAATATTAGAATTTAAGAGAAGAAAGGGGTAAAGAGAAGAAAAATAAGGCATATTTGGATTGAGGGATGTGAAACACTCTAGGATCAAGCACCTTTTTTTTTTTTTTTTGCTTGGCTCGATAGCAAAACCGAAAGGACATGGGTTGGACCGGAAGGATATGGGTTGGACCGCTAGCTAACAGCGAAATAATAATATTTTTACATGATACATAAAGCATCATAATCTATTTCTTATAGAGGCAACGTTCTCGTCGTCAAGAGCAATTGATCACAACCATAGGTTCAAAAGGTGGCTCCCATCAATATAGCACTTTGCCCTATGGCCTTCACAGATTCAAGAGGTGGTTCCCATCGATGTAGCATTCCCTATGGCACTTAGCTCCTGCACTTTCGGTTGGTGCATGGCTCTGATACCATATGTAACGATCCGAGCCGGGCCCGTAGCACCCACGGACTCGTTCCGTTACAAGAAAGTAAGACGGACAAGGTCCACACTAACTTGGGCCATCACAGCCCAAAAGGGATCCAATTAGTACTTGTTCATCTTTCTTAACTAGTTATAAACCATACAACCAAACTCTCAATTTTTCTATGTAGGACTATTGTGAGGGGCATCGGCAATTGCAACCAATCCACTGCCTGAAATATTACTGAGCATTCATTATTGCCGCTAGAGGTGTTCATCCTTTTGATAATTCTAACCCCACAGCGAAGCTCAAGCTCTGTGGGGAGGCTTGTCTTATGCTATATCTTGTCCAGAGAGTCCTAATATTATCCCGTAAGGGGATTCGGCCATCACGAATTTTTTAGGCTTGCAGGTTTCATCCAATGTTGATATTCAGTAACTTACTAAATCTCTGTTTTCCTTTCAACCATTCCACGTCTACAGGGAGACCAGTAGTGCCGCTGACCGAGTAACCTCCCTTTTGATGTAGATCACTCTGGTGCAATTGTATTGGATTTTATATCTGACCAGCGTCGGATGCATAGTTTTGAAGCCTGATGCTATTGATAACTTAGTATTCCAAGATTTGAGTGGAGTTGACTTATTAAAACAAGAAAAAAAAATGACTTATTGAAAAAAGGAAAGCAAAAAACCTCCTGCTTATCACAGTGATGGTGCAGGTTGCCTCTTTGGTACGCATGAAATATTCTTTATATCATGCGGTATGAGAACATTGGTATTGCTTCTTCATATACGAAAGCTGGTTGGCTGTAGAGTTTTTTTTTTGATACAGGTGAATGATCACATTAGTCTAATGCAGTCAATCTCGATAGATCAGAAAATAAAATTTGTTTAAGTACAATAGTGCAGGTTTTCCTGCTTTCAAATCCA
This sequence comes from Calamus simplicifolius, assembly GCA_900491605.1. NCBI lineage: Eukaryota > Viridiplantae > Streptophyta > Magnoliopsida > Arecales > Arecaceae > Calamus > Calamus simplicifolius. The sequence continues at coordinate 1,372,304 of UESW01003957.1, read as the reverse complement.
AAACTCAAAATGATAAGCCACAGAGGCCGTCACTCAGTCAGCCGCAGAGTTGGGTTTCAGTAGATATAATGAATCTAGACTGTGTGAACATCCCGAAGGATAGACCGGCTGTTATGGAGCAAAGGGTTGATTAGAACATAATTGCAGTAGTTCTGTCAAATTCAACGGATGATAGAAAGAGAGTCATCCTCAATAAAAACACTATAAGCATGAAGGATCCAAGTGGCGTAAGAAATACCAGCCTAAGTTGCATAAAGCTCAGCCAAAGAAACAGAAGAGTTTAGAAGGCTAAGGCCACCCATCGCCAATATTGTTCCAGGGATCCTATAGATAATAAATGCTGATGGTTGGTTGTAGAGTTGCTAAATATTGATAGTCTTAAAAAATATTTATGCATTTTAAAATAAAAAAATGGATTCAAACTTTTTTTTAAACCTTTTTTCCTCTTAAATCTTTCATCTTGATAGGCTTGACTTCAAAGAAGCTAGCTTCTAAAACAACACAGAACATGGGCTCCCTACGCTTACTAAGCCTTTGATTTTTCTCTCTGGCCTTGACTATTGTTTACTCTATTTTGAGCTTTGATAGAATTGGATCGGATTTGAAGAAAACCAAAAGACATATAAACCTAATCCCATCTGATACTGACTGACTGCAAATGCAAGTACTAGGCGAATGGTGCCAGGCTGAACAACAGGACTGAAAGTGTCATCATAGTCAATTCCTAGCTCTTGGGTATAACCCTTAGCTACTAAACAAGCTCTGTATCTATCCACACTTCCATCCGACCATAGTTTAACCTTGTAAACCCATTTGTTTCCTACCACGTTCATATCAAGCCTCCTTAGAACCAAAAACCAGGTTTTATTTTACATGATAGTAGAGTATTCCTCATCCATGGCAGCCCGCCATTCTGGTACTTTACTAGCTTGTAAGAAAGAGATGGGTTCAAATGGTGTGTCCATGGATAGGAGGCCAAGCGGAAGTGGGTATTTGTGGCTAATTAAAATCCGTTTCTTTCGAGTCCCATCCTGAGTTCTTGTTACCATATGATGAGTCCGATTGGATTGGATAATAGCATCGACCGGAATGGTGGGTGGAGTGGGTAAGACTAGAGGTTCGGATGGATTAGGGGGCGAAGGAAGAGAGGCTAGCGAGTGGAGCAGTGGAGGACTGGTGACGTGATGGATAAGGGGAACCGGCCGGGTGGATAGGATCATATCCCGAGTTGCTGTCGAAAAGGACCATCTAGAGAAGAGTGGTTGTGGTGTAAGCTGGATCGGGTTCTTTCTTAGGAAAGAGGAGTAGAGAAAGGAGGACTCATCAAAGGTAACGTGCCGAGATAGATAAATCCGACCAGAACATGGATCGAGGCATTTATAACCCTTGTGATTCGGACTGTAGCCAATGAACACACAGGGTGTTGTTTTGAATTGGAGTTTGGTCCTACCAAATAGACTTTGGCAGGGATAACAGAGAGAGCCAAATGTTCTAAGGGAGGAATAGTCGTGCTTTTTTTGGTAAAGGATGGTGTATGGTGATGTATTGGCTAGGATGACAAATGGCAAACAATTAATGAGATGGACAACCGTGGAGAAAGCATGATTCCAAAATTCAGGAGGTAAGAGGGAGTGAGCCAATAAAGTAAGACCAGTTTCGACAACATGCTTATGCTTCCTCTCTGCGACTCCATTTTGCTGCGGGATACCTGGACAGGATGTTTGATGAAAAATGCCCTTTTGATGAAGGATTTGCTGCAAAGGATTACTTAGAAACTCGGCACCACCATTCGATTAAAAAATTTGCACTTTAGAATCATAATGATTTTTCACAAAGAAAAGAAATATTGAAAAAATAGTAGCAACTTCATATTTTATTTTCATAGGATAATACCAAGTAAAGCGGCTAAAGCCATCCACAAGAACTAAATAAAAGCAAAAACCTTCTTGAGAGATAGTTGGTGCCGGTCCCCATACATCACAGTAAATGGTGTGGAGAGGGTGTGGAGCGCGTTGTTGTTTTGAAGGGAAGGAAAGCCGAGAGCTCTTGCCAAGCTTGCAACTGTTGCAAGGGTTATTAACATGCTGAAAGGAGAGAGGCGATGATAGCTGCTGCATGATGCAGTCAAATGGGTGTCCAAGGCGAGCATGCCATAGGAAAGCAGAGATGAAATATGGCTAACCAAACCAGAGTGCTGAACAGCCTTATTAAGAGGGTATAGTCCTCCTTCAACCGATCCTTTGTGAAGCAAATGGTTTGTTTTCAGATCCTTTATCAGAAAACCCAATGGAGTGAATATAAAGCAACATGATTGAGCTCTAGTAAATTGAGCGATCAAAAGCAAGTTTTTGTAGAGTCTTGGAACATGAAGAACAACTATCATATTGATAGAACCAAAAGATAATGGAAGAGAGACAATACCAATCTACGAGATTGCCAAGCCTGACCCATTTCCTACCATAACTCGATCAGTCCCAGAGTAGGGTGTTATGTTCTGGAGCTCAGATGCATTGGGGGTCATGTGGTTTGTTGCGCCAATGTCGGGGTACCATATCAGATCACTTGGATCGGCAACCTGCATAGCCGCAAAAGACTGTGTGCAATGGAAGGTTTCATCCGTCAGGAAGGCAAAGCAATGGTTGGCCTTGTGATTAGGAAAACCACACTTGTAGCATGTGATTTGAGTCAGGAAAAATTGACTCCGAGCAGCCCCGCGACTACCTGCATAGCCGCAAAAGACTGTGTGCAATGGAAGGTTTCATCCGTCAGGAAGGCAAAGCAGTGGTTGGCCTTGTGATTACGAAAACCACACTTGTAGCATGTGATTTGAGTCAGGAAAAATTGACTCCGAGCAGCCCTGCGACCACCACGATGTGGCGCACCACGACCATGAGAGGGAGCAATGGAGGGATTAGGAAAATAACCCCAACCATGACCATTCTTAGAGTTGTAGCCTCGGCCTTGAGATTGGGAGGTGTATAATGCAACCGCAGGTGGAGGAGAAGTAGCCTAGTGCTGGAGATGGATCTCATGATCAAGGAGTCCATAGACCTCATCAAGAGAAGGAGCATCGCTGCAAGCATTGATTGCAGCAATAATGAAGTCATACTTGGGACCAACTCCACGAGTAACCCATAGAATCATATCATCTGGATCAACTGGTTTGCCTGCACTTGCAAGCGCTAAGGCCAAAGTGTTGGCCTGCTGAAAAAACTCAGCAATGGTTTTCGATCCTTTAGACAAGGATTGAAGTTCGGTCTTCATGTTTTGGATGCGAGCACGGGTATAAGACCCGTATACTTTCTCGAGAGTGATCCAAATATCACAACTCATTTCTTTATCAATGACTTGAGAGAGAACGACGTCGGACAAAGAGGAAGTTAGCCAGCCTAAGACTAATTGATCTAGTCTTTCCCATTTGGCAATGGCATCAGGATTAGTGGGTTTAGTCACAATACCTGTGACAAAGCCAAGAATACCATGGCTTCGAAGGACGGGGGTGACCTAAGTTTTCCAGAGCAGGTAGTTGTTGGTCGAGAGCTTGATGGAGATCTCTTGTGAGATAGATTTGACAATGGGAAGGAAAACGTCAATATTGACGGAAGTAGAAGAGGAATGATGGACTAGTCATGGGAGAGGAATGGTGAAATGAAGAGAAAGAGAGAAAAAAAAATCTAAAGGAGGAAAGGCCTAAGCCCTAATACCATGAAAGAACTCAAATGAAAGGAATACCCAACCCACCTAGTTTTGGGTTGTTGCTTGTATATTTATAAATTACAAAACAGAGCACATATGGTGCCCATGAGATGACAGTTCGTCCTACCAATTACTCCATAGTAGAAAGAGAAATCAGAGGAGATAGCTACATGGTAAGTTGCAGCTATATATGACCAAGTATTACATAGTACATACCGATACATACCGCTAATATCATGTAGCTATATATAATCGAGTCTTACATGGTATATATCGATATATATCGCTAATATGCTATATATGATCAAGTCTTACATAGTAACAACTGATACATACTGTTAATACCAGGTAGCTATATATGACCGAGTCTTACATGGTATATACCGCTAATAGATCCCACAGATAATAAATGCTGATAGTTGGCTGTAGAGTTGCTAAATATGGATAGTCTTGAAAAATATTTATGCATTTTAAAATAAAAAAATGGATTCAAACTTTTTTTAAAACCTTTTTTCCTCTTAAATCTTTCATCTTGATAGGCTTGGCTTCAAAGAAGCTAGCTTCTAAAACAACGAAGAACATGGGCTCTCTGCACTTACTAAGCCTTTGATTTTTCTCTCTGGCCTTACTGTTTATATTTTGAGCTTTGATAGAATTGGATCGGATTTGGAGAAAACCAAAAGACATATAAACCTAATCCCATCTGATATGTCTCCACACACACACACACACACACACACACACACACACACACACACATATATATATATATATATCTGTGTGTGTGTATGTGTGTTCTGTTTTAATTAGTTGTTAGCTAATTAATAGCTATGAAAGATCTTATTTAAATTGGCTACTGAAATACTTTTAAATGGCTATTGGCCAATAATTGAACCAACAACTAATCTAAACAAATCCTAATATAAATGTTGGCTGCATTAACATATAGCCAAGACCTCATGAGGATGAGTAGACACTACAAGAATTGTTCAAATTAGCGATGCCATTTTGGCATTGCTAAACCCCAAAAATTCATCGCTAATCCAATTAGCGATGCAACAACGACGTCAAAAATTTTGTTGCTAAATGATTATCGCTACGAAAATTAGCGACGCCAAGCAATCTTGTCGCTAATTTATGACAATTTAGCATGTCGCTAATTAGCAACACAAATTAGCGACTCGTTAGGCATCACTAATTGTGATTAGCGATGCCTTTTGGAGTTGCTAATTAGTGCAGCTAATTAAGACGCCACTAATGGCATTGCTATTTTTTTAAAAAATCATAAATTTATTTTATTAATTTTAATTAACCTGCTTAAATAACATTCAATTTCAATAGAAAACACATTCATAAACAGAATATTTTATTAAAAATAAAAATAAAATTAAAAATTAATATATTAATAATAGAAATTAGTATCATAGAAATATAAAAAAAGTATAATATAATATAATATAATATAAAAAAAATATAAATGCCAATCAACTGGAGGAAGGATCATCTGGAGGTGGAGTGGGGAACTCTGTCGACTACGACATACGCAGATGATCCTGAAATCTCCTCAGCAGACGTTTCTCGATATGTTGCTCCTCTTCGGAGGAGCTATCATGTGCTTTATCAGAAGGAGAGTTGTTACCCGTGCCAGGAGACCTCCTTCGGGCTATGAATCGTCCACGACCCCTTATAGTACCTAAAGGTTAGAATCAGAATAAATCCGAAAAAGCATAAATCAAAAGGATAACCATTCTCACAAAGATGTAATTGTAAAGAAATTGCCATGGGGCACAAATATGTCACACATCAGAGTCTGTAATTCTTACTAACACAATGGAAATTTGCCAGTTGTGACATGTTAAAGATTATGAATCAAGAAACATAACATCAGTATTGCATGTACGTAAAACAATAGATTTCCTATTCAACTATCTGCAATTGAAAGTAAGTTCTGTTCATGTAAGCATTCGGGAGGTGATGAACTTACAGTATTTCTTTTTCTTCTTTTTTTCTTTCAAGCAACACCTGGGGGACCTTGGACCTCATCGTGAGGTGACGAACTTACAGTAATTGGTCAGCAAGCCATTAGGGGAAAGACATCAACCGATTGAGCTAACAGTTGATTGTGATGATCTTATAATACTTATTTGATGATCTTATAGTTCCTAAGTAATGACTTTATAGTTTGAAAAAATCTCCTTTTAACTGATAACAAATTACGTTGATTTTACAGTAGGAATTTGAAAATTTGCACCATATATAAGATATGCAAAAGAAATATTGGAAAAATGATGATTCTCAGCAGTCAAATCCACTTACCACAACAGTTCATCATAAGTTAAAAATCCCAACAATGACTTCCAATTTCTCCCGTTTTATACACCCATCAGGTGCTTTCGTATCTCACTTAATCTTAAATGCCTTATTTAATTAACCAAATAGGGAGGACATATTGCAATCATTACATAAGGCTCAAAGCACATATGCATCTAAAATTTTAATCATCTATCAAAAAGTTAATCATTTCATCAGAACAAGAAATTTAAAAGATGTCTAGTTGTACAAAAAATGTTCAACCATATAATTCATTAGGAAAATTTGGATCTGATAAACATTATTTAACAATGGCTTCATGATCCCTTGTTTATTCCATACCATCACAACAGTCCATTCACCTCTTTAGTTAGAAAGAAAAGAAGCAAAAGCTTATGTAAAATTGTTCATATGTTCTATCCACATGTTCTTTCAAAAAATATAGTTAATAACATAAAATGCTAAGTCAAAAAATATTCAAAGAGAAATGCCAGCATGGAAATTAAGTTACTAGCTACAATTTACCAAATGAAAAGAAAGAATCCCATTTGTTAAAATATGATTTCAAAAAGAACTTATATAAATTTAAGGTAGATTTCACAATGAAAAAGTACCTAAAAATTTCTGCCAATCTGAGATTCATAGTTACATTTTACTAAATGGTGGAGAAAACCAAAATGTGATATCAAGTTATTGGATCGTATCTTTCCATTCCATCTACCATGTTTTGAGACCACATTAAGTTCTAGAACTTCAATTTTAATGGATACTCTGGCACAGGCTTCCCCTAATTAAATGAGCTTTAAAGAAAAGATTTAATTAAACAAAGTTTTGAAGATTCTCCCAAAGTTAATAACCAACTTGTTCAATATAGAGTTAAAAGGCACTACAAGAAAAATGACTTTTACCTACGATTTTCACACCTATAAATTTAAAGTCATAGGCAAAAGATATCTTTGCCTATGATTTTTTAAAAAATCGTAGGCAAAGATTCCATAGTAAAAAGGTTAGAGCTTTCCCTACGATTTTCACAAAAAATCGTAGAGAAAGGCTCTAAACATTTTCCTATGATTTCAAAAAATCATAGGGAAAGATTTTTTCTTGATCAACAAATTTTTGAAGGAAAAATCATCCGCCAATATTTTTTTTGAAAAAGTCCTTCCCTACAATTATTACGAAAATCGTAGGAAAAGACAGTAGATCTTTTCCTACTATTTTCATAAAAGTCCTAGGGAAAGGCTCTAGAGCCTTTCTTATGATAATTTTTTTTTTATTCTAAACTTTTTTTAGGATTTTTGTAAAACTCATAGGGAAAGGCTGTAGACCTTTACCTACAATCTTCATGAAAATCATAGAGAAAGGCTATATACCTTTTTCGAAAATGCTACCTGTTGGCCCAGATGGCAACCCAAGAGGGAGGGGGGGGGTAAATTGGGTTCTTTAAAAAATTTAAGCCTTTTGAAAACTATTAGCTTTAAGTTAAATGAAATTAAATGCAATACGAATATCAAGCACAAACAAGGAAATAGAGATAGAGATAATGGAAGCACGACAAACACAATGATTTTATAGTGGTTTGGTGTATCCAACACCTACGTCCACTCCCAAGATTCACTTGGGTCCACACTATAATCGACTAGATTACAGCCGAGTTGTTTTACAAGATCATAACTCAAAACGTATTGTTTTCGTCTAGGATCACAACGAACCCAGCCGGTTTTCCGGACTCACCAGCACAAAACCCTAAACTCAAGCTTATCTAGCTTGACCCGAGGTATACAACCTCCACTAGTTCAATCCCCCAGATTGAACCAGCACAAACAAGAATGAAAAGAATTTTTCAATAATACAAAGCTCCTTAAATGAGCAGATATTCAAATGAATGAACAAATAAGTTTAGAAAAGCCTGTTTGAAGTAGATTGGAGTTGAGCTTTTCTTCTTTTCTTCTTTTCCTCTTTTCTTTGGAGATGTTGAATCAGGCCTCAGCTTTGATTCGTTGCAAATATTGCGGATGAGAAGTTGGAAAATCTTCAAAACAGAGTTTCTTCTTCCCTTTTGAGAATCCTTCGATTTTTTCAAGATTGAATGCCTTGGATTCTTCTTTGAGCTTTGTGGAGTGGAAGGATTTGAATTTGAGTGCTTTTCTCTTGAGATTCAGGCTCAGGCTTTCTCGAATTTTTGATTTGAATTTTTTCTATTTTTCATCCTCTTTTTCAAACTGGTATTTTTTCCTTTTTATAGATTTCTTTTAATCTATTTTGGGAAGAAAACTAGCCGTTGGAATGTACTTGGAAACAAAATATATCCGTTAGAAATTAGGTAAAAAGAAAATATTACCGTTAGAGCTGATCTGGCAATTTAAATTTTTATCCCAGACTGGTTGGTGTCGGCTTCAACTTTTTAGGTGTCGGCTCCAAGTCATTTTTCAAAAATAGAAAGATCTGAGTCCGTCGAGGAGTCAGCTCCGAAAAAGTTAGGTGTCGGCTCGCCATCGTCAGGTGTCGGCTCCCGAATACTGTAGGTGTCGGCTCCAAGATGCTCAAAAAATTAACGTTCTGTCCCCGCATTGGAGTCGGCTCCAGACACTGTAAGTGTCGACTCCAAAACTCTGGGTGTCGGCTCCGAAACTCTAGGTGTCGGCTCCGGACCGTATCAAAAATCAGAAAAAAAATTGAATGGCCATGGGGTCGGCTTCAGGAATTCTAAGTGTCGACTCCAGGTTCTGAAACTTTGAAATTGATGTTTTGCAATTGATTCAAAACATGTTTCTTAATTTATTTAAATTGATCAAATATTTTTGAGTCCTGAAATACTTGTCAAATCCATTAGTAATCAAATAAATATACTCAATTCCTTTATTAATCATCAAAATCAATAGTTTGGTCAACAATCTCCCCCTTTTTGATGATTATAAAAACATTGAGTATATGCATAGTATTCTTAAATTAAAATTTTCAAGAGAGTGATCCTCATAAGTAAGCTCCCCCTGAATAAGGTAGCTTCCCCTATGAAGTTCAAATTATCAATTGTTCGTGTTTGATACTTAGAATTTAGTCATTTCAATTTTCACTTAAGCTTAATTGAATTAATGCATATCCAAAATCACTTGTATCACTTGATACAAAGTCACTTAAATAAATGCCAATTAAAGCATAACCAATCAATACATATACAACATAATTTCTCCAATTAATCAATCAAATAGGCTTTAATTGAATTCCAATCAATTGCTAATCAATGCATATACGACATAACTTTCTCCCCCTTTTTTGTAATCAACAAAAAGATAAAGAAAAGTTAAGTCAAAAGATCAAATTGATAGATTAAAAGATAATTTATTTCATCAAAAGTCAAGTGTTACAAAATGAAACTGAAATTTCATCAAAGGTCAAGTGTTACAAAATAAAACTGAAATTTCATCAAAGGTCAAGTATTGCAAAATGAAACTATAGTTTCATTAAAAAGAAACTATGCTTACATTACATCAGAATTATACTTTCATTACATCAAAAACAGTACTTTCATTACATCAAAATTGAAACTTTCATTACATCAAAATTACAACTTTCATTACATCAAGATCATATATTAGTTCTAATTATCCTTGTTAAATGATCTACAATCTTCTGCATTCCTTCAGTCTGAAGCTTGACGTAGTCTTTTAATCTTTCATCAATAAAAGTACAAGCAGTGACAATTTTATCTTGTAACTCGGCATTGCTCTTTGAATAGGTTTCAGAATCTCCATAAATGTCTTTAAGTTCTTCAAAAATATTCTTCAAGTCACTACTTAAAGATCCAGTAGAAGAGCTAAGAGTTGATTCAATTTTGGCAATCCGATCATCTAAGGAATAAAGAGTTTCTTTAAGATTCATAAATTTGTTGTCAAACTCAGTCTTTAATTCGTCCTTTTGAGCAGTAAGAAGATTTTTGAGTTGCTCTAACTGAAGGTCTGAAAATCCGACTGAAGAAGTGGATGAAATCACAGGTACTGGGGCAGGAGCTGGTGCAGGAGTACTAGGATGCGGAGAGGGAATCGTTATAGACGGACCAGCCTCACAAGGTGCAGAATGTCTGGGCTCAAGGGCTCTCTCATCTACGTTCTCTTTCCTTTCCCACTGACCATCAATCTTGACAAATCCCATTCGATGCAAAGTAGCCAAACTATAATAATCGGTGTGTCTCAGGCTCTTTGGTGGTTCATTCTCTAGAATCACTACTCCTTAGCTCCTGAATACCATTGTGAGAATCATGCCATAAGGTAGTGATGATCTTCTCTTCCCTCCAGCCTCGGCCATATAGAATATCATCATGGCTGCTAGGTTAATAGGCTGACCGGTAAATACACTATCCATCACAACAATGTCCCGCTCGGAGACATACTCAAAACGTCCGGTCTTTGGGAACAAAATCCTGCTGCAAATGTTATGTAACGACCTTAATTCCAAGGGCAACTGATTAGCCCTAATTTTCTTAAATTCTTCAACAACTCTTCCTAACATCCTTGATAAGGCCGTTGATCTATCACTGTGCATATCCGCAGCTAATCCGGTAATAGGGATGCTCAGGAGATTTTCTAACTTTTGGAATGTAAGATGAATCCGTCTACCTCTAACAGAGCTTACTAAACCACCATCTCCTCTAGATAAATTGAAATAAAATTCTTTTACTAAAGCTGGGTAAGTGGGAACATCAAGAGAGCAGACTCTATCCCATCCGAGCTCCTTAAGTTGATTACCAATTGAAAAACCTTCGGATTGAAAGAATTCGAAGTCAACCTTCCTACCCATTATGATTACCCTCCCCGCTAGGGTATCTACCTGAGGTGAAGTGGTGTTAGGATTGTCTGAATCGGTGGAGGAATCCTCGCTTGGAGACGGCTCGCGGATGGGTCGCCTCACGGAATGCTTCCCGGTCACCACAGTCGCTCCAAACACCGAACCTCTCCTTTTAGGCGCCATTGGATCTTTAGGAAAGCTTGGGAGGAGTGGAATTAGAGATGGGGAGACTTTGAGAGAGTTTAGAAGGGATTTGGTTGAGGATTCGATAGTTTAGGAAATGACGAGGTGTCGACTCTGCCCTAATAAATCAATTTTGGATTTCCAGGTGTTGACTCCCGCAAAGTCAGGTGTCGACTCCAAATCACTAACACAGTCAGCGCTCGAACTGGAGTTGGCTCCACTTACATGGGTGTCGGCTCCAAGGTCAGGGATCGAGAGCGACACAGACAAAGGTGTCGACTCCTCATTCTGATGTGTCGACTCCAATAACAGTTTCAGAGAAAAATAATTGAGATTCAAACAACTGAAACTTGCCAAAAAATTCTATAAAATTTTGATAAAATTTTGGAGTATTAAGAATCAAGATGCACAGATGACTAGATGATTTGTCCTTAAAATTATGAAAGGAATATCAAGAAATTAATAGAAATCTAGATAGTCATTCCTTAGTGTTTCAAAATCAATCTAAAGGGTCACATATCCCTAATTCACCTCTAAGATAACAAAATCTCTCTTCACTCAAAGGTTTTCTAAATATATCAGCTAATTATTCTTCAGTATTAACATATTCAAGATAAATTTCATTATTAGCTACATGTTCTCTTATAAAGTGATATCTAATTTCAATATGTTTTTTCTTGAATGTTGAATTAGATTTTAGTTAGATTTATTGCACTTGTGTTATCACATCTAATTGGAGTTTTATCAAGTGTTATGCCATAATCTTTAAGTTGTCTCTTAATTCAAAGGATTTGAGCACAGCAACTTCCAGCTGCAACATATTCTGCTTCAGCAGTAGATAATACAACCAAATTTTGCTTTTTGCTAAACCAGGAGATTAAGTTACTACCTAAGAATTGACATGCTCCACTTGTGCTTTTTCTATCTAATTTACATCCAGCATAATCAGAGTCAGAGTATGCAATCAAGTTTAATGTTGAGTCTCTAGAATACCATAAACCTACATTTTTAGTTCCACTTAAATATCTTAAGATTCTTTTTACAGCAATTAAGTGAGATTCTTTAGGTTCAGATTGAAATCTAGCGCATAAACATACAGCAAACATTATATCTGGTCTACTGGCTGTTAAGTAAAGAAGAGATCCGATCATACCTCTGTAATATTTTTGATCTACTTTCTTACCATCTTCATCTTTGTCCAACTTGCATGAAGGACTCATAGGAGTTCCAAGTGGTTTGATTGACTCCATTCCAAACTTCTTAAGCAATTCTTTTGTGTATTTGGCTTGATTAATGAAAATTCCTTATTTGCTTTGCTTGATTTGAAGTCCTAGGAAGAAGTTGAGTTCTCCCATCATGCTCATTTCAAACTCACCCTGCATCAACTTAGAAATTCTTGACATAACAAATTGTTAGTAGCACCGAATACAATATCATCAACATATATTTGTATTACTAATAAATCCTTGTCTTTTCTTTTCAAAAATAGTGTTTTATCAACATTTCCTCTTATGAAATCATTTTCAATTAGAAATTTACTTAATCTTTCATACCAAGCTCTAGGTGCTTGTTTTAAACCATATAGTGCTTTGTGTAATTTAAAAACATGATTTGAAATTCATGATCTTCAAAACCAGGTGGTTGTTCAACAAAAACTTCCTCATTTATAAATCCATTTAAAAATGCACTTTTAACATCCATTTGAAATAAATTGATATGCAAATGACATGCAAATGCAAGTAATAATCTAATTGCTTCTAGTCTAGCTACCGGTGCAAAAGTTTCATCAAAATCAATTCCTTCTTCTTGATTATATCCTTTTGCAACTAATCTAGCTTTATTTCTAATTACTATGCCATTTTTGTCTAATTTATTTCTAAATACCCATTTTGATCCTATAACAGAGTGATCTTTAGGTCTATCTACAAGAGTCCAAACATTATTTCTAGCAAATTGATTTAATTCTTCTTGCATAGCTAACATCCAATTATTATCTTTTTCTGCTTCTTCAATAGTTTTGGGTTCAATTTGAGATACAAATGCAAGATGATTATTGATGTTTCTCATTGATGATTAGTTCTTACTCCTTGAGATGGATCACCTATAATTAATTCTTTTGGATGACCATAGGCATATCTCCAATCTCTAGGAAGATCTACATCATTATGATTTGCATCAACAACATCAACACTAGGAGAATCATTATCGTTAGCTTCTTGTTCATGATCTGAAGATACATCTATATTCAGTTTTTCAATATCTCTTTCTAGAATGTTTGTATCTTCCTCATCATCAATCTTTTCAGAACTTGATGCTAAAGATTCATCAAAAATTACATGAATAGATTCTTCTACAATTAAGTTTCTCTTGTTAAACACTCTATA
>UESW01003957.1:1308051-1358038 GCA_900491605.1 Calamus simplicifolius | reverse complement strand
TTATTTGAATGTTACCAAACCCCAAGATTTGGCCTTTGCCATTGTCGCCAAATGTAACAACTCCTCCTTTCTTTTCTTCAAGGGTGATGAATTCTTCTTTGTCACCCGTCATATGTCTTGAGCAGCCACTATCAAGATACCACTTTCTTTGATCTCTTGGCCACAAGACATTCCTGCAAAAATCAACTTTATGTTTAGGTACCCAAGCTTTCTTGGGTCCTTCATGGTTAGTAGCAACAAATATTGTTCCTTTCGGAACCCATATTTTTTCCTTTAATATTTAAGTTTTTATTAGGTTTTAGAATTTTACATTCATAAGATTTATGTCCTTTTTGATTACATTTAAAGCATGTAAAATTACTTTGGCCAGCACTTACAAAAATTTTTAAGTGATTTTTGTTTTCTTGTTATATCCTAATCCGGCTTTGTCAAAAACTGCTTTTTGACTATTAACAATAACATCTAATTTAATTGAACTTAATGTAAACTTATCAACTATGTTTTATGTTTTTCAACCTCATTCTTTAGTTTATCATTTTCATTTGAGATTGATTCCTTTTCTTTTTAAAATTTCATTTTCAGATTTAAGTTTCTTAATTTCATTGTTAAGATTTTCCTTTTCTTTGAATGAAAGTTAAGTTTTCATTTTTCAAAACTTGTATTTCTTTTTCAAAATTTGAAATCCCAACAAGTTCATTAAAGCATCAAAAAGTTCATCGAAAGCAAATTCATCGCAAGGGTTGTCGGAACTTACCTCATCATTGTCGTCCGCCATAAAGCATACGTTTGCGACTTCCTTTTGTTCTTCTTCTTCGGAAGAAGATTCCTCGCTGTCACTCCAAGTCGCCACATAAGCCTTCTTTTTCTTTTTGTAGGCTTTCTTCAATTTAGGACATTCATTCTAAAGTGCCCCGGTTTATTACACTCATAGCAAGTCAAGGGGTCTTTCTCTTTTTCCTTGTCCTTGTCCTTTTCTTTTCTCCTTCCCACTTAGCTCCAAATTTTTCTTGTGGAAGGGTTTCTTTCTCCTCATAAATCTTTTAAATTTTTTGCTAAGAGAGCAGCTTCTCATTCATCATCATCATCATCACTGCTGCTCTCTTCTTCTTTTGCAGCTTTGAGGGCAATATTTTTTTTCTTTGAATCCTCCTCAACATGCTGCCTCATAGTCAGCTCATGGGTCATAAGGATCCTAGAAGCTCCTCTAAGGGTAAAGTGTTGAGGTCCTTAGCTTCTTGGATTGCTGTCATTTTTGCTTCCCATGATCTTGGTAATGACCTAAGAATTTTCGAACAAGTTCAGAGTTAGTATATGTCTTACCAAGACTTTTCAAACCATTTACAATATCTGTAAATCTAGTGTACATGCATGCAATGGTTTCAGATTGTTCCATGCTAAATAATTCATATTTATGAACAAGAATATTAATTTTAGATTCTTTTACTTGGTTGGTACCCTCATGGGTAACCTCTAATCTATCCCAAATCTCCTTTGCGGAATTACATGTGGAGATTCTATTAAATTCATTAGCATCTAAGGAGCAATATAAAACATTCATGGCCTTAGCATTAGCTGTGCCATTTTCCTATCATTATCATTCCAGTCCCTTTCGGGCTTAGGAACAATAGTGCCATCAACAATGTGTGGGTGTACTAGGTCCATTAATTATAACACCCCATAGCTCATAATCAGAAGCTTGAATGAATATCCTCATTCTAGCTTTCCAATAGAATATTTGAACCATTAAAAAGTGGAGGTCTATTCGTAGAATGACCTTCAGCAAATGATCCAACTTGTGTTGCCATTTGGAACTTTAGCTCTTGATCGTGTGATCAAAATCTAATGAGCACTAGCTCTGATACCAATTGTTGGCCCAGATGACAACCCAAGAGGGGGGGGTGAATTGGGTTCTTTAAAAAATTAGCCTTTTAAATTATTTAGCTTAAGATGAATGAAGGCAAATGCAATAAATAAAATTGCACAAAAAAGAGATAGAGATAGAGACAATAGAAGCACGGCAAACACAAGATTTTATAGTGGTTCGGTGTATCCAACACCTACGTCCACTCCCAAGATTCACTTGGGTCCACACTATAATCACCCTAGATTACAGCAGAGTTGTTTTACAAGCTCACAACTCAAACTTGTTGTTTTCCGGGATCACAACGAACCCAGCTGGTTTTCAAGGGCTCACCAGCACAAAAACCCTAACCAAGCTTACCAAGCTTGAACCGAGGTAAGACTACCTCCACTAGTTCAATCCCCCAGATTGAACTAGCACAAAGAATAGAAAAGTTTTTTCAATTACAAAGCTCCTTAATGAGCAGATAAACAAATGTAAGAATAAGTTTAGAAAAGCCTGATTTGCAGTTGGTTGGCTTTGAGCTTTTCTTCTTTTCCTCTTCTCTTTGGAGATGTTGAATCAGGCCTCAGCTTTGATTCGTTGCAAATGTTGTGGATGAGAAGTTGAAAATCTTCAAAACAGAGTTTCTTCTTCCCCTTTGAGAATCCTTCGATTTTTTCAAGATTGAATGCCTTGGATTCTTCTTTGAGCTTTGTGGAGTGGAAGGATTTGAATTTGAGTGCTTTTCTCTTGAGATTCAGGCTCAGGCTTTCTCGGATTTTTATTTGAAATTTTTCTATTTTCCGTCCTCTTTTTCAAACGGGTGTTTTTCCCTTTTTATAGATTTCTTTTAATCCATTTTGGGAAGAAACTAGCCGTTGGAATGTACTAGAAACAAAATATATCTGTTAGAAATTAGGTAAAAAGGAAATATTACCGTTAGAGCTGATCTGGCAATTTAAATTTTCGTCCCAGACAGGTTGGAGTCGGCTCCAACTTTTCAGGTGTCGGCTCCAAGTCGTTTTTCAAAAATAGAAAGTTCTGAGTCCGTCGAGGAGTCGGCTCCGAAAAAGTTAGGTGTCGGCTCGCCATCGTCAGGTGTCGGCTCCCGAATACTGTAGGTGTCGGCTCCAAGATGCTCAAAAAATTAACGTTCTGTCCCCGCATCGGAGTCGGCTCCAGACACTATAAGTGTCGACTCCGAAACTCTGGGTATCGGCTCCGAAACTCTAGGTGTCGGCTCCGGACCGTATCAAAAATCAGAAGAAAATTTGAATGGCCATGGGGTCGGCTCCAAGAATTCTAAGTGTCGACTCCAGGTTCTGAAACTTTGAAATTGATGTTTTGCAATTGATTCAAAACACGTTTCTTAATTTATTTAAATTGATCAAATATTTTGAGTCCTGAAATACTTGTCAAACCCATTAGTAATCAAATAAATATACTCAATTCCTTTATTAATCATCAAAATCAATAGTTGGGTCAACACTACCCTTTCCCTACGAGTTTCACAAAAATCGTAAAAAAAAATCTTTCCCTACGATTTTCATAAAAGTCGTAAGGAAAGGCTCTAGAGCCTTTCTTATGATTTTTTTTATTCTAAACGTTTCCCTATGATTTTCACAAAACTCGTAGGGAAAGGCTGTAGACCTTTACCTACGATCTTTATGAAAATCGTAGGAAAAGGGTTTCCCTACGATTTTTATGAAAATCATAAGGAAAGGCTATAGACCTTTCCCAGAAAAGCTACCATTTTCCTACGAGTTTCACAAAAATCATAGGGAAAACCTTACCTTACGATTTTCATAAAAGTCGTAGGGAAATGCTCTAGACCTCGCATTGTTTAATTATACTTTTAGAGATGCTAACAGGGTATTTGATCAAGTTGTACTTAATTATAAGTTGCCATGATTCTAATTTAATAATTCATTTTCTTTGAGCATAAAAATTGATCAAATATAAACTTTTTTAATACTTGTTTTTCACCCTTGCAGGAAACAATTTCGATACCGTGAAAGGATCTTTCAAGGAAAGTGAGCAAAGTGAACTTTAGCATGAGAGGTCTGCAATGATGTCTTATTTGAACATTTATGACTTGCAATGTCATTCTATGACAAACTGGGAAAGTCATTTATGAATGGGACCTTTATAAAGTGTCCACGACCTTATGTTGTGTTGTCTCATTCATGTGTTTTGATGTTTATGTTAGTTATGAATATTGTAATTGATATGGACTATTGACATTCATTTATTAGTTATGTTGATGTTTATCCTTTGTTGTCATTATGTAAAAATTTTGTATATATAATGGATATTGTATGTAAAGAATCATATTATTTTTATTGATATAATTTTTAATATTTAAAACAAAAATATGAACCGAACAAATTATATTCTATTTAAATAAAATTTGCAAAATATTAAAAAATTTAAAATAAAAATATAATTTTAAAATATTAAACAATTTAAAATAGAATAAATATAATTTTCTATACAATTTTAGACAATATTTTGTAGGAAAAAAAAAAAAATGTATTTATTATTTTTCCTATGATTTAATTTATTCTTGCAAGTAAAAATGGTTTAAAAAAATAATTTGAAAAAGGAATCATTAAAAATTATTATTAGGCAACTTTTTCCTATCATTTTTAGAAAAATCGAAGGGAATGATGTGGATAATTTTTTTTTTTTTTAGTTTTTCCTTATGATTTTGGAGTTTTTCATAGGGAAAGAGTTATTAAAATTATTGCTAGCCAACTTTTCCCTACGATTTTAAGAAAAATCATAAGGAAAGATATGGATAAAAAAATATGTTTTTTTATTTTTTTCCTACAATTTTGGAGTTTTTCGTTGGGAAAGGAATCATTAAAAATTATTACTAGTCAACTTTTTCCTATGATCTTCAAAAAAATTATAGGGAAAGATGTAGATAAAAAATATTTTTTTGGTTTTTTCCTACGATTTTGGGATTTTTCATAGGGAAAGAAATCATTAAAAATTTTTATTAACCATCTTTTTCCTATGATTTTAAGAAATTTCGTAGGGAAAGATGTGGATAAAAAATTATTTTTTCGATTTTCACCGAGGTTTTTTGGGTTTTTCTTAGGGAAAGAAATTATTTAAAATAATTATTAGTCAACTTTTTCCTATGATTTTCATAAAAGTCATAGGGAAAGATGTGAATAAAAAATAATTTTTTTATTTTTTTATTATTTTGGGGGAAAATTATTAAAATTATTATTGTCTAATTTTTTCCTACGATTTTAAGAAAAATCATTGGAAAATATATGGATAAAAAATATTTTTTATTTTTCCTACGAATTTTTATTTTCGTAGGTAAAAGTTTTTAAAATTTAAATTTAATTTTAAATTCTGGTCACTCTTTTCCTACGAAATATGAACTTTTTTCTACGAAAAAAAATCGTATGAAAAGGTCTGCTCTTTGCCTACGATTTTGAAAGTTTTAGGCAAAGGCTTTCTCGCGCACCTTTGCCTACAACTTTTTTAGCTTTTACCTACGATAAAAATCATAGGGAAAGGCTTTTCCTATGATTTTTTTATCTTTTCCTATGAAAAAAATCATAGGCAAAAGTTATTTTTCTTGTAGTGACATAATAATAATCAGGTGACTTACAAGCATGCTCACCTAATTCAAGAGCCATTTTTTTCATCATACTCTGATGGATAAAAGCCACTACAAAACTCCACTACTCTAGTGGCTGACCAATTATCTTTTGTATCTAAATGCATTATGATCAAAGGTTGATACAACATAATACACCTGCCAACTATCTGAGTAAACTGCTAAGTTCATAAAATAATCATATCAATGTTTAGAATCATCATCATAATTTCTTTCTCAACTCCTCTAAAATTTTAACAATTTGATCCTTAAATTTCAATATTATCTTCAAATACAGCTCAGGTAAATGAGTATTAGTTAATAAATAATGCAAAATCTATGGGAAACTACTGACCCTCCACTTAAGAAGAGGCGTCCAAGCGTAGCAAAGACCAGCCTGAATGAAGCCTTGGGTGCAAAAAGTTAATGTTTTGATAACCGGATCGGTCAACGAACCGGCTTGATATTTGATCGTGGGTCAATCAGCTTGATCAAACATATCGGTTTGATCGAATCAAATGATATCATAATTAATTTTTAATTTAATAATATAAAATAATAAATATAAATATCATTCCAAGTGAAATATTAAAAATCTAAAAAAAATCAATCCTAATTTCATTTATCAACTACAAAGATATGCTAGTTATGGGATCCGATTCCATGACTACTTAAATACAAATCTTCTCCCTTAACCACTCATATATTTTTTTAGTTTTTTTATTTGTTAAAACTAAAAGTCTAAAAATTGATGTTGAACAGGTTCTTCAAAACCTGATCGATTCAATGAGTTTTTGTGGTTTGTATCGGGCCATATAAAAGTCAACTTTAACAATAAAATTAGACCGAACTGATGATCAATTTTTGGTTGAACCAGTTTGACCGACTGATCCGATCCGATTTTTAAAACATTGCAAAAAGTACAAAACCTGTAGTCTTTCCTTGTAGTCAGAAGGAAGTTCTTCATACACCCACCTCAAGATGGACATCCCAGGGTTGTTGTCCTCTGATTGCACTGTGGTGTGCATGTATACAATGGAGAATGGACCTTATGACAGTTGTGTGCTTAGCTTGTAGCATACGTACCTCTTCAAACGCTCCCCGCTAATAATTGGAGCTGAAAATTGGGAGAGAAATCCACTCTTTAGAATAAAAAATCCACATGCAGAACTTAATAATAATAAACATAAGAAAGGAAATATGAAGACTTTGGTACGCTCAATAACTTGATACACTCAATACGAGTAAGGTGGGGGGAAGAAAAGCCGAGGGCCAAGTGGGCCAAGGCGATGCGCCCAATGAGGAGAGCCGGGGAGGGCCAATCGAGGGTCAAGGGGAGTCGGGGGCTAGGGGGGGACCAAGATGAGCTAGGGGCTAGGGGAGGGGAGGCGGGGCTGGGGAGGGGAGTAGGGGGGCCGGGGGCTAAGATGAGCCAGGGGCTAGGGGAGGGGATGTGGGGCTAGGGAGGGGAGTAAGGGGGCCGGGGGCCAAGGAGGTCCAGAGCGAGGCATCCGATGTAGTATCTCATTGGTGATGATCCTATTTTATTTTATTTTATTTGGTAACCACTTGTAGATATATCTTGAGATAACTCTCAACAATATTCATCCACTAATTAATTAAGTGATAACATATCTCTTTTAAAATTTAAAATGCCTACTTTGATGGAAGTAGGCGATGGAAAGGAGTTAAGAAAGTTTCTATAAATAGAGATCTCTTCTAAGGTTTTTGACATCACATCATACATGAAAAAACTATACAAAAGCCATAGAGAGATTGGATCCCTAATCAAGAGCAAATCCTAAGGGCATACACCATCATTGTGCGATTGCTCGTTAATTGGAAGCACTCAACTTAATCAAGATTTATATCTTCAAGAGGAAGATCACAAACAGATTCAATGGCTGAAGGTAATACATTGATCCTATTATTATTTTATGAATTAATTTATATAATATTTCTGTATAAATTTTTAATAGTTTTCTAATAGTTGGAATCAAAGCCTCAATACCTCTGTTTTGTTTTGAAGAGAGTGTTTCCATTAATCTTCATTATTTTGGGATCTAATTAAATCTCTTATAACAACTTATTATCTCATTCTCATTGCTCGTGTGGTAAGGCGTTCTTGGTCTCTATTTCTCTTATTTAGGGATAGTTCAAAGAGAGGCTACGGATAGAACGTACCCTACACTATTTGACCCAATGGACATATGGTAGGGATATTAGAGAAGCACTAATAAGAAAGGCTACTGATAGCATATTGTTGTGTTTGACCAAACTACCTACGTATCGGAAGAATTAATAGACGCCAAGAAGATTGTTTGTGACCACCAGAAAGAGTATTAGATCTGGTGTACTCTTAATATTTAGTTTTATTTACGAGTAGCACTAGCAAGATCTATGGTCCATTTCTTGGATATGGTTTAAATAAAAAAATTTATTAAACTTCTAATGCTTGTTGGCATGGTGGTTAAGGTTTGGTTTTTAATCCAAAGGTCTCACGTTCAATTCACGAATAAAAAGGGGAAAATTCTTTTTGGTTCATGGGATGAAGCACGGAAGACAGCTTGAAAAAAAAAAGGGGCGATAAGGGGTTTTGAGAAAAAAACCGGTTGGGGGGGGGGGGGGGGGATAATTTATCACCCGTTGAATTTTTAAATACATGTTATTATCTTTTTAATGATTTGATATAATTTATTTTATTATATTATATGATATGATTTATTGTATCATCTATTTTTTAAGTTTAAATTTTTTTATATTAAAATATATCTTCTGAGTCTCTATGCCTACGATGTTTTGCATAGACTGGTCCAAGAAAATAATGAGCTATGGCTGGACATGTTTTAATTAATAAAAAATTTTCTTAAGATGATAATTTTAAAATTACATTAAATAAACGCTTGATATGCTATTCCTTCTGTTTTGCATATTAGATTTTATATTATGCATGAACAAAATTATATTTAATGGTAGCGTGAAAAATCATAATGCAAATCCTTTTAAGGTTTGATTGATCAATTGGTGTCTATAAAAGTGGTTCCTAAAGTTAAAAAGATTGTGGTTACTTAATTGGTTCCGTTGACTACCTATCTAAGGAAAGCAACTGGAGGACCCTCACCTCTCTTCCACTGGCCCAATTCAATTGATTCAGACCTTGATTTAAAATATTATGTTGATTATGATCACTATCTAGTACTCATACTAAATTGGCTAATCTATATGTATATAATGGAGTTTAAATATCATGTGATCAATATGATTTTAATTAATTGAGGAGTAGCCAAAGCATCTTTACTTAATCAAAATTATATATTGAGTTGCAAGATTTAGATGACATTAATTATAATTAATTATATTTAGTGCAATGAATCTTATTCCACATAAATTTTTATTGCATTCATATAATTAATTAAGATGGAATAATAAATTATTTTCTTAATTACCATAGGAATTCAGAAATGAGTATAATTTGTTAATGAATCTATTTAAGTATAATAACTTAGTCCACATGTTATTCTATGTTATTGATTCATGCTATTGCATGCTTACATTGGTAAGACATAGTAGTGAGTTGTATGCCTTAAATTCAGTTATATGAACATGATTTTTATTTTATGCAGCTATTTTGCCTATTAATATTTCTGATATGAAATATGATATTTTGATTTAAGTGGTGACAATTATAAAGTATGAAAGGAAAGAATTCTCCTTTAGTTTGGGTTACATGGACATTGACTATGCTATCAGGAAGGATGAACCACATTCGGTTATACCTACTAGCACTCAAGCCGAGATTGCTACATATGAATAATGGGAGCGATCTAATTACCTCAGTATAATGTTCATACGTACTAAGATTTCTTCTAGTATACGTGGTTCAATTCCTGAGTGCAAAAATATCAAGAAACTTCTGAACGCTATTGATACACAATTTGAGTGTTTAGATAAGGCACTAGCTAGCACCCTGATGGCAAAGTTGTCATCAATGAAGCTTACTACTATTGGAGGTATGCATGAGTACATCATGAAGATGAGGGACATTGCGGCTTAGTTAAAATTCCTAGAGGTTGAGATGTCAAAATCTTTCTTAGTGCACTTTATTCTGAATTTACTCCCATAGCAGTATAGTCCCTTCAAAATATCTTATAATACACATAAGAACAAATGGTCAATTAATGAACTTCTGACTATGTGTGTTCAAAAGGAAGGGAGGCTGATTCTGAAAATGGAAGAAAGTGCACATTTAGCTACTCAAAGAAAGACTAAAGCTGCTAAAGCCAAACGCAAAGGTAAGGATAAAGTATCCATCCATACGGAAGACAAGAAGGAATTCAAGTGCTTCTTTTGCAAGAAGAAATGGCATATAAAGAAGGATTGCCTCAAATTTAAGGCTTGGCTTGACAAAAAAGGTACTCTAACCTTATTTGTATATTATGAATCCAATATGGTTGTTTGTCATAACACATGGTAGATTAATTCTAGTTCTACAATCCATGTTTCAAATATTTTACAGGGTTTTTTAAATCAAAGAAAACCATTGGGAAGTAAGCAAAACATCTATTCAAAAAATAAGATGAGTTCATACATGGAAGCAATTGGGACGTGCAGCTTGTTTTAAATTCTGGTTTTGTTTTAGATTTGAAAAAGACTTTTTATATTCCAAGTTTTTCTAGAAATTTAATTTCAGTGTCAAGACTTGTACTCTCAGGATATATATTCCTTTAATTTTAATAAAGCTCTGTTGATTTATTTTATAAACTAAGCTTATTGGGAATGGTATATTGTTTGATAATTTTTTCCAAATCAATTTGAAAAAATACTCCTTACAATGTGATGCATGCCCAAACTAGCACAGGTATGAAAAGATATGTTGTGAATGAGAATTTCTCTATTTTGTGGTATCGGAGATAAAGTCATATTTTCATTGAGAGAATTAAAAGATTAGTAAAAGATAGAGTACTTGATACTCTTTATTTTATTGATTTTGGCACTTGTGTGGACTGCATAAAGAGAAAGCAAACCACAAGTCTAAGAAAGATGTCAAAAAATTTCAAAAATATTAAAAGTCATACATACAAATATTTGTAGTCCAGTATGGACTCGTATGATCAGAGATACTTCATCTCATTTATTGATGACTATTCATGATATATGTATCTCTATTTGTTTCGTAATAAGAATGAAGCATTAGATGCCTTTAAGGTGTTTAAGGCAGAAGTAGAGAAATAATGTGCAAGCAAATTAAGATCGTGAGGTCAGATAGAGGTGAAGAATATTATGATAGATACGCTGAGGATGGACAAGCACCTGATCCGTTTGCTTGCTTTCTTGAGAAAAATGAAATTGTTGCATAATACACCGTGTTGTGGTCTTCAGACCAAAATGGTGTAGCTGAAAAAAAAAACCAAACGCTATTGGATAAGGTGAGGAGTATGATTAGCAGCTCTAAGCTACCTAAATCCTTGTGGACTGAAGCTCTTAAAATGGCCAAGTATATATTAAACCGAGTTCCAACCAAGGCTGTTTCTAAAATGTCATTTGAGTTATTTAAAGGTTGAAAACCAAGTTTGCTTATATACGTGTTTGGGGATGCCCATATGAAGTGAGACTTTATAATCTAAAAGAAAGAAAACTGGACCCAAGGACTATTAATGGATATTTTATTGGATATGCTAAGAAGTCCAAAGGTTATAGATTTTATTGTCCATCTTACACCACTAGGATTATGGAATTAAGAAATGCAAAATTTCTTAAGAATGACTTGATCAGTGGGAGTGATCTATCTTAGTATTTGGCTTCTTCTGAGAAAGAATATTCAGATATTCCAACTTCTACTTCAAGCGAGAGATTGGTTGTCATTCATAGCACCCCTCAAGCTTAAATAAGTGTTGAACAACCATTCATTGAGATTCCACAAGCTACTAATGATAATCTAGAAGATCCTGTTATTCAAGAACAATCAGTTGTGCAAGATACTCCTCAAGAAGTTATTGACACAACATTAAGAAAATCAACTAGAATAAAGAAATCAACAATTCCTAGTGATTATATTGTGTATCTATAAGAATCTAACTATAGCATTGGAGCCAACAATGATCCTGAAATGTTTTTACAAGCCATGAGTTTTAAGGAATCAAACTTATGGTATAATACCATGAAGGACGAGATGGAATCTATGGCATCTAATCGAGTCTGGAATCTTATTGAGTTGCCTGATGGTATAAAAGTCCTTAGATGTAAATAGGTCTTTAAACAAAGAAAGACTCACAAGGCAACATTAAGAGATATAAAGCAAGGCTCGTTGCCAAAGGGTTCACTCAAAGAGAAAGAATCGACTACACAGAGACATTTTCTTCTGTATCCAAGAAAGAAGATTCTCTTCGAATAATTATGGCATTGATAGCTCATTTTGATTTTGAGTTACATCAAATGGATGTGAAAACTGCATTCCTTAATGAAGATCTAGAGGAAGAGGTTTATATGAAACAACCTTAAGGATTTTTCTCTAGTGATAATGAGCATTTGGTTTGTAAGCTTAAGAAATTTATATATGGATTAAAACAAGCCTCACATCAATAGTATTTAAAATTTCATGATGTGATCTCTTCCTTTGGTTTTGAAGACAACATCATGAATCAATGTATATACCAAAAGGTTAGTGGAAGCAAAATTTGTTTCTTGGTCCGATATGTGGATGACATTCTACTTGCAACCAATGATAAAGGGTTGCTATATGAGGTGAAACAATTTCTTTCCAAGAATTTTGATATGAAAGATATGAGTGAACCATCTTATGTCATTGGCATTAAGATCCATAGGAAAGATCTTGAGGCATTTTAGGATTATCTCAAGAAACTTATATCAATAAAGTATTGGAGAGATTTTGGATGAAAGATTATTCACCAAGTGTTGCACCCATAGTGAAGGGTGACAAGTTCACTTTGATCCAGTACCCTAAAAATAAACTTGAACGAGAACATATATAAAATATTCCATATGCTTCAGTTGTTGGAAGCCTAATGTATGCTTAGGTTTGCATAAGACCTGACATTGCATTTGCAGTAGGATGTTGGAAAGATATCAAAGTAATCCATGTTAGACCACTAGAGAGTTGCTAAAAAGATCATAAGGTACATAGCAGACTTGACTGCTACCTCTACTATGGAAGTAAAGTTCGTTGCTTGTTTTGAGGCTACATCGCATGGTGTATGGTTGAAGAGTTTCATCTCAGGGCTTAGAATTGTTGATTCTATTACTAGGCCAATTAAATTATACTGTGACAATTCAGCTGCTGTATTTTTTGCTAAAAATCACAAGAGTGATAGTCGAAGTAAACACATCAATATTAAGTATTTAGTCATAAGAGAATGTGTTAAAGAAATAAAGTGGTCATAGAACATGTTAGCACTGAATTGATGATAGCTGATCCTTTGACTAAAGGCAAGCCAATTAAGAATTTTAAGGATCATATGGTTCGAATGGGAGTTGGTCCCATAATATAATTTAGTTGCATGGATAACTACTTATACAAAGAAACTCTTATTTCAATTATTTATTTATTTCTCATTCAAGTGTACACATTATTTGATTTTCGAGAAATGATAAAATTTTCTTTTGGACTATGAATAAACATAGGGTTTATTCATTAAGTTATGTTATCACATTTGGAATAGTGGTAAAGGAATTGAATGCATTGTAATACATGAAAGATAATACTCAATTATAAAGGATCTATTGCCATGATTCATGTATTTAAGTTTCTTTTTCAGTGTTAAGGATTGTGGATTAAAATAAAATATACGAACCAAATGGAAGAATATAGTATTTCGTTGGTGATGACCTTATTTTATTTTTTTATTTGGTAACCACTTATAAATATATATCGAGATAACTCTCAACAATATCCATCCACTAATTAATTAAGTGATAACTATATCTTTTTTGAAAATTTAAAATGCCTACTTTGATGAAAGTAGGCGATGGAAGGGAGTTAAGAAAGTCTCTATAAATAGAGATCCCTTCTAAGGTTTTTGACATCACATCATACATGAGAAAACTATACAGAAACCAGAAAGAGATTGGATCCCTAATCAAGAGCAAATCCTGAGGGCATATACCATCATTGTGCGATTGTTCCACTCGCTGATTGAAAGCACTCAACTAAATCAAGATTCATATCCTTAAGAGGTAGATCATAAATAGATTCAATGGCTGGAGGTAATACATTAATTGATCCTGTTATTATTTCATGAATTAATCTATATAATATTTCTGTGTAGATTTTTAATAGATCTCTAACACCCGATTGACGAGGGGAGCAGCAAGAGGGGAGCCAGGGGGGGGAGGCCAGGGAGGGGAACCGTGCGGGCCAGAGGTTGACGGAAGGTGGGGGGGAGCAATAGGGTGGGGGAGAAGGAGGGGGGAAGAGGGCCGTGGCCCGATCTGCCCTAGGCAGGCCAGCGGGCGCGCACGGTCCGCCCATGCCCCATGAGCGCAACGATGTGTGCGGGTGCATCGCTAGGCGCGTGGCTGCACAGTGATGTGCCCGTGCGTGTCGATGGCGATGGGCGGGCGCGCCAGACACGCATGCAGCGCCTGCCCCCTTTAGCGATGTAGGGATGCCAACGATGCCCTAGGCATGTTGCTGATAGCAATGCACTTAGCAATGCCCAATGCGTCATTGAGACGTGCACGGGCACTGCTTTTAGTGACGACATCGTCGCATCGCTAATTACTGACGTGGCTACAGCATCATCACCCAGTGCCAAAGGATCTTCAGCTGAGCACCCAAACTAGCCAAAAGAGAGGAGGAGAGAAGAAACGAGCATGGCAGGGAAATGCTTTGCTTATCAAGTCTGTTTCGAGACTGACATTTATTTTAGAGGTCCCTTCTCTCCTCGTTCGGTGAATTTTCTCAACTTCTAGTCAAGTTTAATGCTATTATGTTTGTCCCCACAACTGCAGATGTTATTGCTGGCCCTATCATGATACTAATATTACCAACGTGCGCTGTTTCATGCGGTTGTAATAAGAGAATCTAGCTGAGGCTGGTCCTTGTCTTGCCTTCTTCCCCTCATTTATATTTTTTTTCGTAAATAGTTTTATATATCTAGATTGTTTAATAGCAAAAAGATTAAGAGTGTCCCACTGTTTTCGAAGTAGGAAAAGTCCCAATCCCCAATGTTCTGAACGCCATAGGAGATGTCTTTCTATCACTCCATGAAAAAATAAGAATCGTCTTGATATTATTGAAGGAAATGTGTACGGAAGAGCAGTAATGTTATATAGAAAATGTGCATAAGCAGCAGTATGAATGATTCAGTTACTATAGAATTCCGCTGTAGCATTGACTACAACACTATATTCAAATCTACAATCTAGAATTCTCCACCTCTTCATTCTTAAATCTATATAGATTTCAAAACCACCCAACCCTTTGACCCTTTTCATCTTTAAAATTCATAATCCATAAAGAGGAGATGATTGCCTATTTGAATATAATCAAATTTAATTCACACACACACACACACACACACACACATAAGGAAAAAAAAAATAAACACCGTTGCATTTAAATATAATCAAACCTGAATTTAATCCTCTTTTTATTTATTTGATCTACAAAATTTATAAATCCTAAAAATAAAAAAAAAAAAAACTTTAAAAATAATCTAAATTTATGCTCTGTTTGGATAGAGAAAAAAATGAAAGAAAAAAATAAAGGAAAAAAAAATGAAGAAAAGATAAAAGTGAAAAAAAAATATTTTTTCCTATTTGGATGAGTAGAAGAAAAATAGAGAGGAGAGAAAAATTGATAATTTACAATAATAATAATGCCCTTATTATAAATGATTAAAAAATATATCAATTTTTTTTTGAAATGTTCAATATTGGAATGAAAAAAAAAAATGAAAGAGCACTTTTAAATTTTCTCTCCGAAATCTTTTTAATTTCGGAGAGAACTTTTACATAGGACCCATCACTTTTTTCTCTGCTTTTTCTTTAGCTTTCTTTTCTCCCTACTTTTCTCTCTATCCAAACAAGATAAATTTTATTTTCTCTTATATTTTTTCTCTAGTTTTCTTTCCTTCCTACTTTTCTCCATCCAAACAAAGGCTTAAAGAGAGAAAAAAATGATCAGAACTAAACTTAACTGTATTCAAATATAACCAAATCTCTTTCCCTCTCTACATACATACATACACATACATACACGCACATATATATATATATATATATATATATATATATATATATATATATATATATATATATATATATATATATATACATACATACATATACATATACATATATACATATATACATATATACATATATACATGATACATACATGTATACATACATACATATGTATACGTATGTATACGCATGTGTGTATATACACACACTGAATTTATCTAAACATTTTCTCAACTACATAAGAACAACTATATTTTAGAAGACCTGACGAAATTTTAAGCTGACGGTTAGCTGCCTAACACAATCCTCCTTCTTTAGTCAAACTTAAAACAGATATTGATAAAGTTTATATATATATAAATATATAATTATTTTTTAAAAGAAAAAACCCATGAGCACTGAATAAAGTTAAACAAAACTCTAAAGACAAACATATACAAGTTGAACGACCGTCTGTATCTTAATTGTTTTTTCTTAGGTAGATTTGAAGATCAACAGGGATATCAACTCAAATTATTAAATACAAAAATAGATCTAAAGTGATATTAACCGATCTACTTGCACTCTTAACCAAACTGATCTCCAAGATCTAACTAGTTTTACATTTTCTTGAATTAAAAAAAAAAAAAAAAAAAAAAAAAAAAAAAAAAAACTAGAACGAAGACCCTGATCAAAACTCATATAACCTCTTAAACTCAATAATAACTTCCAACTCAACCAGTGGCAATAGCTAAAGTTGACATTCGACTTGGAATGCAGAACAATTCAGCAGTCAGAACTAAATGTTCACCAAATATTGGACTAAAATTTGATCGACCTGAAGGATATCCTACAGACGTAGAAGAAAACTATGAAATCATAGGCCAAATTTTCAGCAGACAATGACCAACCTAAGTAGTATAATAAACAAATAAACGTGCTCAAGACAAACCTTCTAAAATTGCCGGTCAACGAGAATCAGGTAAAGAACGCTGTTATAAATAGACCCGGTACGCCATCCTACAAAACCGCCCGCCTCCGTGTCCCTCCAAAGTATAGAAGGCGGGGGAAAAGCGTAAAATATGCGCCAATGAACGAATTTAATGGTATCCGTTTCCTCTTCGAGTATGTTAGAAGGTTCGACTGCAAATTTCATTCAGCAATTCAAAGCAATTTTATAGATAAGGCCCGTCCTAAACCAGTCAGTAAGCACATCTATCACCCTAAACAGGAAAACGAATCAGTATTTAACCCCAAAAAAAAGAAATTCACTGTGTAAAGATACCAGACGGAGAATCTTGCACTTGCCGAAGGGCAGAAACCTGTGCAATCCACTGAGCATTCCATGTCCATCAGAAATTCATTGGCAAGCTGAGAACAGAAAACAACAGCCCCAGCTCAAAAACAAAAGATGAAAAATGTACCAACAACACCAATCCACATCTAAATTTTCAATTGCCTGCGTGGTAGGCATAAATGAGTTTCTTAGCACGTAGCTGGCCCAAAATAGAAAAAAAAATAACAATAAAAACAAAAGGAGCATCTCCTGCCTCAGAATTACATGGTCACGAAAGACTAAACAATGCAACAATAAAGACAAAAGGCAACAATTTGCTCGGATGACTGCCTCTGCCTCTTCTTTAGAAGAACCACCACCTTCGCCGCTTGGTTTTCCTCTGATATATATGAGAAATTATTAATAATAATCACAGAATCTGTCAATTACCTCATAGGTTTATTTAGGAACACTGTAGCCATGAGATCTTGTCCATATGGATAATTTTGAGAGAAAAAATACATATAGAACATTTTGGACTGCATGAAGGTGATAAGACACACTACTGAATAGTAAGCAAAGAACTGCATAAAACAGTCAGTCCTAAATCATTTAGACGTTGCAAGAAGAGGACCTTGTTATGGTACTTCATGTAAAAAAAACACAAAACAACTAAACAGAAGACACCATCATTCATGGTAATGAAATCATGTCTGGCATAAAATAAATATCATTATACAATTAAATGCATTTAACTAATTAATCAGTTAACATTAAAAACATATGGAAGAAATGCTCAAATTAGATATTTGCCAGTTATACTAAAAGAATGAAGAACAAAAAGATCTAAATGCACTGGTCCCTGAAAAAATGCTCCAAAATTGCTAAATAATGAATTTAGAAACAATTAAAGTTTGAACATAAATAATACATATTCACATCACACTACAGTATAATTTAAGAAATTTTTTTTATACAACACTTAATGTCAGTCTAAAATTATGAGAACTACACAAAAAAGAACCTATTTATCACAAAATTCTTACTGCTGTGTCAGAACTTTTCTTCTTAGCTTTTCTCTATCATTCTTTATTTAAATTTTCCTAATTTTTATGTCTGGAATGCTGAAAACTGAAGGAAAACTATCAAAACCAAGATACCATGAGGCTTATCAAAACTAATTTCTTAAACCTGGCAACATAATTTTTCCCTTGTTATCAAAATTTGAGGTACAAAAGCTTCTAAAACGTCATTTCTTCAAGCTGATCCTATAGAGCTTCACGTGTCTGGCAAAAAACTCTTCAGTCAATACCTCAAGAAAGGCCATGAAAGTTTTATTTCTCAGCAATGATGCATATAAAGACAAAGGATAACTAGAAATAATATCCAAACAAAAATGATTTTCGCCAGGCTCAAAAAGGCCTGAAAGCTTAACACTGAGTTATGGATAACAAAGTTTCACAATCTGGATAATTTGAAATCATGCCAACAATATGCTCATCAGAAGGGCGCTGTATCATAACAAAGAACAAGCATAATTGCCATATGGTACCATACCCCCCACCCCAACAGCCTAGGAAACTCCTGCAGATAGAAACACATTTCAATAAAAATATTTTAGGGTTGTATTAAATTTACAAAACCCTACCTTTTCAGCAACTTACCAGTTAAAAATAGATGTTCTTGCTTTATTAATCAAGCAACTACAACTCTATTAGCAAGCAATTGGCTTCATGCAGATTCAACAATATAAATTGTTACTAGCTGTCCAACTTCCAGGAACCAACATAAACAGGTATGACAAAACTCAAGCTATCCCAACTGCTCTTCTTTCCCAGAGGATATCTTCCACCATCAAAAAATTTTCTTCAGAGTGTTTCCCAGAAACAGAAGGTCTCTAAATGGAAGGTTACTACTTAAGCCCACCCCTACCTGCATCCTTGTTATGAAGCTTTTGAGTCATATTTTTGGAATATTCTAAATTAGCTTCACATGTATTGTTCTCTTGGGACAACAGAAATTACTTCCTTTATGACCTCTTAACACCATCAATGCAGATTAAATGGAATACGTTCCATTTCATTGCAGAAAAGCAACAATGCAACATACAGTTGTGAAGGGTATAAAAAATGTCAAATTTACATTGCAAAAAAAAAAAAGGAGCAGGTATAATATTGACAAGACTTGTTGATTAACATATCATGTAGCATATCTGACTGTATTCTTAAACAATAAGGTGCATCTTTGGTCACATCAAATTTAAACCAAGGGAAAAGACCTTGTAATTTTATTTAGATAAAAAGAGAGATATGCAAACCTTGTTTTCTTGATCACGGGACTGTATTATTATAGATTGGGGAAGAACACCTTTGTCGATGCTCCGGACATATGGTTCAACCTTCTCTTTTAATAGATCATTCAACTAAAATTGCATTAAATGAATATGTAAGTGCAGAATTTAGTACATAAAGAAATATACAATATTGACAAATAATGTAGTGTGTATGCATATGTCAGTTCATGGATCTAATAAGATGTATAATCATGATTATTTTCAAACAAGCATGAAGCACGCATTAAGCATACCCCAATGAGTAGTGATTGCCAACCCATCAAGATGCACATGTATGCATATTAAGATTCTAGTATATACAAAAATTTCCTAATGAGAATAGAGCACGAATTTGCAGATAAGTAGCAGCAACCAATCCACAGACATGCATTTGGGTATAGCACAGACAGTCTAAAAGATAAAAGAATTGCTTTTTAAGAAAGAAATGATGTTCCATCAGGGCATCTGAAGGGTGGTTTCCTTCTTCAGTTTCTAAAAGCATTGAAATACACCCCACGTTGTCAGGTTGAGGTCACTGGACTATAGCTTTCTACAGTAAGAAGACAGGAACATCAAGCATGCTACAGCAATAAAATCCACTTGATGATTGGTTAGTCAACTCAACTCATCTAAGCCTTTTCCCAACTACATGGGGTTGATGATTGATTAGTCAGTTACTACAAATCTGTGCACGGTCTTGATCACTCTCAAGCCAATGACTCGTGACCCTGAGCATTTTAAACTCCTATGCTGACAGGATAATTATAGAGAGAGAGAGAGAGAGAGAGAGAGAGAGAGAGAGAGAGAGATGTATTTTCAGACATCTTAATTATGCAGAAGGACATATAGACATGGCATCCTTGTTGCACAGCCAAGGTCACTGGTAAGGCTTTACAAGTAAAACAGGTATAATTCTCTGAAACGTAATTTTGTTACCAACAGATGACTGTTTCCACTCTCAGATATCAAAGAAAATACAAAACAAAGTTTTCTAGATGAGATTAGATCAAGTTAACATGGTTGCTTTAGCATGTCTGTTTTATTTTTTTTTTACAAAATCAACACAAGAATAATCACATATGACAAGCAAAACCTAGGCATTAGCTAACAGATATTGAATCAAGGAAGCCTATCCCTTCATTCAAATTCAGGGCTAGATCTTCTATTGCAAAGTTTATGATGCAGAGGATCTTCAAGCAAATTTAATTATTGTTATTACTTGCAATCACGTGCATGATGGGAGCAAATCAAGTTTATGCATATAAAAAATTATAGGAAAGACTAGTGGTGGGTAAATCACGAGATCATGAATTTTTGGGTTATTAATGGAAACATATACATGAAATTTTCATGATCAAATCAAGATGTCTCAGGAAGCACTAGATAATTTATTTAAGAAAGTTCATCTTTGTTCTTTATAAAGATTTTAGAATCATTAAAGCCCATATAGGTTGTTGGGAGTCAAAGTTGGTTGCTTAGGACTGACCCAGTTTTATACATTCAGCGAAGTAAATTGAACAAAATTTTGTACTGAAGTGTCAAATTTTTGAGTTGTATTTGACCCAGTTGTATTCAAAAGCATATATTTTGATATTTTTGATAGCTTGAAATATCACCCATACAAAGTGAATTTCAAACATTACTAAATTATTTGTCTACTCTTTCTCTCTATATAGGGTTTCCATAAGAATCCACATCCAGTCCAAATCTCGTTGTACATTGATCCTCTTTAATGTAATGCAGCAAGAGGTGAGCACATTCACATCCTTTCTGCACTTCCAACCAGGTCCTTATGCTCCTCTCACAATTGTAAGTCTTGACTGGGATTAAGCAGAACTGAAC
This sequence comes from Calamus simplicifolius, assembly GCA_900491605.1. Taxonomy (NCBI): domain Eukaryota; kingdom Viridiplantae; phylum Streptophyta; class Magnoliopsida; order Arecales; family Arecaceae; genus Calamus; species Calamus simplicifolius. The sequence continues at coordinate 1,336,938 of UESW01003957.1, read as the reverse complement.
ATGTTTCTCTCTTCTATTTTTAGCTCCATCTCAGGCATTACCAGGTTGATATAACTTAAGTATATCTTCACTTACTTTCACATAGTATAGTGCTTTAATATCCATGAAAGAAAAAGTATTCAACATAATAAACTCATAAAAAATTAGGAACTGGAAAAATGTTTAAAAGTTGACACATGGCCATCATAGCCACAAAAGAAAAAGAAAAGAAAAGAAGAGCAAGTGCACAAAGGCAGAGCTAGAGAGCCAAGCAGCGCAATTCTCTTCTGCTCCCCATCCCCCAAACTTTCAAATTTTATCATCCATAAGTGCATGGAAGGGGAACACCACAGTCTTGGGACCTAGCATGCATTCAATAATTAACTAATTCCTAAAATTAACGGATTTCTGTTGCGACTTTTTCATTATGATATGGAATGGGTTGCCTATTGTGTCTAAAATAGATTGATGGTAATTTATCACAATCTTAGACATGCATCTGCTAAACTTATAGTTAAGATGATTCAAGTACCCTGAACTACTCGTACCCCTCAACCATCCAATGAAATCTCAATGGGTCTTCCAAATGACCTCTTCCAACAATAGAACCTTGACCAGAGATTAAAAAAAAAAGAAGGCAAAGCCTTCTCAAATAACTCTTCTTCTTCTTCCTGAAGAAGAGTTCTACAGTTCCACACAATGCAGTTTTTTTTTAAAAAAAAAAAACTTAAACCTTGGCTTTTATGATTTTCCTTTTTCTATTCGTTCTCTAGTTATTTTCTTCGCTATCTGTTTGCATCAGTATTTTTTTTTTTCTTTTGCTCCTGACCTTGTCATGATACTTGCACCAGATAATTCATTTCAGAATAACACTTGCCTATTGCTTGTCCAACAACCCACCCACGACCACTCCAGTTTAAAATCCTAGCAAGGCCTCTGTAAGCACACTTGGTCAATAGACTGCTTGCTCTTGATGGTTAATTTTATAATTTTAACATGCAAGAAGGCAATGAACCTAGATCATGCTCCCTGACATCCACATCTGCTTCAAAACTAATATAATTTCTTAGATCACAATATGCACAAATCAAACAGTAGTAAAATTCACATGACCTCAGACCAAAGGTAAGACTGAAACACAACCATACCTGTCTTGGCGCCATTTTGCTTCCCACTGTGTATCCAGTATTTTGTCTGCTATTTCTCTTTGAGCATTTAGAAGTGTTGCCATCTCTAGTAACTTCTTTGGATCTTTCAAATCCTCCTCAGTCCATGAAGATGCATTTAGAGGAAGGTCCAATTCCTAGAAAAGCCCCACATCAGAATTTCAATGATTCAACATGTGACCCATATTAAATTGTGTTCCCATGCAGATATGCACCCAACCTATATTGGCATTATTAAATGACTAATTTTATCATGATTGCCATCCCCCTCATGCAGAATCAACTTTTATAACCTTTCTTATTCCCTACTTTCCACATTACAAATATACTAAGTTGCATTGTTCCTTCAAAAGCAGAAAAATTGAAGTACATAGTTCACAATTTGGTTTCTTCAAAATTGGCAGCCACCTAAACCTCACTGTTCCACATTTTCCAATGAAGCCTGGGACTAGCATCATCAGTGTTCAAGACATAAGAAAGATGAACAAAAAAGGTCAATAAAATTATTTGAAGAATTCAGGGAAAAAAGTTAGCTAATAGCAATCTTGTTAACTGCTTTGGACTTCTTAAATGAAAGACTATATTATGCTGAACATGAAATATAAACAGAAAAAAGTAATATTTGTAAAGTGCAAGCTAGCCTGTAACAAAATTGAGGTAGACTCATAGTACAACATCAGTTTACAACTATTATCCAATTTTTATCCATTGCATCATAGTGAAAATATACAATGTCTTTTAGTATATTTGTCACGAAAATTGAAGAATAGATTTTTCTCACTTCATTTTTATATAATACACAAAAGGTTAGCTATATACAAACCCAACTACTAAGAAAAAAAGGAAACTGACTAGACAGATCCCGTGATTTACGGACTGACTAGGTAGATCTCATTATTTATGAAATATTCTAATTAGATCAGCCTGATCCTACAATATTCTAATTAAATCGCCTAATCTTAGGAAATCAGCCTAATCCTAGAATATTCTAATTAGATAAGCCTGATCTTAGGAAATCAACCCGATCCTAGGAATACAAGTTGTTAAGAATTATTAAAAAAAATTTCATACTCCCCCTCAAACTGATGAATAGGTTTTTTTCATTACCAGCTTGGACACTATATTTTGAAACCTTAAACTACTTAAACCCTTGGTAAGTACATCTGCAAGTTGGCCATGTGTGAAAACATAAGGTATACGGATCAATCCACTCTCCAACTTCTCTTTAATGAAGTGTTTGTCCACCTCAATATGCTCCATTCGGTCAAACTGTACTGGATTGTGTGCTATGTTGATTGCTGACTTGTTGTCACAATAGAGTCTCATTGGACCATCCCATTTCTTTTCAAGTCTTCTAAAATGATCTTTAACCAAAGTAGCTCGCACACTCTTTGAGCCATTGCTCAAAATTCTGCCTCTGCACTTGATTGTGCTACCACACTTTGCTCTTTACTCCTCCATATCTTGAGATTCCCACCAAGCAAAGTACAATAACCTGAAGTTGATCTTCTATCTACAATTGACCCAATAACCTGAAGTTGATCTTCTATCTACAATTGACCCAACATAACCTGCATCTATATATGCCTCAAGTACTAAACCTCCATTTCTTTTAAACAAAATACCTTTTTTTGGTGTTCCTTTAAGATACTATAACACCATGCAAGCTGCTCACAAATGAATATCCTTCGGATTGTGCATAAATTAGCTAATTACACTCACTGCATAAGCTATATCCGGTCATGTGTGAGCCAGATAAATGAGTTTTCCTACCAGACGTTGGTGCATCTCTCTATCTACTGCAGAATTTTCTTCTACTAGTCCAAGTCTATGATTAGAATCTATTGGAGTACTTGCCGGTTTGCATGTTGTTTTTCCTATTTTCTTGAGAAGATCTGTAACATACTTTTGTTGGAAGATAAATATACCCTGCCTCAAATGAGCCATCTCAATTTCGAGAAAATATTTCAACCCCCCTTGATGCCTTGATCTCAAACTCCTTAGCCAAACATTGACTTAAGAACTATTTCTCCTCATCATCATCTCCAGTCACTATTATATCAGCAACATACACCAAGAGAGCTGTAACTCCCCCTGAAGGTGAGTGCTTAGTGAACAATGTATGGTCCCATTGACTCTGCCTATATCCTATGGCTATCATAACTCTTGCAAATCTTCCGAACCATGCCTGTGAAGATTGTTTGAGTCCATACAAAGCTTTCTTCAACTTACACACTGTATGAGCAGCCAAGTCATTTCTATAACCTTATAGAATTTTCATATAAATTTCTTCCTCTAGTTCTCCATGCAAAAATGCATTCTTGACGTCAAACTATTGCAAATCCCAACCATAATTAGCTGCTAAAGACAACAATATTCTAACAGTGTTCATCTTTACAACTGGAGCAAAAGTCTCTAAATAATCCACCCCATAGGTTTGTGTATACTCCTTGGTCACCAATCTTGCTTTATATCTCTCTAGTGATCCATTTGCTCTATACTTTACTGTATAAACCCATTCACTATATAAAATCGCTATTAGACCAACTATGTTATATGGAATAGAGTGTTGGGCAATACTAAAACAATATGTGAATAAATTAAGTGTAACAGTAATGCGTATGTTAAGATGGATATGTGGTAAAACTTTAAAAGATAAAATTAGAAATAAACATAAAAGAGAAATGATAGAAGTAGCCCCAATTGAAGATAAAATGAGAGAAAATCGATTACGGTGCTTTGAACATATACAACGAAGACCTTTAGATGCTCCAGTTAGAAAGAGTGATCTTTTAATAATTTATAGTAAGGATAGAGGTAGAGGCAGATCTAAACTAACATGGACAAAAAAACAATTAAAAAAACATAACTATTTGTAATTTGAATGTCGACTTAGTCCTGATAGAGTGGAGTGGAGGAAGCAAATTCATGTAGCCGACCTCATGTAATTGGGAAAAGGCTTAGATGAATTGAGTTGAGTTTTTTTTCCTATAGGCAACTCACTAGCTCTCAAGTCTTGTTTTTCTCCCATGCCTCCATTTCCATATTCATAGCCTATTTCTATTTTTCATTGGATAAAGCCTTAGACACGGTAATACGTATAGCAATGGTGTTTAGGCTAACAAGAAAGGTTCCATAAGATGACAAAAAATTCTTGAAAGACAATATTTGAGAGAGGATATAAAGGTCGTTTTGTGCACTCTCAAGTTTTTTTTTCTAATTGCAATGGGAAGGTTTAAATCGTCATTATTTTCATAAGGCTCAATCTCAGTTTGTAATGTAGGTTCAAAAATTTTACCTCATTCGTAGAATTTGGATTGGACTCTTAGATCTGTACAGATTCAAGGATAGCCATCTGCCTCCTTGAATACACCTTGCTATATTTCTCATCCTTAAGAATAGATTTAGATCTTTCTGAAGAATTTTTTAACACAGACATAGGCATAGACATCAAATCGGGCATGGGACATTGACTTGAGGATACAGGAGAAGGATACGAAACTGGTTGAGAACTTGAACTTGAGGAAGGAAATAAGGATGACGATGGTAGCTCAAGAGGAAAAAAAGCTCGAACTTGAGGAAGGAAATGTGAGCACCTAGGCTTGGACCAGCCAAAATGGGCCGGCCCAATCCCATCCATGCGCTCACGCATGGATATGGCGGTGGAAACTCCTCCCCTTACCTAATTTCCTCATATATATATATATATATATATATATGGGGGGGGGGGGGGGGCTTAGGGTTTTCATAGCGCCGCCAAGAGAAAAAAAAAAAGAGAGAAAAAGAGAAGAAAAAGAGAGGAAAAAGTGGAGAAGCAAAGCCCTTCATCGTCAGGATTTCGTTGGATGCTAGGAAAGAGAGGTAAGTTCTTAGCGGATCATTAAAGATAGAAAGAAATTAGGCATAGATGATAAACGCGGTGAGGGGATTATATATATATGGATATATAAAGGAGAGGAGAAGGTGAGTACTCGGATTGCGGCACAGACCCAATGATGGGTTCTAGAAGAAAAATTAATTTTTATTTTATTTTATTTTATTAAAGTTTATTTTGTCAATTAAATAAAATATATGAATTGTATCAACTGAAGGGGACAACCAGCGTGGCAGGGAGGAGTCGTCAGTGAGGGGTTGCTAGCTAAATTATGAAGTAAGAATTCTCCAACATAATTTTTATCGGTATTGTATAAATAATAATTATTGGTTTTTGATAATTTATGTTGGATAAATTATGGATGTCGTGATGCTTTCTGATTCTTGATTTGGTTTGGTTTGGTTGATGAATATTTGCTTAATTATGATTTATAAAATTTTATTGTCACGGTTGAGTTGCGATGCGTTGATATGCATGCCATAATGGTTATGATACATGAGTGCATGATGATTGATGCTCTAGGCTGGCCATGTGAGAGCCTTGCCATAGGCTAGAAATGTGGCAATATTGCCGGTCACAGGCTGGAGTATGACAATGTGGGCCCCGCCACAGGCTAAAAATATGGTAGTGTTGCCCGTCATAGGCTGGAGTGTGACAGTTGCCCGGCCACGGGCTGAAACGTAGTTATGGTAGTCTAGAGCTGAAAACCAAGTAGATTTGGATCCAATATATGACTGGTTGAGTCTGAAGTCATTAGATGTGTATTACATGATTGTATGATGACATCTACATTTATTGGTTTGATGGTTTGGATTTTCTTAATCATGTATTTATACCATAAAGGTTATCTATTTAATTGCTATGTAAGAAGGTAAATTTTATGTAGAGGATTCTTACGGGGCTGTTGAGCTCATTATATTCGTTGAAATTTTTTTTCAGGTTGAGGTGATTAATTTGATAGGATGGGATGGAGCGACGTTACAGTTATTAAAATTAGTTAGATATATAGAAATTTTATCTTAATAAATTTTTCTAAAGATTGTAGGAAAAAATGAACTTATGTTTATGACACTAGTGGATGTTTACCTAGTTTACTTTTAATTATGATAATTACTATTTCTTTAAATGATAAAACTTTTGTGGAATATAGTGTAGATTGTTTATATTAGGCCTTGCATGGTCTCTAGGGCTTGTTTTAGGGTTCATGCTGCCGTGTCACGTAGCCGAATCAGATGGTGGATTTCGGGCGTGACAGGAAATGAGGATGACAATGGTAGCTCAAGAGGAAAAAAGTCCTTATCTTCCATTACGGATTTCTTCCCCTGAAGATAAAGAACAGTATAATAGGACTCTTGTTTATTGAAGGTAACATCTACTGAAACATAGAATTTTTTGATGGAGGATGGTAATACTTGTACCACTTTTGAGTCAAAGAATAACCCACAAAGACACATTTCAATGCTCTCAATCAAGTTTTCCCCTATTTTGACTATGAATATGGACAAATGCCACACATTAAATATCCTAGGAACAAGGTTATTTATGGTTTCTAAGTCAAGATAAAATGTTGAAAGCATTTCCATTGGACTTTTGAAATCCAAGACTTTGGAAGGCAATGGGTTTATAAGATGTATAGCTGTAAGAACTGCTTCCCCCAAAAAAGATTTCGATACATTCTTTTGGAATATGAAGGCTCGAGTTGACTCAAGAATGTGGCCATTTTTTCTTTCAGCAACTCCATTTTGTTGTCGGGTATTGACACAGGATGACTCATGTACTATTCCTTTCTTCTAAAAGTATGGAGAAAGAATTTGATTGAAATAGTCCCTAACATTATTGACCGAAATCTTTTAATATTGACCCCAAATTGATTTTTAATCATGAAGTGAAAGTTTGAAGAATGGTACTGACATCAGATTTATTTTTAAGTAAGAAATCCAAGTAGCATAGTACAATCATCAATAAATGACACAAACTATCATGCCCCAAAAACATTAAGAATAGTAGATGAACCCCAATGTCACTGTAAATAAGGTAAAAAGGAACAGAACTTCTTTTATTATTAATTAAAATGGTATGCGTTTGTGTTTAGCAAGTTCATACACTTCACAATAAAAATTCTTGGCATCTAAACCTTTAACAAAGAAAAAAAGAATTTTAATGGTCCTAAATAATGGATGTCCAAGTCGGCGATGATAAAGCCAAACATTTTCTTTATTGGATAAAAAACTCTCAAAAATAAAAGAATGAGATAACTTGCTCTTGCTAGTGCTTAATTGGCTTGGTGCTTCAAAGTAATAAAAGCCATCACATTCTCTAACAAGTCCAATTGTCCACCCCGAATCCTTGTCCTGAAATATACAATGACTATGATGAAAAATCACATTGCAACATAAGTCCTGAGTGAATTTTTGAATAGATACAAGGTTAGTAGATAATTTGAAACATGAAGACCATTTCTTAGGATAAGCGATGGACTTATTCAAGCATCTCCTACACCTGCTATAGTGGTCAAGAAACCTTCAGCTGTGGCTATTTTTCTACTGCTTGGGCATGGGGAATATATGAAAAAAATGTTTGATGAGTCATATGGTCGGTAGCTCCCGATTCTAAAACCCAAGAGTCGGCAAAGGTTCTATCCAAGACATTTAATCCAAAAAAGAAAGAAAACTCACCTGAATAGGCCAATGAACAAGTTCCTAAAGGTTTGTCAAGATTGCCAATAAGGGATCTCACTCTTTTGACCTCTTCTTGATTGAGAGCAACTGACTCTTGTGGTGTTGCTTCATTCTATTGAGTCGCAACAACATCGGCTTGGCCATTGCTCCTTGTTTGTCCTCTTTTTTGATAAGCTTGCTATTGAATTTTTTGATCACTCCGCTAACCCCATTCTCGGCTTGAAGTAAGGGCTTTGTTTCAACAATCTCAGACAACACAGTCTATGAAAAAATACCAGCTATGAAGACTGGCGTAACAAGAAGAAAAAGGAACATCGACAACAAAGGCCAACAATAAGTTGGCAATAAAGACAGAGAAAAAGCAAGCAGAAACTTGACAATGAAGGCCAAAAAAATCTAAGAGGTGTGAAACCCTAGGGCTCTGATACCATAACGAAAATTCAAAAATAGATTTTTCACTTTATTTTTTGTATAATGTACAAAAGGTTAGCTATATACAAAACCTAGCTACTAAGAAAAAAAAACTGACTAGGCAGATCTCATGATTTACGAACTGACTAGGCAGATCCTATGATGTACGACTAACTAGGTAGATCCCATGATTTATAAAATATTCTAATTATATCAGCCTAATCCTAGGAAATCAACCTGATCCTACAATATTCCAATTAAATCATCCTGATATTAGAAAATCAGCCTAATCCTAGATTATTCTAATTAGATCAGCCTGACCTTAGAAAATAAACTTGAACTTAGGAATACAAACTGTTAAGAATTGTTACAAAATATCCTACAGTCTTCACTAAAGAAATTGGCCAAACACTAAGCAGACATGTATAACATTAATTTCTAACCCTTACCATTAACCTATTATGGCATCCTATTTGGTTGTAGGGTTTCCAAAAGCACTCATTTAAGCATGAAGGAGAAATAAGCGGAGAGCTTAACCAAATATTTCAGGGTAGGATGAAAGATGAAAGAGAATAATTGAAGGAGAAAGAAATTAGTTTCTTCAGCCAGATTAACCCCTAGTGCTTTTGCTCTCTTGCACTTTGTTCTCCCCTCTATTCTCTCTCTAATTTGTTTATATCTCTGACTCTTATGGTATTCACTTTAAACTACTATATAATAACATTTATTTTCTCTTATTTAAATTTGCAATCTGATATAAACGCCACTAATAAGATTGATTTCATTTGTCAAAGCCAGAGCTTAAAATCCTGTGGTTTGCAGAAATCTGAATAATTTCCAGAAATTGATTTTTGGTTAATGTGGATTCTTCTTAACCTCAAAATCCTAAGAACATTCTTCCTGACACTAGACCCTACTTCTAAGAAATTGGTCTATCATCCTAATTGCTGTTAACCATGATCTCACTTCAATTTCATCTTGTCATTAGGTTCAAAAGCAAGTAACCTCTTCATCCCAGACCATAGTTTAAGCCCTTCCTCCACCAATGCATAGCATGACATTTCCCACCAGTGCAGGTTTGAGTTTGCATGAAGCTGAAACTCACTGAAGTTGACAATCTTCCTACACAACTGCTCCATGAATTGTATGGACAACATGTTTTTCTACCAAGGAGAACACAAGATTTTTCAAATTGATTATATAGTTAATAACATATCAAGGAACTTCAATTTTTAAAAGTTGAAGAAAGTCAGCATTCTATCATATCTAAATCTCATGGTTTTCGCATAATGTGCTGTTTACAGAGTTCTGCCAATAGACCAATCAAGGTTATCATCTCACATTGTTTAAAGAAAATAAAAATAAATAAACCAATAATTAATTCCAAGAAATAAAATGCCCAAAACAACATGCCTTGTAGAAAGTTGAAAAGTAATGGATGGACAGGATGGTCTATGAACATTAAAATGCAAAAGAAAGATCAAGTTGCATCTCACTCTCTTGGAAATGTAATTATAACAGAGCCTAAACAAACAAGGTGGTAACAAATAGAGGATCCTAATTCTTACCCCCCAGTTGTGAGGTCGAGGTGGGACATCAAGCTTCATTACTTCTGCCTCTAATTCCTTCTTTGCCTTGTAAAAGGGAATGTTTTTCACGATAACTGGATCATCCCTTGCACGGATGGGATCTAAAGAAATAAGGGCCTGCAAGATTTTAATTAAAGAACAAAAACAGGTATTGAGTCATTCCCATACTTGGTCAGTTCAGCCTTCTTGTGTACAATTCCTAGAACCATTAAGGCCTAATTTTGACAGCAATCAAGAAAATTACATTCATGTGCCAGCACACAGATGTGAGGAGAAAAGGTCAGGAAAAAAAAAAAAAAGAAGAAGAAGCTACAATTAGATGTAGACTTTCACTACGCAGAATTCGTCAATGAACTGGTTAAACTTAAAAGATTGGCCCTTCCTTTCAAGCAAAAACCTGCATTTTCAGGTAATATTCGATGCAAAACTTAAAACAAAATCCAATGAACTGCTTGATATTATGAAATATGAAAGACTCCTGTTTTAATCCAGAAATATATGAACCTTGTGGCAAGGTCCACAAAACCAATACTGATAATTGTACTAATACATTTGGTTCAACATGATATGGTTGATAGATACAGTACAGTATACATTCCATATCAAGACAAGGTATAAATATTTTTTTTTATTTGCAGTCCAAAACTAGATGGTATAGGTTGGTACCGGACAGGACAGGACAGTTTCAGATGATACAAGACAATTCCACTCAGTTCAGTTTATACTAAACCAAACCACAGAACTATATTAGTACCTTATTGGTACAGCTAGTACAGGACAGTACAGATTAGTACAGCAGACCTTGCCCTACAGCTTCTTGTGTGACAAGTAGAAAAGGTCCTTCTCCAGCAGATTTTCTAGTAAAATCATTGTTATGGAGGGCTCTATTAATACCACATCACAACAAAGTCACAAAAACTATAATTTGATTCAAAATTTCAAGATCTTTATATTTCATATGTGTACAAGCACACATAAATGCATACCCCACACCCCTGCACACACACTACTCATCTTCCACACATTTGGACTTAGGATATCTTCTGCAACAGCAGTTCTCTTTACCTAGTCAATAGCATCTGTCAAATTAAAGCATGCTCTTTACATTTCAGAATTTTAATCTTAAACCTTGAAATCTGATATTTATTTTCTTTATCATAAAATTTGCAAGGAACCATTGAGCCTAACAATTCCGCCAAGAAAGAAATCTGATATTTATGATCCCAACATTCAAAATTTCTTCATTTATGAGAATCTTGTCTACATCTCTCACTGGTCACCGACATTCTTTGTTAGAATTTATATCAGTTATGATACTTAAATCATTTCACTAACTTGATCATTTATGCTTAACAATGGATCACCAGATCGATTGATCTACAGACTTGCACTAGCATAAGGATCAATTTAAGGCTTGGGCTTCAGAGAAAAGTATGATAAGCCCCCACCCCCTTCCAACCCAACACCAACCACCACCCTAGAAAAAAAGGAGAACAAAAAACGCATATCCCCTGAATATAGTGGCTTAATAGAGTCAAGAAGAGATTATTCATGAAAAGCTCATATTGATGAAAAAATTGATTTGTAGAAAAGGGCATTCATCAAGACAACTCTTTTTTTTCATTCTCCATCAAGAGGTAGGAGTAATGATAACTACAAATGGTAGATCAATGACTTCATTGTTAGTTCCTTCAATAAATTGAGCAATCACATGTAAGTTAGCGCTGGCCAAATGCTAGAACAGTATGTATCATGCTGTCTGGTGCCATGCGAATGTCTGATGCTCACAAGAACTGCACATGCCAAGCATTAAGATGCAACCAGATCTATGTTCTGGTAAGGCACTGGAGTAGGACATACCATGTTGTATTGTCAGTGCCTGCTGGCAAAACATGGGTTCCTTCAGCACAAGCCTATCAGATGTTGACCTCCAGATTAAGGTCCAAATCATGTTTTAGAACCCAAAAAAGTCCTGGAAATTCCAATCTGTTCCACACTAGTGGTCAATGATCACAATTATTTTTACAGAAGCAGGGTTGGAAGCTCTATGAAAAATATCATTAAAAAACAAAAATTAGCATTTAAGTATTTAACATGCTGTATTGGATTGGTTACTTTGGTGCAGCAGAATATTGGAGAGCATCAGAGACAAGACCAGCAGGCAGCTCAATTTTACTATTGATTCAAAACAAGTTAAAACATGAGACTGATAATTTGGATCTCTCTTGCCTTTCAAACTGGTGGACAATTTAGAAGTAAAGAAACCACCCTAATTGATGGAAAATAGAAATTTAAGGGTCTCTAACTTAAGCTTTTGGGTGGAAGAACACTGATGGTCTGTAGGTTTAACTTTGCAAATCTTGTTTTGGCCTTTTAGTTTGGCTTCTTGTCCCCCATATACCACCAAAACTACACTAAGAAAAAATGAGAGTTGAATTTTTTCCTGTCAATTACCATTCCAATATGTAGTTATCCCTCTTAATTACAATAACACTATTTAGTCTGACATCCCAACCAAAATGTTTGGTTAAATTCCTAAATCATAATCCTATCATACACAATCACCGGTCTTGTCTCCTATTTCCTACATCCCACTTATTAAAAGTTTTAAATTCTAATAACTCTACAAATCCCATTTGAATCAAAATATCTATTTATACAAGTAAGAAATTTTGTCCTGAAATTTGGAGACTAACTTAACAGAAAAGGAGACACTATGAGTCATCAGCCAACATATTCTACGGGAGGAGGAAGAAAAAGATTTTTTTCTTTTTTTTTCTTTTTTATTTTGGGGGTGGGGATGCAAGTGCACGCACGAGCATTTGTGTGTGTGCGAGGAGAGAGAGAGAGAGAGAGAGCATCCCACAGACACTTGTGAAGCACATTTTTCATCAATCTAGTTCCTGGTGATTGTATTGGACACCTAACAGGTCCTGAAGATTTGTTTAACATGCATTTATTTATTTTCAGTTCTAAATAATTCAATTATTAAATGATAACTTGGACAAATGTACGAAAATAACAACATAATCTTTTGAATGCGTTGTTAGATCATTGTGATCAAATCGATTCAAGAATCACAATGACAAGTTTAATCAAATGAGTTCAGGTTGCTTGCATCCTTCAACCCTACATATTACAGCACAAAGAAACACTTTCTTTTAATCTACTTTGTCCATACTTCGTATTTTTCTTATTTTCTATTTTTTCTTTTTCCTTAAATAATTACATTTATTCCTTGTTAATAATTCTCTTTGAAAAATTATCTCATAAGAAAAATAGATGAGAAATTAATTAATATATAGTTCATTATGTATCACTTTGGAAAAAGGTTGGATGGTTATTGTGATGCATCTTTTTGGACATGCAATGCATAGGAAATGGAGCTGCATTGATACACCAAATAATATGCAAAAAAAAAAAAAAATGTATCTAGTGCTTATGGATGAATTTATATTTCATCTAAAACATATTTTAGTGGCAAAAGCTTTCATCAAACACCAATATGAACCATTGATGTTCTAGTCAACTAAAAACTTCACCAGTGTCAGTAGTGGCATAACAGATTAAAGTTATCCTATAACGCTACAATTAACTCAAACAAATGAAGGGGGAAAGATGAAAACACAGATTTGGTATCATTAGACCATGTTTACGCACTGTACTTCTGAAAGAGTACATAAAATCATCAAAAACAGGTCAATACTCACATCTTGTAGCTGCTCCCAACCAGGTTTTCTCTTAACAACCACGTCTCGAAGTTGATCATACCTCATAGATTCCTTATACAAGCGACCACAAATTAATATGAACATAAAAACTAATTAGAAAATTTTAAGTGACTGTAAGATGCAAAAAAGAAATAATTCCAAATGTGGAAACATAAAATATTTACCATCGAAAATGGGCATAATTATAGTACAGAAAGAAAAGATAGCGTGCAACTTTTACCCCCTATGTTGTCTGATGTTTGCAGCATTGCTATAAAACTTGGACCGGCCCAAATGGTCCAATTGATGAACCCATGAATCAAACCTTTGACCAATTGGGTTCTTTAATTCGACCACTTGTATAATTGACCTAGTCAAAACCAGATGAACCAGCAGGTTTGTTTATTGACCCGATGTAAACCAATAACGCTCGACCAATTTTTCATACCCTTTAAGATTACTTTTTAAACAATATAATTTAAATATCAGTGTTACTCTTTAAAGGTTTTCGTCTTTTAGGCCTAATCCCCCTTTCCATTTCTTGTCTCACTAACTTCAAAAGACCAGGTCTACAACTTTTGTGGATATAAACTGTAGTTGTGAACTAATATTATTATTTTTTAAAGAGATTTGAGATTAATTTTAAGCATTAGTGTGGATATTACATTTTATTGTAGTTTAAATAACTTAATTTCAAATATTTAGATTTTAAAGTTACCAAATTAGTTGAATTTTACATGAAAATAACCTTTATTTATCATTATGAACCATTTTTTAATTTTAATTGTATTTTAATTATTCATACAATTTGACCATTGATCCACTAGCTGGATCATTGAATCATTAAGCCGGTTCCTTGACTGGGTTGACATCCAATCGAGTTCTAATAGCTATGGTTTGAATAGAAAAAATATCAAAATCATAGATACAACTAACATAGAATCTCTAAATAATCATGAGGTCAATCAAATATTTACATAAATATAAACATATTATAACAATTGCAAATAAAAACTATGTCACGAAATAGGCGGGCTCATTTGGCTTATTGTGAGTTTAGACCCATCTTTGTTTAGCAGGCTGCATTCTCATAGAGCTTGATTTGAGCCCAAAAGCTTTGGGTTATATGTAATATAGAATCTTGGAATTGGTATCCTTTATTTAACAATTGGTTTTTGGTTGATAGGCCACAAAAAAGAGATCCTGAATAAGTTAGCCTCTTGTGATTTTGATAACCTAATTCAATTTGGTGGTTTTATGTAAAGTTTATTGTAACATTTGATGATTTCATTAGCCATTAAGATCTGGCTCAGGCTATTTTTGGTTTTATGCATATGTCAAGATGTGAGTTGACCTCTAATTTGGTTTATGTAAGTTCAAATACGGGTTCTTATGTAACTTAAGGCAACAAATCAAAAACAGCGTCTAAAATTGTTTTTTTTTTTTTTTTTTATTTTTTTTTTTTATTTTTATTTTTTTTATTTTTTTAAAAAGAGCATGCATGCTTGATCATTTAAGAATGTAACAGACAAACCTTGTATGCCCACCAAATTTTCTGCTTGACATCATCATCATAGTTGAAGCCTCCCAAAACTTGAGGCATGGTAATTAACCAGAAGGCTGCAATCTTTGGATCCCTCATGCTGTGAACAATGTTCTGAGAAAGAAAAAATATCCATGAAGGTTACTATAGAAGTAATTTCCAATGCAAAATTACAAACTATATTACTTTTGTCTATATGGAAAGACTCCTGCCAAGCCTCTGTACATCTCACTTATCCTGTTGGGTGAAAAATATCAAGAAACCAAGAGATTGCTTCATCATGGACTAGATAAAAGGTACCTTATGATGGACTAGATAAAAGGGCTAAGAATTTTTAACGAGCCAAGAAACTCAATATCTTGATAGAAATATAACAACCAAGTTATCGAAATATCAGCTGATAGAGTAGAAGTGGAAATAACAACAATCTTAAATTTGATTTTAATGTCCATGAAGTGTAAAAATTAAAAAAAAATAAGACATGATTAACTAATTGAAATTCTGAGGTGAAATATGATATTTAGTTGGCTAATATCTCAAAAGGCATCAGTCTACTTGTACAAGGTAACAAGACATGCTGTTACGTAGATCCTATCATACCAATAAAAACCAATACCTTGGCCGAGATGGTAACCATGATGTCTAAGGACCTGAACATGAGTTGGCATGCATGCTTTTGTGTAATATAAAAATAACATATACTTTATTACTAGATAATAAAAAGAATATCTAGTGCATGAGGTTTCCACCATTGCAAGGAGGCTATTTCTATGTTTTAAACTCATGATACCCAAATCACAATGGAGTAACATTATCATTGCGCCAAGGCCTACCTTCTTCTCACTAAATTATACCTTAATAAAAAATAAGTACATTGTACAAGAACAGTCCAAGATCAAAACACGAAAAAAAAAAAAAAACATAATTTCTTTCAAGGTTTTAAATCTCGTGGATTATTGAATTTCATGATAAAACAAAATGCTCCGATCCCATCCTATCTTAATGGCCATCCAAATATAGCATCTCGATACCCTCGTCTTTCTCAAATCAACTCAACTCATCTAAGCCTCTTTCCAACTACATGGGATCGACTACATGAATCTGCTTCCTCTACTCTGCTCTATTCAGGACTAAGTCGACATTCAAATTACAAATAATTATATCTTTTTTAATTATTTATATCCATGTTAGTTTAGGTCTACCTTTACCTCTATCCTTGCCATGGGTTGTTAAAATATCACTCTTTCTAACTGAAGCATCTAAAGATCTTCGTTGTATATGTCCAAACCACCGCAATTAATTTTCTCTTATTTTATCTTCAATTGGGGCTACTCCTATCATTTCTCTTATATATTTATTTCTATGTCTATCTTTTAAAGTTTTACCACATATCCATCTTAACATGTGCATTTCTGTTATATTTAATCTATTCACATATTGTTACAGTATTACTCAACACTCTGTTCCATATAATAGCTGGCCTAATAGCGGTTTTATAGAATTTTTCTTTCAATTTTAATGGGTTGCGTCGATCATACAATACTCCTGAAGCACTCCTCCACTTAATCCATCCTGCTTTAACTCTATAATTCACATATTCACCTATTTTACCTTCTTATTGGATAATTGATTCCAAATACCTAAATTTTTCACTCCTTGGTATTTCTTGGCTTGCAATCTTCACTGTTTCTTCATACCCTCATCTTTCTCCGCTTTATTTTTTTATTTATTTTGTTTCTTTTCTTTCTTTTTCCTTTTTCGATCCCATCCTTTTTTCTTCTCTCTTTCCTCTTTCTTCTTTCCCTGCATAGTTGGGTTCCTGTGTCCCACCCCTATCCCGATCTCATTTTTCCACAAAAATAACATGGGATGATAAGAACACTCCCCATCGCATCAAGATTTAAAACCTTAGCATCTTTTATACTAAACAGCCACCAGATCTCAGCTTCTTTGTATCCAATTGAGTTAGCTATCTCTTAAAGGCAAAAAAGAAGCTTCTAGTATTATGCAAACCACAGTAAAGTCAAACTTACAAACTACAATAACAAGATACACGAAGGAATACGTAAGAAAGAATTAATTAAATAATAATATCTCATAACTAATGAGTTTGTTTGCCCAGAGGTCAACTATGGGGGCTAAATTCTGACTAAGAGAACTGATGAAAGGTTTATAAGAAATTAGATAACATAAGCAAGGCGTACACAATCATGGAGGAAAAATAATGGTTGTTGCATCAATATACATCAATGAGAAAGAAAATGACAATAATGAGTAACCTTAGTTAAATTATGCATGTTACAACTTAGTTAAATTATGCATGTTACAACAATGGTCCTACAACAAGTTCAAGATCTTGCCAATTGTCGTAAGTGTTGCAGTGAAAGATACTTACAGATGTAGATGATACAGTGTAAACTAGTGAGATGAGAAAAAGGTTGAGCTCTAGGTAGTATTTCTGGATAAACTTCTTGGAAATCTAAAGATCAATAAAACCAAAATGAAGCATATTGACTAATCTTAGCATCATTGCTATTCCCATAATGATGGCAACGAGTACTTTAAACAGAATAAAAAGATGGGTGAAAGCGTTCACAAAATGAGATGGGAGAATAGCAAAGGTTTTATCATTAAAAGAGGCATTGCAATTTCATGGGAATATCATTACACAAATGTCCTCCATTTGACTTTTCTATGGCAATTGCTGCTTAAAGTGTCTAACAATTCAACAAATAGGAAGCTGCATTCGCAAGTGGAGACGGTTAAAACAAACTATAGGAGGAATTTTCACTCATATATCTGGTGGAATAAAAACTACTGTAATACTTGCCTCATAGGGGTAATCCATCTTCCTCATAACATTAAATGCTTTCCATGGAGGCTCCATGATCTGAGAACAGAACATGTCAAAAATAGGTGATGATCAATATGCAAAAAATAAGAACACACATACTCCAACATCCCCCCCCCCCCCCCCCCAACCAAAAGAGAGCATACCCACACCTGCACGCCAGCACCCAAACATGCAACACACATGTACACCTATATGCCTCAGTGTGTATGCAAATGTGTGTGTCTGTAAACATACATATCATAATATGAATATGCATGTACACATAAATATGTACATATGTACACACAACAATGCCACACCCATGCACACACCACAATCACATGTATACCTAGGAAGAATTTTTTTCCTTTCTTTTCATTCCATGAAATGGTTCTTTTTAGCCCAACTTCCCAAGCAAACATCTATTCATGCATACCGAACAAAGAAAATATTAAAATTAGTTGTAGCCACATTTGACATCTAGCTAAAAACATGTGCAGTATGAATTTTTTAAGAAAGCTCAACTCCTAAGATGAAAACTCAGTATTATTGAAATGAAGTTTTTATTCTCAAGTGGACCAAGGGACCATCTCATATGCGATCAGCAATCTTCTACAACTCTCAACTCCTAGACACGAATTTACATTTGTTACCTAAAATTTTGGAGACTTCCTAAGATGCCTCCAATTCAGTGTAAGTGGGGCTGTTGAAGGGCCCAGGATGGCCTTATTAACTTGGGTCATCTTCCAGCTGGTTGGGCATAAAAAATCTGAGCATTGGGCCAAGAAGGAACAAATTTTGAAATCCAAAATTCTTTTTGGCCGCACATGAGCTGCTATTGGCACAATCCCAGCCTAAAGCTCAAATTAATAACACAGTAGTATGGTACCATATATTACATGTATAGGTATATAATAATACATTATATATACATAAAAATTCCTTTGTTTCCATGACTCTATAGCTATTTTGTACTCAATACAGTTATGTAAGAAAAATCTAAAATATATCCAAAAAAACAAAACGCAATAAAACCACATGGCCACTTGACCCCGGCCTAACAAGCAGAGGACATCCAAATATGATGAGAAAGTTGGCTTGATCTACTAATTATTGATACTAGCTTGTGGCCTACTATAACAGCTGGCTTTAATTAGGAACATAGACAATCTCAGAGATTCTATCGATGCAATGATCCAGATGACATCTACCCCCTAGAAAATCTAGCCTTTCTCGACCCACCATGTGGTTGTTGACCATATTAGGGATCAGGACTATATCCTGCCTCGCCTTGTGTTTGAGTTGTATGCTAATATGGTGCAACACCATGGTTTAGCCTTATGCATGCCAACCATGACCCCTAGCATGCCCAACAGCTGTTGTGACCCCAAACATCTCCACCTCTCTGTTCTACCAAGCCTTCAAACCCAAATTAGGCTACCCCGAGATCATCAATCCTTTGGTTTGAGAGAAGCTCAGAGTTAATACAAAATTATTGACCCAAGCTTAAGCTAGATCAAAGATGCTTGAAGCAATTCACTCTGAACCTAAGCTAGAAATGCCGTGGTGCCTGATCAAGCCTTACCAATTAGCAACCAGAAATATGTATTGACTTCCCTGACAATTACAAAGTTCAATTCAACAAAATGCAAACCTAGGAAAAAAGAAAAGAGCACATGATAAACGCAAATGATGATTACTTCAATATTAGAATGGACCCAAAGAGGAGGGTACTAGGACTGATGAAAAAGTGATCGTCGTTGTTTCAAAAATCAATGCATGTTGCCATGTATGCAGATGTGGTACCTAGACCACAAGGTATTCCCTATATACAGCTACTGTGCATAACCAACTTAGTCTAGTATGCAACCACATATGTGGCCCACTCTCATGAAGAACTGTTGCAGGGTAGACTCAGGCAAATGGTTGGACTGCATGAAGATTTCAGCGGGCTGGCTGTATGTATTACTGACAATGATTAATCTATTAATAATCTTGGAAATATAGCTATTAGGTGTTAAATACTAAGCTATAAGAATTAACTGTGAGTTGCTACTGTATTAAACTAGATGTTATTATTTGTTGGTATTGTATTTCAAGCATTTATTTACTTTTAAAATATTTCAAAAATACCTACTGGAAATACACTAGGAATTTCCTTGACCTGCACACTGCAATTGCCTTTCAAAATCCTGGTGATTTCAATTTTCGATGCATGAAGACAAGGGTCATGTGTAAAGTTAAGAAATCACTTTATGTGTTTTAGCTAATTTGATGTTTCTCAATGCTCCATAAGAATTTTGAGCTATAAAGTTTTAGAATAGGTTTCTTAGGGCTCAATTGTAGAACAATTCTTGAAAACACTAGTAATCACCAATACTTGGTCGGCTCAGGGCTTAGAAACTTAGAATTTATAAAGTCCAATTTCTAGTTTTTTTCCCTTCTGTAAGTTTTAAGATTTTATTAGAATATCAGTGTACACTTATTTACTGCATTTCAATGGGAATCTGGCGAATTGTGTTCTTGCTTCAAACAACCTCCATGTTATAGCTAGCATTGAATGACAATACACTGTAAAGATAAAACCTCATACTCTGGCTGAATATGCATAAAATAATCAAAAACAACAGATCAGTTTTATACTCACATCATCAGCAGAAATCCTAACTTGCAACCGATGTTTGCACTCTGGGCAACCCATCACACCCTGCAGAAAGTAAATATAAGGATCCTGATATGTCAACAATGTAGTAGTGAAGGAGTTTGAATGGGTAGCTTTCCTTGCAAGTTTGTACTTCTGCCAGAGACTGACATGCAAGGAGTCTCTCATATTAAGCTCTAAGAATTTTTTTGTCACCCAAAAAAAAAGCAGAGGTTTATAATGCAAAGAAATTAACTTCTGTAGTCCCATTTAATCTAGAAGGCCTACATAACCTAAAGACTATTATATGCCTAATAACTAGGCATCACAATCTGCTATTCTCAGCTTGAACAATTATCCCAAGTGCACTAGATTTTCTTTGCAAAAGATGGACAAAACATGGCTACAGTACATAAATCCATAAATAAATAATTTTTCCACCTATCATTTGCATGCTACAGGGAAGTACACATGAATTCAGAATTTATAGCAGCAACTTAAGACCAGAAAATGGCACTTGCAAGGCAAAAGTATAATTGGAAGAACAAAAATGATCAGTGGGCAAGAGTAGTTTAGTCGGTCTGGATATGGTAACCAGAGGTGTCTTCCATAAATGATAAGGTATGACTACTTATCAGAGAATGAGAAGATGAATGAATCAGCCTGAATGAACATGCATTCCAGCTACCTTTGCAGTTATCAGAATAAAATATTTCAGACAGAAAATGTTAAGATATGACAACAGAGGAAAACTGCTATAAAATAAACTAAAAGTGTGTTGCAGTTGAAAATATCAGAATCATACAAGAGTTTGATTGTAATGCATACTCTACACCTATAAAATCAGCAGACAAGTCCAGTGAGTACGAAGTATAACAAAAACTCATGTCTTATTGGAAAGAAGTATAACAGAAAATGCTTAGTTATATATCAAGATCAAATACTAATATCCATGACGCCATATTAATGAAATTATAACCTAATATATAATAGGTTAGTTTACATAATAGGTTGCTAATATATAATACTTAGTTATGTGTAAGAAGAACATAAAACAAGTAACATATTTCCTATGATTAAATAATGTCATAAACATAATAAATATTATGTACCCTCAAGTTCCTTTTACAATTATCTAAGATCACAAGTAACATATTTCCTACAATAATAGATCATAAACATAACAAATATAACATATGTACTCTCAAGTTTATTTTACAAATATCTAAGATCGCAAACCAGAACCTACTAAATCACATACCAAGTGCCCCTTAAAGATAATAAGAATTAAAATCTGAATCATTTCTATTGGAGTACAAGAAATGTATATATCTTACTGATCCATCACAGGTTGGACAATCTTTGGAGGGCAACGGTGCGCAAAGATCAATAGTAGCAGGAAGGTGGACCAACTCAGCACGGTTCTCAACAATGGCTTCTGCAACACACTCAGCAGTTGCTCTCTCTCCACTACAAGAATATGTCAAGAAAACCATAAGAAAGTTACCAGCTGTTATTTTATATCTAAAAATGAAGATTATCAGTACCTAAAATTCTCCTAAGGGTATATGTCATCACTCAAAAAAATAGAAAATAAAATAAAGCAAGGATAAAAAGATTAAAATCGTAGCAATCAAAAATAACTCACCACAGAACATTGAATATAAGCTATAAGAGCAAAGCATTAGGCCTACTGCTTAATAAAAAGGAAGAAAGAAAAGCAAATTCGTCCTACAATCAAAGTAGATCTGTTTAGGTGACACTAGGCTCAATGGATGAAGTGAAATTGATAGATGTACTTCAGTTTTATGAAATTGTTTTCCAACAATGACGCATGTAATGAAGTCTTGACATAATAGTGATGTCAACCTATCCCACACTCGCAGTGTGCTCATATCAATAGACTACTCTTTTACTCCCCCCCATAAGTTGAACCTATAAAGAATGCCTCCCAATCAATAAATACAATATATTCTTGGTTTCCAAAAGGCTAGCTTGCCTACTGCTCAACATTTTCAGGTTCCTAAAGTTAATCAGAAACTTATCAAATGACGTAAGAATGTCTGTGAAAATGCAAACTTAAGATCAAATTTTCCACAGATCAAAATTTCTACAAAATTCATTATACAAGTTCCATGATGGCCGATCTAAAATTCAGTCAATTTAAAGACATTAGATATCATATTTAACATCAAAAATGGAAGAACAACAAAGAAGCACAGGAAAGGTTCTATCATCAGCAACAGAAAACCAGAGAATCCATAGATTGATTTAGAGGGTCACAAGGAGATTTCCAGGTTAATGGACATGGTACTTTCTAGGAGAAGTAAGAAGTGGCCGAGGAAACTTACATCAAGAACAAGAGGAGATTACCAACCATGCCAATAGAAGAAAGAACAAGAATACATCAAGAACACGAGGAGATTGCCAACCATGCCAATAGAAAAAAGAACAAGAATATAATTTTGAAGGTATCAATAAACTTAAAAGGTTTAATTTTAATGCTATAATGTTAGAAAAAGTTGAAAGAGCCGCAAGATATTATGGAGGCACATAGACGACCAGTAGATGAGATTAAGTTTACATGAACTCTCAAAGTATCATGCTTTGAAGTGTCATCCAAAATATTGTTGAAGCAATGTGTTTCAGTTTGCATTGACTATAATAAAAACTTGGCATAAACTTGACAATGTTTGAGGTCTGAATTGGATTGATTTGCTTTTAACCCTTCAGACATTAAACATTTTGTCCAAAATACATAGGTTCCAAACAAAAATGCTGACAAATTTCATCCAAAATGACCTAAAAACCAAACCCATATTATGATATCTTTTTCCCTACCTTGAAATCATATGCAAGGAAAAAAAACATGCTGGGTTTGACCAAGAGGTCAAGTTAAAGAGGGAGTTCTATCATGATCCAGGAGACAGGTAGAAACAAATAGTGTTGTTTAATGACTTGCACTTGGTGCACTAGCAAGATATGGGGTGGATTCATCCTCTACAAATAGGCCTCTAACGTTAAGGAGAATAGGATTTTTTCTTTTTTTTCTTGTTGTATATTGCCTTCATATAGAAGCACTCCCCCAGCACCTCTTTCCTACTAGAATAGTTGACAGTGGCACCCTTGTTATAGAATGCTGAGAAGCAACTGAGATGGATAAAAAAATGTACTGGTTGCAGAACAACACTTGAAATTATTTAACTCCACAGATTTGGATATTTGCCTGCAGTTCCTTAAATTGAGATATGGAAAATTTTCATGAAACAAATAGTTATTTCCCAACAGTCAGACATGAATGCAGAAATTTTATATAACATATCTCTTTTCAGATGAAGTTCCATAACATTACTTGGAAAAAAAAGACAATAAAAGAAAACTTCAATTGCCAGCATAATTCTACCTTTTCGGGCTATAACTTTTCACTTGATAGTGCACCTTCCCTGTGCCCTTGCACATGGTACATCGTAATGCTTGCCAACCATTGCATGTACGACAATTCCTACAATAATGTATGGTAACTCCATATGTAAGTCCACCTTCTACAGTGCTATATAAAATGCACAAGGAACTTGCATATAGTCTGACCACAGAAATGTACTTCATATTTATAAGCATGAGTTGATTTTGGTTTATTAGTACAAATGGAAGTGGTTGCTCATTGCTTTGACAGTGAAGGTCCAAAAAAAAGAAGAAACACACTCCCAACATCTTAAAAAGGTATTGGCATTAAGGCATGAGTAAGCATTCATTACGTTATGGTGAATTTTACTTTGCATGATTTTAAGTTATTTTTGGACAAAGAATTTTAGTCCAAGTTGGAGTCCAAATGGCTCCATAAATCATGAGACCAACAAGATGCAGTGAATCAAAGAATGCAACTTTCTCATAATATTATTTGAGGAAGACAACAAAAAAGGTTGCAGAATTCTGAGTTACTCAAATAATTGCATGAACAAAAAGCATATAAGAAATCGTTAAAAGCCCCTGAGCATGTTATAACCAGTTTAGGAAGCACATGTTCATATCACTCTCCTAAATTTTAAGATAATTTATTATTGCATCTCAATACGTAAAATATAACTAAGTAGAGAGTATCATTGCTTTCTTACTTTGAAACTAGTGGAAAAAGCGATTTATAACTAAGTAGAGAGTTCCGTGACTTTCTTACTTTGAAGCTAGTGGAAAAAGCGATTTCACATGAGCGCAAATCACCAAATCCATTCCATCCTAACACTTAACAATTTACATGCACCTTTAAAACCAAGACAAGATTATCAAACATTTTAAACTAACTGACCTATAAAATCATACAACTATCACCCTAGTAATAATGCCTGTTATCGATTATTTCTCCAGTTTAGCAATCCCATTTTTTACATTAAAAAAATTATATTGTTAAAAAACCACCAGCATCACAACCCCCAAAATTATGGTGCAATATCCTCAAGCCATATACAAAGTTGCAAGGAAATCAAGAAAGCACTAGTTCCAAGATGTCACAGACGCAATCATGAAAACGAGGCAGAGCATCGAGCAGAAACCCAAAGCATTACCTCTGACAGATCACCTTCTTTCCCAACTCCAAGGCAATATCATAGGTCCCAAGAGTTGCCACCACCTGCAACCAACCCATAAAGAAACATTAATCATGTGCTTTGTGGGGGAAAGCAAACAAACGACAAAAATCAGGCTCTTTCAAGAACTAAAAGGAACGCAATATCCTGCTAATAACTTCAAGAACGCAACTTTGCTGATCAATTAGTCAAAGTAGCGTGATTTCTAATCCAAAAATCGCATATATGATAAAATTAAGTTTCGAGAACGAAAATCTACGGTCAAGGAATCAAAAGAGCGTTATTTCTCATCAAAAAGCTCAAAAGGACGTAATTATCCCTTGCAAAAACTCGAAGATATTACAGAATTAGGGTTTTTCAGAGGAAAAAGAACGAAAACATCCCATCAAGAACACAAAAGAGCTCAATCTACAATCAAGAATTCAAAGAACGCAATTATTTCCGATCAGGAAATCCAAAAACGTAATTATTCATGATTGGAAACTCATATAAACATTGTACAACTGGGGTTTTCCAGAGCTAAATTCTTTTTTTTTTAATGTCAAGAACTCTAAAGGAACCGTAATCTGCAATAAAGGCCTCAAAAAAGAAGGCGATTTCTAATCAGGAAAGAAACAAGTGGCCTACGAAGATGGCGGAGAAGGAGAGGCGGGAGGCGAGTTCCGGAATGCCGAAGCCGCGAGGCGCGGAGCCAGCTATGTCGTAGGCGAGGGTGAAGGGGGAAAGCACCACTTTGATGGGAAGTTCCAAGATGTCGATAATTTGTTGCCCGTACCGAGCGGTGAAAACCTTGTAGTACACGTCCGCCTGCTGCTTCACCGCCTTCAAGAACCGCTCGGTGCCCCGAGCCATTCTTTCACTCGCACTACGCGGCCTCCGGCCGCTCTAAAAGCTGCGAGCCAGAGAGCGGAGGGGGTGATAAGTAGAGAGGATAAGTCGCCGGAGGACGAGGGTCGGGGGTTTTATAGCTACCGAGAAGGGTGGATGGATGGATTTATTTCCATTGATGATCAGGACCGTTCAGCCAATATCTTCGTCATCGGATGCTGCGGTAGCAATTTAAACACCGTATGATGGATTGATGGATGCTAAAAGAGAAGAGAATCGAGGTGGACAGCAAGAGATTCGGACATACGCGAACGGAGAATGGCCGGTTGCTAACTGATTAATATAAAAATATTTATAAGAGGATGGAGAGAGTTGGTAAAAGAATTTATTTACAGGGAGACGCGAGTTCGCACACTAGCAAAAGCCGACATTCATAGGCGAGCAAAATACTTCTACAAAAATAATTATAAAAAATGAATTAAATGTATGAATTACAAATCATAAATAAAAAGTAAGTTAAAAGTATAAATTACAAATTATAATTTTTTGTAAACCTAAAAATGAACCTAGTCCACTTAACATGTAAAAATGATCCTAACCCACTTAATATTAAAAAAAAAAAAAGGCATATAAATATAAATACATAGAGAGAGAGTTTGATCTTTTTTTTCATTCTTATATTTATATAGATTTCAAAGACATTTTATCTTTTCTTTATAATCCATTATGGTTTAAAGAATGAAAAGAACAACACATCTAACTAGATTAGATATAAGCGTAGCCAAGTCAAACAGATTCTTTCTTTATATATATATATATATATATATATATATATATATATATATATATATATATATATGTGTGTGTGTGTGTGTGTGTATATATCATTATATTAGCAATGATTATAGGATCTAAGCTTGAATAAAAGATTTAATTGATGCACATCCAAGGTATTTATTTAGACTCAATGAATTAAGGAAAGAATAATGGTTAGATGTCTATGAATTTTGTTGGCCAGTTAAAAAACCCAAAAAAAGGATGAATTGGATTATTTTAAAAAATTTAGCAAGTATGTACAATTTTAAAACCAAGAATTAAAGATTATAAAATATTAAGTGAAGTGAAATAAAGTGAAGAAGCACAAAAGCCAATCATATAAACACAAAAAATTTGTAGTGGTTCAGTGCTAACCTTGCACATACATCCACTTTCCAAGAACCTCTTAAAAATTTTCTTCACTAATCATTTTCACAATGATTACAATCCCTACCTAACCCAACTAGCTTTTCGTTTACATAGTACGAGAAGGCCAAACAAACCATCAATTTTGGGTTTGGCATATCCAAGACAATTGAAACTCAAACAAGTAAGAAATGATACAAGTATGAAAGCTCCTAAGTGAGCAAATAGACAATAATAATACTTACAAATTTATGGAAGGACTCCTCTTAAATCAGCTTCTTCTTCTTGAATGTTGTAGCTTGAGCACTTGAGAAAACTTCTTTTATTATTTGGTAGAGCCTTGAATGAAATTTTAATGGCCTTGAATCTCTTAAAGCACAGCAACTTTTGAAACAAAGAAGGCTGAAATCTCTCTTGAGTTTTTTTCTTATTTTTACACTTAAAACTACTTAAAAACTCTTTTAAATTACTCATTTGAGCTTGTATTTATAGCCTTCTAAAGGATTATAACGTTCACTAGCCATTTTAGACCATTATAAGTGGTTGCATGAAGATTGTGTATGCTAGAATGTATTAGAACTAGTCGTTAGAAAAGCCTATCACAAGGTTAGTCGGCTACTATGCCGACTAACCTGACTTTGCTCACTGTATAAGCAACAGTAGTCAGCTATCATACCAACTAACTTGACTTAGGCTTCTGTAATTTTTGTTTGTGACCCAGATTTCACTCATTAGCTGACATGGGAGTTAGCTACTTTGTTCTGGGATGGATTTTCTTATATTAGTCGACTACCATGCCGATCAATTGAACCATATTCTCTATAACTTTCGCCTAGCACTCAAATTCACCTTAATAGTTAGCATGGGAGTCGGCTAATCGATTTCAAGGCACCAAAATTTATTTTAGGAACATGAAAACTTCTTATTTTGATGAATCCAACGGTGTTAGCTCTTATATCTTAATTCTTTTCTCTGAAATATCTTCCTAAACATCTGAATCTTAATCATTTAAGGCCTGAATCATCCTTCTTTGATCTTGTTCTTCTTCAAAACTTTCTACCTAGACTCAAAAGACATTGTTAAAAGCTTGAATTTCATGTTCTTCTTCTTGATGACTACTAAATATATGCATTTCACTATAGCTCCGCACCAAACTCATTAGCCACTTAATTATTTTATGATCATCAAAATCAATGTGGGATCAATAATTTTTTTATAAAAAGTATCAATTAAAAATTACAAATATCAATCATTGGCTGATTTCTTATAGAATTATATTATTTTCAAGCTCAACATCTTCCTAGGTATTTAAATCACTATGTCATTATATACTATAAATTAGTTGTATGTTTTATCTTAATACAATAATATGTCCTGGCATGACAACATGTAACTTATTTGGTAGCTAGGCAAAAAATTTGTTAATAAAAATTCTATGCTTGTAACTTCAGCTAGCTTTGTGCATTACCTTGAACCTCTTAAGTCTACTTAATTGTTAATGTTAAAGCAAATTTAGTGCTGATGTAGATTTATAGGCCCTTGATTAATAATATCTTACTTATTATGAAGAAAATATAGAAGCTGCAAGACGAACCAAAATTGATCATCTTCAACATTCGATTTATAGACAACAATAGCCAACTATGTATGATAATTTTATCTTCAACCCCCCCCTTGATCTCTTCCCTTCTCTTCCCCCCCCCCCCCCCCCCCCCCCCACATTGGAGCAATATATATTCTCCCATGCTTCCTAAGTTCAATCACTTATTTTTAATATTAAAAATGATAATTTATTTTTATGTATGATGGAGTAAATTTTTAATTAAGTATATTTTTATTTATGAGTGAATTTACTTTTGAGTAATTGCACATAATC